>OX411244.1:11230352-11601104 GCA_948150575.1 Tinea pellionella | reverse complement strand
CACAAAACATTTTGCAAAATTGTATTCATGTCATTTTTAGTCTGGTCATATTGTAGGAAACCGTAAATTAAACTTAAAATTATCAAGTGTGACATTTTTTTAGAAAGCTGCCTCTAAGGTTCGCCATGATTGGTATCAGACTGATAAACTAGTCATTGTGTCCATCATGCTGAAAAATGTAGACGAGAAAAAGTTAATATTGAGCTTTGGCGAACGCAATGTAAGTACTATACTTAATCATCATGTAACACTGCAACAAGTAAAACGATACAAAATTCTAAATAGGTACTCGACAGTATCAGATACTGGATTTAGAGCAGCCGTGGTCTAGTGGAAAGACGCGTGAACTCACGATCTATTAGACCCGTGTTTGAACTTGCTAAATTCCGACCGGTACCGATGTAACTCGTATGTACTTTGGTCGCTCAGTGCCTTTAGATACTATTAAAGAGTCTTAGGCAGACTGATGATGGTTATTAGCCCAGTCTGCCGTCCTGGGGTAATACCATTACTTTCGAATGTAACATCCATGAAGTGAGCATGTTGCGTTTCAGGAACAGTTTGAAATTAGCCGGGCATGACGAGAGGACTGTGCAGTGTCAATCTAGATGGTGCATACTCGTCTCCTCAGGCCAGCATTGCAGTTATTTCCATTTACATCAGGCGGAGTGTTGTCATATGCTGAACTACAATAAAAAAAACATGTCACAAATGCACTAAAAGCATTATTATGTAGAAAAATGAAAGTTATTTAAATTAATTTGTGTATCTAGATGTTCCTCGCTTGTCCTATACCAAATACGGATCATGAATACAAGCTGGAATTATTGTTGGCACACAAGATCAAAACAGACCTGTGCACCAGAACTGTAATGTCTTCCAAAATCGAGGTGAAGCTCCATAAGAAAGAGTTTAAACAATGGCTGACTCTGGAAGGCGAAGAAGAAGAGGTGATAATGAAAAGCATTTATCAAGGTAAAGACATGTTGTGTTAGTGGAAGATGGGCGTCACAATAATATTTTAATATTTTTACAGAGGTTAACTTGGATCCCGCCGCTCTTAATTACCCAAGCTCGGCCATCAATAAGAGGGATTGGAACGGGGTGGTGAGGGAACTCAAAGAGGAGGTAGAATTTCTTTAACTCCTAATTCGAGAAAGATCCCTAATGTGCGACAACCATTATTCAATTATTATTTATTAACAGGAGAAAATAGAGCTCAGGAAGCCTATGCCGCTGAAAGATTCACTCAGACATGTTTACGCAGATGGCAGTGAAGAAATGCGACGTGCCATGGACAGGAGCTTTGTGAGTCAATTTTATTAGAATTTACTCAAGAAAATAATCTCGATGCTACATATTGTACATTAAGTTTATTATGTAATTTCGACTATAAATTTCAGATTGAATCTGGCGGCACCGAGGTCACCGCCAACTGGGAGATAGCTTGTAGCGAAAGGATTAAAAAGAAAAAAACTACACATAAAGCCGCAGAGTAAATCATATTTTACATATTAACATATCAGAAGTGTTTTTGGTTCTTTTTTTTTTGAAGGATTATTGATGATGAAGGAGTCATTTGATTAGAATATTTTCTTTTTGATTTTTGTTATTAGTTTGTAAGAGTTCTATTTAAATTTATTCTAAATTTCCCAGTTCAGATGCTTTAGTAGATTTTAAGAATTATGTTAGTATTTTAAGTGTAGACAATTTGTGGAGTATTATTTATTAATCTGAATTGCATTTCAAGCAGCTTACTATCGCAGAACTTTCGAAATGTGATTTTTTGAAAAGCAAATCAAACGTGATAGTATGTAAATCATATAAAATTGTTTAGTTTGATTAAAAGATCATCATGAAATAAAATTTTCTTTATTTTTCCTTGAACACATCCTCCGTATCTTTTAGTTGTTAAACAATATTTGTGATGATTCTGAGCAAAATAATGCTGACAGATATTCCAAGAAAGCATTAAATTGTAGCATACCTACAACTATATACAAAAAGAAGAAATAGGAAACGAAACGCAAACGTGGCTGTATGGGCTTAGATCTCTTTGCCTTTCCAGAATGAGGAAACGGAGGATAAAAGCGCGGGAACCTTTTATCACGTGGGTGGATTTTAAAATTATAATTTTAAAAAAACTTATTATAACTGTTATTAGTTATAAAAACTAATGTAAACATTAATTTAATTTTGTAAATATCTAATTCAAGTATAAATATGACGAAACGGGGGCATGAAAAAGCGGTCTTATTGGTGGAATGCATTCATACTTGGCCGTCTGGTCTATGATACATGTCTATGACTTAAGCACAACACTGGTTTGGCAGGATAATCGATTAGTGTGATTTGAAGATTTTGAAGGTTTTAAAAACTGTTAAAAGCTCTCCACCATACGCGCGTTTAAGTGGTTGAATTATTGCTTTTACGCTGTGCATTCGCCGTACGAAGAAAGAAAAAGATGATCATTAAGCCGGATATCAAAATTGCGGGGCTTCGGCCTTTTTCGGCCATGCCTTTGACTGCGAGCCAACAAAAAGTTCAGAAGAGTTTGCTTCTTTTCCTAAAAAAGGAATGCCCAAGAGCTGATTTGACAATTGTTGATCATGTAGTAATGCTATATGTGGTCACCTTCCTTGATACTGTTACTCAAGATGGCCAATTTGAATTAGACAGTAAGTGCGACAAATTTATTTATAATTCACATAAAATGTACATACAATTGCTTGCAACGAAATATCAAGCGTGCACACACACAAAAATACCCGTTTCCCGTAAAGATATCCGTGTACTACCACTTCTGTACATAAAGTACCAGTTTTTTCTCCATGTCCTGTCATCCACTATTGCGTCGTTTCTTAATCTCGCAACCCAAAGAGGGGTCGAGCTCAAGAATGTGGGAGGTCGTAATTTTTCCATTGAAAAGCACCCTTATAAAATGGCCTTTTATGTTACGAAGCCATGTTAACTAACTATTAATGTTTCTCTAAGCTCAAAGAATCACCCATAATTTAAATATATCTAGACTTAATTAATAAAACCCTTGAATTGTCTCTGAGAATTGTGGATATGAGGGAAGCGAGGGAGTTGTGTCAGAATCGTGGTAAGGGGCGTTCCGTTGTTTCTGCCTATCTCTGTGGGAAAAAGGCGTGACAATTGTATCGTCTTTTATTATTTGTATGTGGATTTACGATAGCGGATGGAACGAGGAATACTGTTGTGCGCAGTAGATGTAGTTTGAAAGAATATGTAGTGACGAGGATTGAGAAAGGAATGCTTTGATGGTTTGGGCACATGGAGGGATGAATGGAAGGAAATTGACAAAAAGAATATATAAAGCTGATGTTTTAAACAAGGCAGATCCAGACAAAAGGGTGTTTTTCCTTCCTTATGAAGTCTGGGCTGCCTAGTGCTCATAACCATCGGGCGTATATGAAGAGAATTGTGGATGAGAGGGAAGCGAGGGAGTTGTGTCTGAATCGTGGTAAATGGCGTTCCGTTGTCTCTGCCTATCCCTGTCAGAAAAAGGCGTGACAATTGTCTTTTATTAATCTTAATAGTTCTTGTACAATTGGAAAAATAAGAGAAAGTCACAGGTCAATTGTACTAGTAGGGGAACTGTTTAATTAAGAGACCTTATAGCCTGACCTTTCTTCCATCTACATCTGAGCTTGTTTTAACTGGTAATTCTAACCTAGGACACGCTGCATAATCAACTAAGTATATTTTTTCTGTATTTAGGTTTCATTGAAATAATGTCAGCATATGTTCCGGACTTTGGCAACATTAGAACAGCTGTTGTATATTATTGGATGTTGGAGCTTGAGGCAACGCTGCGCCTGGACTTTGTCATGAATCCTAAAGGTACTAATCTTTTTTTTCTAATAGTAGCTCTGAATTTGACCCCTGCATACTCCAATTTGTTTGGAGTGTAGTTTGTGAACGGAAACAATTGCTACCTGAGAGAAATTTCTACCGGCACTATCCAATAAAGGTTGACAGTGCACACTCATTATAAAATTTTACAAAATGTATGTGTATTGTAGCTCGGCATATATCAACACTCCGCCTGATGTAAAGCTAGAGTGCAGTTCATAAACAGAAACAACTGCTACTACAGAGAAACCTCTACGGGCAACAGTTGCTTCCGCTGTGCCGGCCTTAGGAGACAAGTATGCACCAACAGTGCACACTCCTCTTGCTATACCTGGCTACTTTCAAACTGCTCCTGAAACGCTGTGTTACATTCGAAAGTGGTGGTACTACACCAGGACGGCAGACAGGCTAATAACTATCATCAGTCTGCCTACCACTCTTTAAGAGCGACCAAAGTTACATTGGTACCGGTCAGAAGTTGCGAGGTTCGAACACGGGTCTCATCGATTCTGAGTTCACGTGTCTTACCGCTAAACCACAGCCACTACAGGTGATGATATTCGTTCACAACAACACAAGATCTGATTATAGTTAATAGACTGATCGCAGATAATAAGTAGAAGAAGAAAATAAAATAAAAAGTGTGGTGACTTAATTTATGTTTATTGTTCAGAACATGAGGATGCTGTGTGTCGCAGTTGGAGAATTTTTGCTACCGAGCAACATGCTCATTGGAAATTCTGGTAAATACTTTTTTCCTAAACTTTTTGCTAAAAGTCAACAGTCAAATGATTATATAAAGCCTATATGTATTAATTGTATTTTACGTTATGCAGTAGCCCCTGGTCTTTGAGCGTGGAATTTGGTGTCGCCCAGCACGACATGCCAGTTGAGACTGCACAATTTATTGTGCACTGCCAGATGCTACGTGAAATGTTTCCTCAGGCTGCGTGCGAGGAGGTAAAATTATTAATAAAATTAATAAAAAATGGACGGTACAATCGTATTTTGTAATGTCGATACTAGGCTACTGATTGTATCGCAGTCACTACGCGACTAAAGTACATATAACATAATTATATTGGTACTAACCAGCGAGGTTTGAACTTGGGTCATATTGATTGTGAGTTGAAACTTTTACCGCTAGACCATGGTCACTTAATTAAAATAACATAATTAACTTTGCACATTTGTCTCTTCAAGCCTGCATAGTGGAGGTGACTGGTGCCTGCACATATCAAACTATAAATAAACAAAAAATATGTGTATTGGAATCACAGTTGTTTATTTGCATCTCCGGTTTAAATTGACAATTGTGTGTATTATTATTTTTGTGTTTGTTTCTATATAACGAGACGAGTGTGCACTGTCAATCAAGATGATGCATACTCGTCTCCTCAGGCCGACATAGCGGAGGCGACTGCTGCCTGTAGAGATTTCTCTGTAGTAGTAGTTGTCTCCCTTCATGGACCACACTGGCTGACCAGGCTGAGTGTTGTCATATGTCGAGCTACAATAAGAAAAAATACTGCTTTCAGATCAAGCACTGTGTGACTGTTACTGATGGTGACATTAAGCAAGCCGTTGCTACTCTTCTGTACCGTGATAAATATGGTCCAGGATCATCTTCTCATTTGGTAGAGCTTAGCACACCAAAAGGAGCTGTTCGCAGAGAGCTGGATAAGAAGCTCCTCGCTCGGTATGTTATTCTTTAAGTAAAATTTCCATTAAAGTGTAATTTGATCTAATTAAATTTGTTATTTAGTTATCACAATGCTGAAAATGATGGAGCTTAAATTGAAGAGAGGCACACAGAGTACCCCGGCAGCGGCAACAAACTGGAAACACATCAAGAGCAAAGAGCACAAGCCTATTTTTATTTATTGGTATATATTTATCTATTCATTTATTGTTTAACCAATTGGTTATACATAGGTACAAATCTACTCATTATGAATGAATCTCAAAATGTAAGCGTAAACGTATATTTTTTAGTAATTTATTTGATCTTGAAATAAATAGAGTTCCTTTAATATTTGTAATTGTAAATGACAAACTTAACTTATTATTTTACAATTTTTGAGTCTGAAAATTTATTGTACCAAAGATGTATATATAGCATTTAACATTTATTAAGTTAACTTTATTTTAATTTAGTTATCAAAACAACATAATTATTTTTTCGGTAATTGTATTAGTTTGAAGATTATTTAAAGTAATAGTCTGGGGGGTAAGCACGAACTAGCTTTCGACTTTTGAACAAGTTTTGTTGGCAACATCGCATAGTATTAACAAATATTGGTAAGAATAATTGTCTAAAATAAATAATAAGTGTTTATTTATCTTCAGACAATTATAGCCTATCTGCAATCAGTTAGTCTGTAAGCAGATCACTTAGGTTCACTTGTTAATACGACTTATAACGAAATATTTCTGACATTCCTGCTGTGGTGTTGCCAGCAAAATATGTTTGAAGTTAACGGTGAGTTCTTTTTATGCTGACTCCCCATGGGTCATTCCAATTTGTGTTCAAAATTGTTTTATTTGATAAACGTAGTGTTTTAATATACCTCATTTAATTAGTGAAGTTGGAATTCTGTGATTTAAAAAAATACACTAATAAGGGATTATAAATAGTAATGCCCAATTTAATTGGATCTCTTCGAGGTACTAAATTATTTTATTTACTACTAAAAACAAAGTCGTGATAAACAAAGTATTATTGTTAAGTTATTTTAATTTATATAGAGTCATTCAATTATTTTAATTTATTGTGATTATTATATCGAAATAGATTGAAAAATATAATTTTTCGATTATTAGTTGAAAGAGTTAGGGGCCATATTTGTCATAAATTTTTTGACATTCCACGTACAGTTTTGGTAAACCAGTACGTTATTATTTTTTTAGTTTTCGTAATGATCTCTGGCATGTAACTTGGCTGTATTAGTTCATTGCCTTGCTTGCTCGCCTTTTATCCATTATTTATATACAAACTCATATATGTATTATGTTACATATGTATAATTTATTGTGCACTTGGTGTGTTAGTTCCAGTTGTTCTCGTTTGGTGTCCTTCCAATTTAAAAACCAAAAAATCCTGGGCTCTAATCTCCCCATGAACAAATTAATAGTGTATTTCAAGATTTCAGTGTACACACACACACAAAACACATTTGAAATAGTTTATATATAGTATTAGTGTTTGTGCAACTATTGTAATAATTTACTTGCTTTAATTAATAAATGTATACATTCCTACACAGGCGGATTACCTTTTAGGCAAACTAGGCACGTGCCTTAGGAGTGCGTAGGAGTTTTAAAATAAAATTATTAATTCGGGTCGTTCATTGTAAAAGTTGTTTGTAAGTCCATATTTTCACCTTTTTTTATTAATGGAATCTAATCACGATACCACGAATTATGTGATTCCATTAAGCAAAAAGAAAAAATAACACGAAGTAACACAACATTAACAACGAGCGACACATTTGTAGATATTGGACAGAATTAGGTTCCAATCATCTGTTGCTTTTAATATAAATATTATTTACAAATGTGTACAAACCACACAAAGTGCTTGCCTAGAGCTGTCGACATTAATCCGCCCTCTGCATTTTTATTGTTAGATTGATCAATGTGGTTTTTATAAACTGTCATAATCAAATGATTACAAAGTGCCCACAGTAATCTAACGAGAAATGTAATACGCAAGTTTTTAATTCTTAATATTTGTGTAGCAAGTAATTTTCTTGTCTGACCATAGAGTCGTGATTCTTAATTATTGAAAAAAAAAAAACTCAACGATACTGACTCAGTGATCGGACTTTTTTTATTATTAAGTATAATATTTTGTAATTGGTGTTATGTCACATAAAAAGTACACTTTTTTTAAAAATATTTTCAAAATGTTGCTTATTTGTGCTAGGGTAACTTCACTAGAATGTGATTAAAATAGTGGAGATGCTACGTTATTAGTCTTTTTTCAATTAAGAGCACCATATATTGTTTAGTTTTAAGAAAACTCCCTTTTTCCACCTAAACATTCCATGCATGTCCTACCACGTATATTTCAAAGAATAAATCCTTGTAAAGATTTAAAAGGGTTTTCCCACCAAGTGTAAATAGGGGAATATTATTATTGTATAAGTACTTTTTTTATGTTCAAGTCCAAGAAAAGTAAATATAAGTTACTATTATTCTAAGAAAAGTAATGTCTCAAAACTTCATTTTACCAAAAATGTTTCTTGGATACTATATAGAACGCTTTAATAAAGCATGTTATGATCTTAAAAATATTGTTTTATTTTATATTATACAAGGTAACTTTAATTTTAGTGAATTAGAAAAATATTACGAAAGTTCAATAATAATTATTAAAAAAAACTATGGGTAAAGACACTGATATAATCAAAACTAAATTCGTTGTCTTACCATACACTTGCATGTGGTTGAATTTTCGATTATATCGACCATCTTTTTTGTGGCAATTTTTTATATTCTAGTTTGAGTGCAGTGCAGTCCATGAGAAAACACGACTTTATCAAACACATAGGGCGTCGACTATGCGACGTTTCTGGTCATCGATAAGGTGATGGCCTATGCAACTAGAGAACCGCGATACAGGGTCGCTCCAATCGTGGCCAGAACTGTAGGATCAAAGATTAAAGGAGCAGTAGAGCACAGCATCAAATGTCAAAGTTGCCTTCACTGCAGAGGGCATTGTGTTTCGCAATTGCCATTCAGTTGTTCATGCTTACTCGCAGTGCTTAATTGGGATAAAAATGAACTAAACAAACAAACGAAAATAAAATTCAAATATTTATTTTTAATTACATAGCAGTTTACAATACCTTTGTTATAATGCCATTACAGAAAAAGGTATGAAACCTATTTAAGAAGATAAGCAAACATCAATCTAAGTTATTAAATCCAATAAATACATCTTAATATCTAGTACAAATAATTTATTAGCTTTTACGCGAACAAGTTTTAATTGAATATAAGATTTTATGAAGTTAACTGTAGCGTTTATTTTGATTAATATGTGTGGCTGTCTCACTGCAACCGCGATGGCTGTAAGACGGTTTAAATTAATTAAAAATAAACGCTACAGTATACTGCATAAAATGTTTTATTCTGTAAAACAATTAATAAGTTAATTATAATACAAACAAACAATAATTTAAAGGTAACAAATAATACAAAATACTACCTAACATAACAAATTCAGAAATTGACTAATTTTACAAAAACTTCGAATCTATTTAAGTTAATATAATTCTTATTTAGTATCTTAATATTAAATTTTCAAATTGACATTTTACTAGACACCAGGGAGTCGTAGTTAAAATTTCTTTATTCTCGCCTTTAAGAAGTAAATATGGCGATATAATTAATGATGTTTGTTAGTTTTGATTTTTAGCAACAATGTTGGTAAAGATGACATATGTCTTGCCTTCTAATGAATAAAAATGTTGGGGCATATTTCATAACTCGTAATCAAATAATAACATAATTGATAGATAACATTTGAATTATTTTTTCTAATATCAAATATAGATTTGAATTCGATTACGAGTTGTTAGTTTAAAAAGGGAATTAACGTCCAATGTTGTTGATGATAGCTTGAACGACGTCAGTCGATGAAGCGTTACCCCCTAAATCGGGTGTATGTACTTTTTGTACATTGACTGTTGTATCGACAGCGCGACGAATCAGATCAGCGTGGTAATGATTACCGAGATGCTCCAACATATCAATGGATGCGTTGATCATCGCAATAGGATTGGCGATGTTCTTGCCCGCAATTGCTGTGCCTGTGTGAAAATGTTATTTAAAAAAATATGCTTTTAAGTTGAAATATGAGACTCGACACCGGTCAATATGTACTAACCTGTGTTCCTGGTGCCAGGTTCGAAGACAGCATAGTGATCACCATAATTACGTCCAGATAAGAGACCAGCTCCACCCAAAAGACCACAAATAACATTGGACACAATAGACCCATACAGGTTTGTCATCAACATCACATCAAATTGGTGCGGCCTATAAAACACAAATATTTAAATCATTATCTTCTATTAAATTTAACAAAATGAGAATGGAATTTTAAGAGATAATACCAGTGGAAACTGCTAAGTGACTGTCAGTTATATACGTGTATGTTAATTTTTATTTGAATTTTTCCTTGTTTATTCATTCCCGAAAATAAATAAATATATAATTTGATGATGTACGTTTGTTTTCAGTTCTGAGGTAGTACTTATAAAGTAACCCACCTAATCGCGTTTCAGCATCAATTTGGAAGTAGCCAGGCAACGAGAAGAGAGTGCACTGTCAAACTGATTAGTACATATATGTCTCCGGCATAGCGGTAGGGACAGCTACCTTTTCTCTGTTGTCGCAGTTTTCCACAGTCTGAACAACCATAAAAAGAGTGCAGGCCTAACCAAAGCACTCACCTAGCAACAAGCTGCATACAACAGTTGTCAATAATCATATCATTATGTTCGATATCAGGATACTCCTTGGCAAGTCTACGTGATGTCTCAAGAAAAAGACCATCAGACAACTTCATGATGTTAGCTTTATGTACAGTTGTAACCTGAAATAATAAATTCAGTTAATTATAATGATATTAAAACATGATCCGAAATAAAACAACGATAAGAGCGGCCGTGGTAAGACGCGTGAACTCACGATCGATGAGTCCCGTGTTTGAACCTCATTAAATTCTGACCGGTACCAATGTAACTTTGTTATATGTACTTTGGTCGCACTACTATACTATAGGCACTATTAAAGAGTGGTGATCTGATGATCCAGTCTGCCGTCCTGGGGCAGTACCACCACTTTCGAATGTAACACCCGTGAAGTGACCTTGTCGCGTTTCGGGAATAGTTCGAAAGTAGCCAGATAGAACGAGAGGAGTGTGCACTGTCAATCTGGATGGTGCATGCTCGTCTCTTCAAGCCGGCATAGTGGAGGTGACTGCTGCCTGTAGAGATTTCTCTGTAGTAGCAGTTGTTTCCATTCATGGACCGCACTCTAGCTTTACATCAGGCGGAGTATTGTCACATGCCGAACTATAATAAAAAAAATAATACTTTTAATGTTAAGCTACAGTAAGTAGTAGGGCAGTACGGAGTGTCGGTCATGTACAAAAACAACTGCTACCATTAACTATTTGCCTGTCTTAGTTTGAGGAGACATTCTACATGCTCCATCTAGATTTGACAGTCCCCTCATATACTCAGCTACTGCTGAAACCTGAATAGGTTATTTCATGGGTGTTATACTTGAAAGTGGTGGTATTCGTCCCGTGCTGGAGACTGGGCTAATAACAATCATCAGTTTGCCTTCCACTCTTTAATTAAGACCCGTGAAGTGACCTTGTCGCGTTTCGGAAGCAGTTTGGAACTACGTCTGTCTACTCAGGCCGGCATAGTGGTGGCGAGTGCTGCATGTAGAAATTAATCTGTAGTAGCAGTTGTTTCCGTTCATGGACCACATTCAAGCAACAAAGAAGAAGATTATGTAGAAGTATGTTTTTATTTTAAATTAAAAACCAACAAAATAAACATTACAAGTTTATAGTCACCTTTTTTCTGCCATTGCGTTTGGCAAATTCAAAAGCAAAGCGGGCGACCCTTTCTGAGTTATCTGATGTTACCACCTTCATGGATTCAATTACACCATTAACTGATTCATGCTCCAACATAGCGTATTCACCCTCAGTGTTTTGTCTGTGAAATAGAAAAAAATGTGTTATCTAAAAAAGGTAAGTCATTTCAAATAAGAAGTGAAATTGAAGCGATTTGTTTTTCTTTTAAAAAGTTTTTGAGGGCAAATTCTGAGACCTAAGCAACACGGTGTTTAGGAACAGGCACTATGCAACCAAGAAAAGAAGTGATTTGGTCGCATAATGCGTATTAGCGTTCACACTATCCATTATTAACTATACGTATGAAACGCAGATTAGTCAATCACTGGGAACAAAGGATGCTGTATAGACTAAGAATACTGTATTTTCTTGTTTAGCAATTTTACATACATTCAGTGGCCACATTTTTGGTAATATACTATTACAAAAGCAATACATTTTGTGAAAATAAAGGGGGGCATCCCAGTAATTCAATTTTATTTTTCAAATTTACATATTTTTTTAAAAATTTATTGTTCTAATATAAACTAAATAACATAATGGTACTATTAGAAACACAAAACATCATTGAAATATCAAAAACAAGCAATGTGAATGCATGGATTGATATATAGCTGGTGTCAAAACGGCCTTGTAGCAGCTGATTGACAGCCGGCCGGCGATGTTATTATGTCATTGCAGCTAGATTTATTTGAAAACTTTTAAAAAGCTAATAATAATATGCTCATAAGGATGGACACGTCCATGGGTAAACATATCTAAACCATTTTATACATTGGACAGTTGCCATCTATTAGTCGGTATAAATTGCAAACAACTAGTGCATTACATAATGTTAAATGCTATTTCTGGTTTCATTGTTTAATTGCAGAGACAAGTTTATTGTATCTCGGCATAGGACAACACTCTGCCTGATGTAAAGCTAGTGTAGTGTGCACTGTCAATCCGAATGGTGTATTCATCTCATCAAACCTGCATAGTGGAGGTGACTGTTGCCTGTAGAAATATATCTGTTGTAGCAGTTGTTTCTGTTCAAGGAAGGAAAGGTTCATCATCAGACAGAGTGATGTCATATGTTAAAAGAAAATTACCTTATGATGCAGACATCAATGTCCTTATGCCTAGTGGTGACACCGGGGTATGATTTGCAGTTAAGAACATAAGCATACATGTCCAATTCATTACGGAGAGCAACATTTCGTGATGTCACATATGCTGCCTCACTCTTTGTCTCAATGTTGCCCTGGAAATAATTGTAAAGATTCAATAAATACATAGCTATGAAATAGTATCAGACAACAAAATGTTATTCCAATTTAAATATTTGCAGGACTGAAACGACGTATATTTTATTATGCTCTGTGAATTTTGTGTTCTTAAGAAGTACTTTGATTGATTCAATCATTATTTGACATCAATCAAGTGAAGTTAGCTGTGAGTCCAGTCGCATTCTTAGATGGCTCGCATAGTATGTTGTATCATTGATGACATCTCCACAGTTAACTGCGGATATTATCTCATGCACATTTACAATAATAAAATTAAGAACAAATGTTAAATATGAATAGGGCGGCTGTGGTCTAGCGGTAAGACGCGTGAACTCACGATCTATGAGCCCCGTATTCGAACCTCGCTAATTCTGACCGGTACCGATGTAACTTTGTTATATGTACTTTGGTCGCTCAGTCGCACTATTAAAGAGTGGTAGGCAGATTGATTATGGTTATTAGCCCAATCTGCCGTCCTGGGGTTAGTACCACCACTTTCGAATGTAACACCCGTGAAGTGACTTTGTCGTGTTTCAGGAATAGTTTGAAAGTAGCCAGGTATAGTGAGAGGAGTGTGCACTGTTAATAGATGTTACATGCTCGTCTCCTCAAGCCGGCATAGTGGAGGCGACTGCTGCCCGCACAAGTTTTTCTGTAGTAGCAGTTGTTTCCATTCATGGACCGCGCTCTAGCTTTACATCAGGCGGAGTGTTGTCACATGCCAAGCTTCAATAAAAAAAAAGAGCATATAAAAACATCCCGTGTGGGAGTATGCACCACTGATACCTCAATTTATGTACTGCGCAGTGACTTCTGCCTAACTTTGGAGCCGCCGTAAAGTTTGGTTCGTACTCTCTCGTACTCTACACAAATTTAATAACTAACATACCTTTAGACCAACGCCATTCCTTTTAATTGTGGTAATAGCATACTGGACATCATCATCATTGTCAACTGTGGGATCAATATCGACAACTTCAAAGTCAATGGGTGCTCCGATGTATCTAAAATTACATGTTTATACTGTATTTATACAAATAATACAAAGAGTAACTAAACAAAAAAGTAAATTACAGTCAATAATTTTTAAAAACATTAATAGTCCAGAATAACATAATAGTTTTATATCTAAAGCAGGTATTAATGATCCTCACTGGTACAAGTTTGACCTTGACTTATTTATTTACTTGATCAATTAATTTACTTATCTAATCTAAGCAAATATTATGCAAAATACTTACTTGAAAATTTCTCTGACATATCCCATACATTCTGGACCGATTCCACCACCAGGTAGCATTGAGACGGCGTGACGTCCTCCGTACTGTGCAACTGGAATATGCTTCTGCTTCCTGATTACTGGCGTTTTATGCTGGATTTCAAAATCCGAAAGGGTGGCCGGGGCCGCAGCCGAACTTGCGTAACCATTGGCGGTAACTCTAATTTCGGGCAACACCTTTACTTTTGATAGCAATCTCACGGCCATAGTTGTACGATACTAAATTCCTCTATTTCTAAAATTTACGCCTGAGAAAGAAGTTAAATATATAAGTTAAATAATCACAGGAAGTCGTAGTAGAGAAGCAGAAAATGACAGACTCAGACTATGACAGGGCAGAGACAATGGTAGAGACCAAAGACAATCAATAATAGTCTCTACCAGGGGTGGTAACATTTTCTCCGTTTATAGGATTTTTCGGCATTGATATATACATGATATTATTAAAGAATATAATAAACTTAAAAACATAAATGGGTTGATCCAGCCAGTGTTACACTGAAATATAGAATTATTGTGTAATATTAAAATCATATGAAGTGATCCTACTTGTATAGGAAAGTCGAGCGACTATTTTTCGTTTTTATAAATTATTCACAGTAGTTGTTATTGTATTAATTTGTATAATAACGTCCCGCGGTAATGAACAACTTGTGAAAACAGAAAGAGTCGCTCTATATATGATATAGTAAGCGGTAATTTTTTGTTGTATCCCACCCCGTGAAAATGCTCATATATCGATATTTCTGAGCAAAATGGCTATCAAACACTCCTAGAAAGCATTTCGTTGTACCAAAGAGGAATGTGTAATGTTATTATTGTAATTTAATTTGGTTGATGGCCTATGGCTAACCTACCGCTACCTTTATGTCTCTGGTCATATTATTTTAGCTAGCAACACCCACACTCACCCTTTTTGAAACGTGTGCTTTTGAATTGGCGTCCATTTTCTTTTCATTTCTATTTCCCTGCGCCATATTGAATTTGTCGGACATCTTTGGACGCCATGTTAATTCCGGCATCTTTTATAAACATATTCTATAGAGTTTGAATTATTTTCGATTATAAGTGTACAGTTTTTTTTTAAATTAATAGAGTATTGTGCTCGCAAAAAAATTGTGATCGTGTGATTTTGCTCTACGCAGTTGTCCTTATTTGTCACAGAAGAACTTACAACTTTTTAAAACATAAATAGAGTAAGTTTCTTCAATATTGTGCATTCGATAGAATAAAAATATAATAATTAAATCTGTGAAATTACGTATTATTAAGCCTTAAAAATGTAATTGCATGAAGGTCATTTCAACAGGAAAGGGTAAATCCAGTCTTTGGCGTGGTATCTTTGTGTATTAGTGAGAAATAGAGCACCGGCGCGCTAAACCGACCGCGCCTACGCGGGTGTTCTCGTTTTGTTTATTGGTTTATTTTCTAACACCATCCTTTACGCATTTTATTAGAGGCATTTGGAGTGTTTGATGAACATTCGCGCGGGAATGTAGAGTGACTTTTTCGTTTTTATAAATTGTTTACATTGGTTGTTTTATTGTATAAAAGTGGTATTAATTTGTATGATGTGCTGAGGTAGTGAACAACTTCTGGAAACATTAAGATTCGTTTCTGTATTTTGATGAAGTAAGCAGTAATTTTTTTTGTGGTATCCCACATTGTAAAATTCTCATATATTGATGTTTCTGAGTAAAATGTTGTTGCCAAACACTCCAAGAAAACATGATATAAACCCACAATTCAATGTAAAAACAAGAAATTATGTGTCTCTGTAAAACACACAGCATTGGTGAATAAGCTATCCTTGATTTTTCTGTTTCTTTTATCCCTATTTGTACATAAATTGCCATATTTACTTTAATTGATGAATACTTGTCCTTTAAGAATTATAATGTTTGTCCTCTGAGGAGAACATTCCTGCCAAGCGGCCGAAGACGATCATACTTACCCGGGTTTAGTCTAGAACAACTTACACAACACATAAATCAACTTATCAATTTTATTGTGCAAAATATGCCCCAGACAAATATAAAGTATGCTAATTCTGTTGAATCAGTTACTGAACATCAGTTTTGAAATAATCCAGATATATATGAAGAATTCAGTATGTAGAATTATCAATTAAGATTAAATAAAAAAAGGATTATATCCAAGAATAAAGAAAGAGAAGGTAAAAAGAGAAGGGACTACAAGTGACATGCGGATCGTTCGACCTCTCTTCTACTCTCTTCAAGCCCTAACATATTGGATTGCAGGAATGCTATGGGCGAAAGCACATCGGCTCTTAATATATTTAGATTATCCCTGAATCAGAATGCCAGAACTGCTGCACAAGAAAGAGGCGATGCAATTCTTAATGCCGAATGCAGCAGATGCAGACTGGGTTGAGAAGAAAGAGCCATAGACAACATCTAATAGATTCTCAAATGCCAGTTCAGAACTTCAGGCAGACATTAGTGCCTACGGTGTTACTAAAATTAACTCACAAATTATTGACATTGACGGTACAGTTAGATGTAGTGCTGTCAGCCTTTTACCTCCCGGGAAGGTACAAAGGGATTGCAGATTGCCTCTTAGGAGGCTTCCAACTTATGGAAAGGCATTGATAGAGGCCATGGAGACCATCTTCCGAAAATGGGGCTGACCCGTAATAGATTTGTTCACATAAACATGAACCAAAGTAATGCCAAGACGTGTGACACTAGACTCGTAAATTTGCGATATTTCCCAAACTAAACGATATAAAGATGAATATAAAGCCGTCTAACAGTGCACAGAAATTTACACAATAGTGGCAGAGTTTTTTGGCTGCTTGATCCACCGATAACAGCCTTGGAACCACCAATATTAATAAAAGCCCTGCAGAGGGTTTTAATAGACAAGACATGTTCACACCCAGCTCAGGTAGACAGATTATCCCTGAGAGCATCGAAGGGTTGGGGCTGGACACTTAAGATATTAAACTGAAATGTGATGTAGAGTTATTACAACAGACCATCTATTTCACATACTTATAGAACTCCAATTAAATGGTGGCTTGGTTGGTGTCTTAGAAATAATATTAATAGAGGAGTTAATTTATCATATAAACTAATTTAATAAACAAATAGACCATATCGACTTATTGTTGTAAGTCTGTTTAATTTTCTTCAGAATTCTTTATTAAACAAATACTTAAAGCAATTTCAATAGAGGAACTTATATGAGCTTCCAATATGGTATACAAAATTTGTATTTGAACGGCTAATTTAAACACCACAGAAAGATTATCTTTTGACATATCTGTTTCTGTCTTTAGCACACAGAGTACATGATTTAGCATTATTTCATATCTCGAAAGACACATTAACTCTTGTCGCCTCACTAGAAACGTATATCCACCAGCAAGAAACTTGCTATGATGCTGTGTGTTTTATCCAACACATAAATGTCCGCAAAACCTCCGTATTATGATACTGAACACGTAGCTGTATAGGCTTTGATCCCTTTGCCTTCCCAGAATAATTTAAGTAATAATAATTAAATCTGCTTAAATAATACGCGGTGATTTCAAATGATGTTTTAAATAGTTTTAAATGTTTTATTAGACTAATATACAAAGATAATTTATATTTTCATTATTAACAATCTGCACATTAAAACTAATCAGGCATTATTAAAATAACCTTAATCTTTTAGCTTTTATAATTAAAAAATACTAACAATTACTTAATTGTGTGCAAGTTATATTTGAATTATAATTCTTATAAATATTTTGTTGTGTAATTATTAACCGTGTGGTCATTGGTAATATTTTTTTTGGTGTGATAGGGTTGGATAACATGGATCCCATGAAACTAAATTTACGTACAATCTTTCCTGGGTAAGTACCACCGTTTATGAATGAAAATCTTAAGGAGTGACGTTTGTGAAAAGGTGTGGGCTTCAATTTGTGGATGTTTGGAAGAAGGTATTCACAACCACTCTATCAATAGGTATCATATTTTTTTTATTAACGTCAGTGGAATGAAGCATACAAAAATAATTGTTGACTGTTATGTAGGTACTTCACTTGGACAATAGTGTTAACTTTATTGGAACTTTTAATCCTGCAATGAACACATATTTCTGAAACAGCTTATAATGTAGCAGAAAAAATTTATACAAGATATTAAATTAACTAAAATAAAATATCATCCATATCAAGTAATAGTAAATTATTATTTGAATTATTGGCATTATTTAATATTTATAATATTTCTCTTTCCCATATTTTATACAGTAAGCTCTTTGTATAAGCAACTTATTAAAAATAATATATAATATATAAAAAAATTATTGGGGAAACTTACAAAAATGTCAGCTTAGTAGATTGTAGGTTCTTTGTGGTTGTAGTGGTCAGTACCACTGCAGCCACCTGGTGGCTCACTGGAAGGCCAGGATATCTTTTGTTTTCCTACACGTTTCCAGTGGTGTCCTTGCCGCCTTGCGCAACATCTAACGTTGATTTTTTCACCTACTGCACTCCGAAAGCAGATGCGTGACTGTCTCTTCGTACTACTCTGTAATATTGTGAACAAGTGTTTGTTGAGTGATTGTGTCCATATTGGAATATTTGACAATTACTAAATGAAGATTGACTATGAAGGTCAGGGTCTGTTGCAATTCGGTTATCAGCGGCGGTGACAACCTCTCTGGTTTATCGACAGTCTGTCTAATGAAATTCTAAATGAAATTCGTGCGACAACATTGTGTAGGAAAATAAATCTACATTCCTTATTCCTTGTTTTTTTTTAACTCAAGTAATTGAGGATGCAAGATTTGAGGTTATTATTATATTAAATGCTTTAATAATTGATGATATCTGTTTTTTTATGAAATTAAAGATTGTCTATTGTTTGGTGGTGTGTTGATATACCCAATTGAAATAAATTAATGAGAAAATAAGATATTTTAGAATATTGTTTTGTCAAACTATTAAGTATCATGTGGGCCCCAAAATTGACATTGTCTTTTACAACTTAAGTATAAATAAACGATGTATATAACGACTACAAATACACATTTTTAAATACAGCCATTTCTCTTATTCATTATAAAGCTAATATTTCATTACTTCTACAATCATTTTCTACTGCCATTCCATTTTATCATAATGCTGAAAGAACTTTTAGTTAATAATTTCTTCACGATAAAAGGAACTGTTGATTCGGTTATTCTATTTACACATTCCATTATATCATTTTTACTTAAATTAGAGTCGTTTAAGATTAATTTATACTCCACTGAAATCTAGCCAAAGGAATGTTATCTTCTTCCGTAAGTTAATCATTAGGTATATAATAGTGATTACTTCAATAATTATTTGCAACAAACATGTCAGTGTCAACAAAAGCAGTCAACTGTTTTAAATTAAAATGCAAAATTAAGCTGCACCTAATGCGATGTTGCATCTAAAGGAGTTTCTTATTCAGAGAGGTTACTGTAAAAATATCAATCGTTATTCATCAATTTGGGTTAAAAAGTAGGAGAACTTTTCTACTCAAATGGTCTTTAAATTACAGTGTCATGATGGACCAATTTGCTGATGCTGATAGAGGGTTTGACTGCTCATCTCTAGGATCCCCATGTACGTTCAGTGGCGTTGGCTAGATTAGATATTTATTGCTTCAAGTGAATGTTAATTTTTAGGCGAAATCCTGACTTGTGCACAATTCTCTACTGTGTAGTAAAATAAAACTTTACTATTTGTTATATATGAAATAAAATAACTTCACTTTTTTCAATTTTTAAGTATTAATTGTATGTGAAATGTGGAATCTTGACTTGTGCACAAATCTCTCTACGTATTAGTAAAAAAGACCTGTGTGAATGTATTTAACGCATTCGTTGTCAGTTTGTTACTCGCTCAGGTAGTTTGCAGTGAATGGGTTAAATATCTAATAATAATTATTCATAGTAACAGAAGATTTCATACCTGCTTGCACCAACACTAAGAATTTTCCTCGTGCTTCAAATTTCTACAATTCATATGAAAAGTTATTAGAATCTAACTTGAAATAACTATTAGAAAAGACTGAATACAGATCGCTTTATTACGTTTTCTTCAGCAGATTTCAATTGCACTGAGCTATTTTACAATTGTGTCACACTTTATCTTCGTCTACTCACAACTGAAGGATTAAAACTACGCAATGGTCGGCATCGCAATAACAGCGATTCAAGCGCCATGCGTTTCATTATATTCCTTGCATTCAGGACTACAGAGGGCCGGCCAAGTATGAGTTTACTGAGCTATCCACCAATCAGGGTGCCGATTACGAACCGAGCTCACCGTTAGTCACGGTGAATACCTGACTTCCTTCCGGCTTGCTTTTTAATGTAATGGGATGAGCCACGGTGGGCGTTCCCTGTTGACAGTGGCTTGTCCAATTACATTACAAAGCGAGCTCGATTTATTAGGGAAAACGAATTTTTAAGTTTTAAAACGGAAGTTTTAACTTAGGTACGTTTAAAATGTTACTTTAAAAACCCTACATGATTGATATAACTTAGTCTGTTTTTGGTGCAAGTGGGCATTAGTCAAATTGATGTTTTGATTATTATTTTCTACCATTTTACTTATTCTTAAGTTGTTTTATTATGCATTGACAGATGTCGTCAAAGTAATTTACCATTGATGGTTATTTATACAAATGCAATAAATTTCTTAAAATTCGTAGCTTCTTTTGGTATCTGGGCTATGAGTGCTCATGTAAACGATGAACCTGAAATGACCCTCATGTTTGTAGAAGCTTCCTTGAAGACTTCTCTGTTCTAGTAACAGTTACAATTGCCGAAAATCACCGATCATATATGGGTGTCCTAAGGATGAGTTTCGAGCTCTCTATCAATCAGACGATTGGTCTAACGTGACTGATGAGATACCTTGTAAATAATAAGCAAAAAAACAAACTCGCTCTTATATTTAGATAGTCTCCTGATTATTACTTACCTCTTTTGTGCTTTCATATACAAATACAACCTACCATTATTTATATTTTCAGATTATATGTATTATTTGCATGTTAATATTGTAGTAATTTGCACGTGATTTTTAACTAATTTTAATATACGTTTTTATATATATATATTAATATATATTAATTTAAATAATTTAACTTTATTATAATGTATTATTATTGTGTCATGATCTTTTGTATTGTTTGCTTACTTAGAATATGATGAATTGGTATTTATTGGAAATGGTACTCTGCAAAGACTCTTAAACATTAAATTTAAATGCAAAGCTCTTTCTTTTATTCTTATTCGTAATCATTACAAATTAAACATCGTTTGCTCTCGACAATTATAAGGGGAAATGTTTAAGATATGTGGATCAAATATGAAAGATAATGTGAATGCAAAGAGAAGTTTGAGAAACGATTTAGAATGCGGGGTAATGATATGATTGTTAATAAGTTGGCAGCTATTAACCCTATTTGTTAAGTTGTTTGTGTTGGTTGCACTAAATTGATGATTACAATTTTTATTTACACATGGAATAGAAGCACTATGAAAGGTCAGTTTTATCTTACTCGTACGGTAAGGTTGAGGCTACATTAACGCGCGATTAACGATGCGACTAGACGACCAAAATCTTGTGTAACTACATACAATTTGTCACACTCGATGTGTTGGCCCCCCCTCCCCCATTCCTCTTCGACCGACAGCGGTGTTTTGTCAGAAAGTAAATATCAAAAAATTGTTACAATATACAATGTAAGAAGTTTCATTTTCAGAACCTTATGGCGGTGACGCTAAAATCGCACGCCGTATATCGCATCGCGGAGCAATCTAGGCAATATCACGAAGGGCACCCCTTTATCATTATTTTGTACGCACGAATATTGCATGCAATTTACTGTTTGTACGATATACGTTCTGTAGACACATGTTTAAGTAACAAAATAATGATGAGACGCCTAAGAAGAAGGCAGCGAGCCTTAACCGATCATTCAAGAAGGATATTTGTAATAAAATTACCTTTGGAACTGGTTGTAATTTTAATATTTTTTTACTGCAATATCATTCTAAATTCATACATATTTTTGCTTTATCACTGTGGCTTTATAATTTCACACAATTTAATCATTATTTTCTAATTTATATTTTAATTTTTTAATATTATAATTTTAATTTTATGTTATTTTAATTTATTATATTAACATTTTTTAGAGCCGTATTTATATGCAGAAATATTTGTCTACGACGCTGTACGTGTGCGATAGGTTAAAATTATGAATGAAGAACTGGGACATACGAGAGAATTAATAATACTTTTACATAAATGTACAACAAAATGAAAATGCTCCAACTATTCAAAATATGCTATGTACAGCGTCTAAAAATTCTTTTGACACATTCCTTATTGGAATTCGTTCTTAAAGTATGTGTTTAGGTGCATGATTGTACATCGTATGATCAAATTCATCCGTACATCCGTACCACCTATCAAACCATTAGTATGATAACGATTTTCAATAAGGATGTCACCTTATTTAGAATATTGTTTGTCAGGCGTAAATCTAATGAATGGTGTTATGTTATGTTGTAGGGGACTTCTCGATGATGAATCAGGAAATCATGTGTGAGGTGGGCAGCATGGTTGAGATAGACGATGGAGATCCAATTGCACCTGTCAAGGTACCTGTCTTCTCTTATTACAATATAATAGTCGTTTTCATTCTTAACACTTATTATGTAATAGTTTGAAAAAATTCGGGATAATACGTTCCCGTTCAGTTCAGAATTGAGCATTTTGAGTAAACACGATATAAAAAAATTATTTAAAAGTAAGTAAATGAAGTAAAAGAAAATGACCCTAAATGGCGACAATAAATTTAGTTGATCGATTTTCGATTTATGATCGTCGCACACTTATCAGCTTTGCACCGGAGTTCAAGTTGTATCAATCAAGTTCAATTGCATTAAAGGCCGTAGTCAGCGCGCTTATGTCGGAACGTCGACTCATATGTCTCGCGGGCACGTTTCTCACTAATATTTTCTTCTTCCTATTTTCTTCTTTCCCTACATCGACATCTCACTTCGGATGTTAACCGGTTCACAAGTGGATAAGTTGATAAGTGTACGACGACTATTTTAAAAGTGTACTATAGGATATTGGGACACAACAACTCTAAATTTCAGTCTCTAAATGTCCGATAAACTACACTGCATAGCGCAGTAGCATTTGATGCCTACAAATCGCCTACGATAACCTTATGGCTCATGGATGACCGAATTTTCTGCATGTCTGACTATGATCTTGTATTCACTCTTTCGATTTCGAGATGAGCCATGTTATGTGATGTTTATCCTTTTTTTTTTGTTTGTATTGTACTTATTGTTTTAATGGTTTAAACGAGATTAATGATTGCTTTCACACATTATTTATTTATTGCACACGCATTTATGTATGGAGATGTTATGTGCTTTTTTATTATTATTTTTTTTTGTATTTTTAAAATTAGTTTAATTGTCACATTGATTGTGTGAAAACGACTATTATTAATTTTGCTTATTGCTATAACAAAGCTGATAATAAACAAAAAAATTGTTTAAAGATTTTTGACGATTTTCAGTATGAGGATATTGAACCTAGTCAATACGAAGAGTACATTGGTGAAGATAATTTCGACGATCCGGACGACCAATCCTTATGTCTACAACAACTTGATGAAGGTCACATTATAACAATTTGTTCAAATTGATTTTATACAATAACAATAATCTGAACATTGTCATTATGTTTCAATCAAATTTAATATTCAAAAGTAATTCTTTTGAATTTGTTGTGTTGTGTTTTGTTTTCGTGATAAATTAAATTATACACATATCTACAAATGAATTAGACGTAGCATTCGAGAAGTTCTATTACTTTCATTTGCACGCAAAAACACACACGAAACTTGTACATATTAAAATGTACATGATGAAAATGATGACAGGGCTTTTCTCAACAGCTAAATTGCACTAACGCTCTATCCCTCGCAATAATTATAAAAGTTCGCTTTTTACAGGCAATGAAGAAGTAATACTACCAAATTTGCCTGACGATGTTTTAGGAGACAACTCGTACGAATCTGTCTTTCATGCACCAGTTGGGACAACAAGGTTTGATATAATTTATGATAATTTAATGTAAATGTGAGGAGGATGCGTCAAACGAGGCTCCGGCCCAGAAGGGTGTTTTCCGATCAAATCTGATTTGATCAAATTATGAAAGCTGGGGCTGCCTAGTGCCCATAACCGTCGGGCGTGCATAAGGAGAATTGTGCATGTGAGGTGAGCGAAGGAGTTGTGTCATCATGGCAAGTGGTACTCCGTTGTCTCTACTTCTCCCGGTGGGAAAAAGGTGTGACAATTGAACATGATGATGAAAATATATATTGAATTTAAAAAAATATTAATAATTGATTTAATAAAAGAATAAGGAAATATTCGCCGGTGTCAAATTTATATCAAAATATAAGCAATGTTTCATATCATACACTACAAAACAATGTTTATAATTAGGGTACTGTAATTAAAGATAATCCGTATGTCACGAAATCATTGCAATATTTTTTTATATACTTGACATATTATCTTTTGATTAATATTGTATTGAGCGCGGCTACGATGCATTTGCGACTTGTAGACAACACGTGCAACATGCGAGTCTATTACGCCCGACGCGGCGGTGCAACTCCGAATGTTAAATATGACTTGAAAAAGTAATTTAATATGATGAATTACTTATATAGGCTACCTGAAATCAATTATTTATTGTCATTGTTAATTCTTTTCAGGCTCCGCCATCGCACGCGGAATACGACAACTATACACCATCTGTTGCCCATCGGTAAGTACAAAAAAACCTTTTCAAAAAAAAAAGTTGAACCGACTTCGATAAACACTAAAAGCACTCAAAAGTGAAAAATAATTTTTAACAAGAGTATCTACACACAAAGTAATAAACATAAACACTAATAGGTGTTTATTATGTACAAATTAATTGTCCACATACCTACCACATTTTTGGAGTAGGTGCCAAGCAAACGTTTATAGAAATACTTGATATCTAGGAAGATATCCAAGTGTAATTCCTATCCTGAAATTTTGAATTGGTATATCTTGGCACCTACTCCAAAAATATGGCAGATATGTAGACAATTAATTTGTACATAATAAACACCTATTAGTGTTTATGTTTATTACTTTGTGTGTAGATACTCTTGTTAGAAATTATTTTTCACTTTTGAGTGCCTTTAGTGTTTATTGAAGTCGGTTCAACTTTTTTTTTGAAAAGGTTTTTTATTTTTCCATTTTTAGGGTAGCGGACCAAAAACAGCAAAAACTCCATAATAAACGTACATGTACTAATCGTAGTTCAAATTAAATAAATTTAACAAAAAAAGACACTCGTGCAACCCCTTTCACCCCCTTTCAAGCTGAATTTCGGGAAATGCTGAAATACATGTTTCGTTTTTTTTTGCTGTGTGTAGACCAAATATACTAAGAATTAATTAAATCTGGCCAAAATTCAACCCATTTTATCCCGTTTCACCCCCTTCGGGGTGAAACGCAAGTTAATATATAATTGTTTCTATTGTAGAGCATAATTTATTATATATTTTGTCACTAAAAATATTGATTTTTTTACCTCGTTTCACCCCCTTCGGGGTTGAAACGCAAGCTTCATTGTTAATGTGGTAAAGCGTTTCTGCTGTTTCAAGTAAATCCGATTTAAAAATATTCATACAATTTTACCCCGTTTCACCCCTTTAGGGGTTGAATTTCAAGAAATTCTGAAACACGTGTTTCATTATTTATGTTGTTAAGTATGTATGCCAAATTTCAAGTAATTCTGACTAAAAAAAATTCAACCCATTTTGCCCCGTTTCACCTTCTTAGGGGTTGAATTTCAAGAAATGCTGTAACACGTGTTTCATTATTTATGTTGTTAAGTATGTATGCCAAATTTCAAGTAATTCTGACTAAGAAAAAATTCAACCCATTTTGCCCCGTTTCACCTCCTTAGGGGTTGAATTTCAAGAAATGCTGTAACACGTGTTTCATTATTTATGTTGTTAAGTATGTATGCCAAATTTCAAGTAATTCTGACTAAGAAAAAATTCAACCCATTTTGCCCCGTTTCACCCCCTTAGGGGTTGAATTTCAAGAAATGCTGTAACACGTGTTTCATTATTTATGTTGTTAAGTATGTATGCCAAATTTCAAGTAATTCTGACTAAGAAAAAATTCAACCCATTTTGCCCCGTTTCACCCCCTTAGGGGTTGAATTTCAAGAAATGCTGTAACACGTGTTTCATTATTTATTTTGTAAACTATGTGTACCAAATTTCAAGTAAATCGGAGCAAAAAAATTTTACAAACTGACTTTTTTTCCCGTTTTACTAAAAAACTACACACTGTGCATCTTAGAAAAATATATGGGACCACTATGGGATGCAGCTTAACACAGTACAATTTGAATTATTGAAATCGGTTAAACCGTTTAGAAAAAATCGATGAACATACATAAAAAAAAAAACATACGCGACGAACATATAACCTCCTCCTTTTTGGAAGTCGGTTAATAAAACATTTATTTATTTATTTATTAAACACACCATAATGCCCATATTTGGGCCCAGTTGATACCTAATTATTAACAAAACAATATTCTTAAATAATACCTTATTTCTTCATTAATTTATTATTAAAGCTTTTAATACAATAATAACCTCGAATATTTTATCAGAAAAAGTCTAATTACTCAATAACTTGGATGAAAAAATTAAAATTGATTGGTGATAAGGAATATAGATTTATTTTCATACAAAATGAACTAAAAATGATCGTGAAACACGAGAAAAAATTCTGGGCCCATTTCTCTTACGCAAATGGGCATTCTCCTTTAATAAAACAAACACTTCATTCAAGAAAACATGACTATATAAAAATATGTTTTTAATTAATATTTATAAATTCAAATCGAATTTGAAAATGCAATATTTTGTGACGGCATCATTGGGTCAATTAATTTATAGTTGATTAATAAGGAATCTTCGTCAAGCGGAGAAAACTTTTTACAGCATTTTGACTCGGTTATAATGTTTATTGATGTTTTGTAGGAGAGGTGTTACCCGGGATGATGGACACAGATGCGCACGGGCTCCCTGGCATGCCGGGACCCAAAAGTGCCAGGCGTTGGGAGCAGAAACAAGTCCAAATTAAAACCATGGAAGGCGAATTCTCTGTAACAATGTGGGCCACAGGAGACGATGAGGGTATGTTTATATTTATTTAATTTTAACTTAATTATCTTGAATATTAATGAGACATGTTTATAATAAATCAGATGCCTCAAACCCGGAACCAGACCCAGATTTAACCGAATACATGTCTAAGAAGAACAATCTTCTGAGTGAAACAATGCCAGGTAAATAACGAACTGAAAAACTTTTCCATATTAAGAAAATCTATATCCTTAAAGAACTAGGGTACAACTATTCCAATCCCAAAGTGTTAATAAGAATTCTCATAACTAAAATATTCATTAATTCATTAAATGCTTAATTGTATTGTGGGAAAGGATTGCGATATACTTTTAGCAACGATTACGTTCAACCGCTGAACTCATTTGACGCATGATTTGGGAACGATTAATTTTTCCACATTCGCAATGGGCGACGATCTAATTTAATATGAATCGATGCTGATAAGTATAGCAAAATCCTAAACGTGTCGTTTGCTACTAAACTTTATCGCTAAATGGTCACTAACCTGTTTTAGTTTAAGCTTCAGTATTGATAATTGATTACCAATGCTTTTCTAATTAATCAATATGTTGCCTTTCCGCCAATCCTTCCTATATGTGTATGTATATTTATATTAATATCACAAATATAATTATTATCAAAATAATAATTTGTTATATGTTACATGTGCTGCTTCTTATATCACGTCATATCGTCACAACACACACACATCACTACATTTTTATATATTAATGTCCTTCACACATCGCCATGATCATTGTCTCCCTTCCCACTTGCCACCTCCTATCGTCTTAACAGAAGTGTACGGGCCGGATGACACTTTGTTCTCTACAGGGCTAGATCTTTCTGATCCGAAGCAGCTGGCTGACTTCGCGCGTCCTGGACATAAACTAAAATTTAAGAAGCAAACAGTGGACACTAATGACCGCACTATTGGTAAGCAAGCATTATTTTGTAGTATTGCTCACAATACTCTATTAAATTTATCGATGTTCATTATTAATTTCATTTGTATTTAACCAGCACATTGTGGTCGTTTTGGAATATTTAATTCGTTTTCGAATTACTAATGTAGCTTTATTGCAATAATAATCATTATACAAACGTAAATGTAATGTATGATTAAAAATTTCGGATAGTATCGCGTTCTCATTCCTCACAATTTCTTTATTATTTAAATATTTTTATTATATATGACAGAACGGGAAAGCGGTCCAAGGCTTCCGCACAAACAAGTCACAACGTGTTCGCCGCGTCGTGTGTTTTCAGAGACTCTGTCAAAGCGTTACGACGCTTTTGTTTCATATTCAGTTAGTGCTTGTCCTCATGACCACGTATTCATTTTGTTTCAAGTTAGTTTCCGTAATCGTTAAAATGAGAGTTCGTATTCATGACCGTTCCGACACTGCTATCCTGCATTGCACACATCCTCGTATGTTAACCTGCAAAAGACACATAACACAGTATTTTCATATCGAAACAACTAATTTTCTGGATGTTGGTACACCTAATCTTACTGCTGTCACTACTCACTATCAAAGGCTTCTACCTGCCCTTCATGTTCCAAATAATGCTTACAAATTCGTCTTCATCAATGATTTTCTGGTCACCAGGTATCTTTCGAAATCTATCATGAGCGTAGATAAAAATCAGACGGAACGTGTAATACAACCTCCAAACAATGACTATCAATTACAACGTCACATAATATCTACTCGGTACTAGACATGCTCGCTTGACCAATGTACATTACTTTCGTTTAGCATAAAATTGAAAAGCTAAATTCTCTGATAAGCGAGCACTCATCACCAGAATCACATAAAAAGGAAAAGACACACCTTGTTGCTATGTGGCCTGGGACGCCACACATAAAACATTTGATGACGTTATCCGAACATTAATTTCAATTTTGTATCGTCGTCGTCCTGATCCCGCTTCTGATGACAGAACGGGAGAGCGGTCCAAGGCTCCTATCCTCCATTTGTGGGCGATAACTAAGCAAATATGCTGAAACACGACAGTTCCTCCGCACAAACAAGTCACAACGTGTTCGCCGCGTCGTGTGTTTTCAGAGACTCTATCAAAGCGGAACGACGCTTTTGTTTGTCAGTTAGTGCTTGTACTCATGACCACGTATTCATTTGTTCCAAGTTAGTTTCCGTAATCGTTCAAATTAGAGTCCGTATTCATGACCGTTCCGACATATATGTTATTGTTTAGTTGTTAGTTTTAATTTAAAAATAAATATTTACACAATATGGCTACTACAAAAAATTAATCCTTCTAATCAACTTTTTTATATTTTTCTAGCTTGCCCACACAAAGGTTGTTCTAAAATGTTTCGGGATAATTCGGCAATGAGGAAACATCTACATACGCATGGCCCGCGCATTCACGTTTGCGCCGAATGTGGTAAGTTTAAATTGTAAATATTTTACATTTGGGTCGGTCACACAATTTGGTGTAGTGATTCGATTTTTGAAAATGAAATACATAACCTCGTGGTTCCGGTTTTAGTTAATTTTTTACTGCTAGTATGTATCGACTGATCGTTTCGTGGAATTATTTCCAAACAAAATATATGAACGTTTGAGCCATATAGAAAACTTTATATCAAATGCTGAATGCAGGTGCTTAAAAACGAATAATCGGAAGTCGAATAAGGCACCTTCATGTGCTGATGATAGTCAGTTTAATTAAATTATTGTAATAATTTTCAACAGGAAAAGCATTTGTAGAAAGCTCCAAATTAAAACGTCACCAATTGGTACACACAGGAGAGAAACCGTTTCAATGCACGTTCGAAGGATGTGGAAAACGATTTTCTTTAGATTTTAATCTCCGGTGAGTTAATTAAATGTGCTTTTTGCGAATGACTTAATAAGGTTTAAATGTTATCCTTTAGTTACTGAATATATTATTTTCAGTACTCACGTTCGTATACATACTGGTGACCGGCCGTACGTGTGCCCCTTTGATGGTTGCAGCAGAAAATTCGCACAGTCTACCAATCTTAAGTCACATATTCTGACGCATGCCAAAGCTAAGTTAGTAATTATTATAAAATATTTAATTATTTCAATACTTTTATTAGCTTGATACTATATGACCTAAAGGGTCCACACAAACACGTCACAGCCTGGCAAGATGTATTTTGCGAGGTGCTTGGATGTATGTCCCTGTCCCTGTTGTCACTTGATCGAATCGAAGTCAAAATATATGGGGTTTGACGTTTTGTTATCACTTAGATGACAGGCTATTGACTTAAGTCCCAGTTTTATATTGAAGTTTAAAGATTAGCTTCATATTATTATATTTGTGTGTCCTGGTCAAGTTACGATAATGTATTAATATAATAATTATGATACAGGTCGAGAAGTACAGTCCAACGGAACATGAATGGTGCTTTCGAATCAGCACGCACTTCCACACAATTTGTGTCATTGGATGTTACAAATGAAGACCCACAGTTTATTGTATACACGCATGAACATTAGTGTTAAGTTTTTTTCTTTTTGCATGTTAAGGCACGATTTTTTTGCATTTTTTTTTTTACTTTTTTAAAATTATATAGATCGATTGGCTCTACCATAACGACACCGCTGAATGCGGTCGAACATTAAAAGGGACTATTTAGAAAGCCCAAAATCTATCGGGGTTTTCTGTTTTAATCATGGATACGCGTGGCGCTCGGCACGTGGGACAAATATTTTTAATATTTCTGACAAATACTATATTGTAATATTCACAAGACTCTTTAATAGCAATAAGTTCAAAATATAGTGATTTAGTTTTTTAATATATTTAGATGCTATTTTGTAATAATTTTAAAAAATAACAACAACCTTCATATCACCATTAGAATAGCGTTATGAATCATGTGCCGGGTTCGGATATGGTTCGTTAGCTCTCCAAATATAATGCGTGATAAGAGCGTGATGGCCTGTCTACGTTTACCCTGCGCATGACATTTATATTAAATTATTTTTAATAGTCGTTTTTGAGATAAGTGTAAATATAGCATTAATAATATTTAGAGTTATATTGTGATTTTAAAAAAGAAATTACAAGAACTGAGTTATCTATATTTTCGTAATACTAATTAAGGAATGCTTTGAAAATAATTATGTGTGCATACGTTAGCGTTAGTGTTTTTCATTTATATCCGGAACGGTGCTCGCATGCTCTATCTATTGTTTCAAAATCTACTTCCATAACTTCTTAACCTCCAACTCAGTTCTTTATCATTTCAATATTGTAATAATGAATATTTTGTGAGTCCTGCAATATCATTGAATCTGCCAGCTCTATTTGTCACTCCCGCGTTTTATAATATGTGTTACCGAGTACACTTGATATAGCTTTAAAGGTGGTTTCATCCATTTATTTATTTTACATATGACAATTGTATTTTACATATTTTATCTTTTAATGACTTAAATTATATCTGATTCAAATCCATTTTTATTTTTTATCAATTTGATCAATAGTAGATTCGAGTCCGTTTATTTTACCTTTTATTTATCAATATTAGATTCTAATCCACTTATTTGAAACAACTAGTCATAAATGTTTTATTCGGTAGTTTTGTACATCACACTAATTTATTCACTATATAAAATACATAAATATTATCTTTGGTCTCAGTACGGTGCCGCCTACACTGTACATATATAAATGTATAAATGGCCTCCTAATTTATAAGTTTTAACAGTAGACGTGTTTTGAATGAATACATGTTCAATATTTATTAGTAGATATGCTGAATAAGTAGCTTTTTAAATATGTTTGAATTATGTTTCCTATTATAGCATCGTTTGCAATTTGCATGTATTACCTTTTTTTATACAATAGTTAGTAGACTATACCTTGTGGTCTTATTTTTAAAAATATGTGAAAATTATAGTTAAAAATCTGTTTGAATCATGTTTTATATTACAATGTCTTTGCCACATCGCTTTTATATTTATACAATTAAATTGTGGTCTTATTTTTAAAAATATGTGAAAATCTATTTGAATCATATTTAAAATTAGAATGTTTGCCACACCGCTATTATATTTATTTGTGGTATTATTTTTAAAAATCTGTGAAAATTATAATTAAAAAATCTGTTTTAATCATTATATTAGAATGTCTGCCACGCCGCTGTTATATTTATTTGTGGTTTTATTTTTTAAAAATATGTGAAAATCATAATTGAAAATCTATTTTAATCATATTTTAAATTAGAATGTCTGCCACACCGCCATTATATTTATTTGTGGTATTATTTTTTAAAAATATGTGAAAATCTATTTGAATCATATTTAAAATTAGAATGTCAGCCACACCGCTATTATATTTGTGGTTTTATTTTTAAAAATATGTGAAAATCATATTTGAATCATATTTTAAATTAGAATGTCTGCCACACCGCTATTATATTTATTTGTGGTATTATTTTTTAAAAATATGTGAAAATCTATTTGAATCATATTTAAAATTAGAATGTCAGCCACGCCGCTATTATATTTGTGGTTTTATTTTTAAAAATATGTGAAAATCATATTTGAATCATATTTAAAATTAGAATGTCTGCCACACCGCTATTATATTTATTTGTGGTATTATTTTTTAAAAATATGTGAAAATCTATTTGAATCATATTTAAAATTAGAATGTCAGCCACACCGCTATTATATTTGTGGTTTTATTTTTAAAAATATGTGAAAATCATATTTGAATCATATTTAAAATTAGAATGTCTGCCACACCGCTATTATATTTATTTGTGGTATTATTTTTTAAAATATGTGAAAATTTATTTGAATCATATTTAAAATTAGAATGTCAGCCACACCGCTATTATATTTGTGGTTTTATTTTTAAAAATATGTGAAAATTATAATTGAAAATCTGTTTGAATCATGTTTAAAATTAGAATTTCTGCCACATCGCTATTATATTTATTTGTGGTTTTATTTTTAAAAATATGTGAAAATTATAATTGAAGATCTATTTGAATCATTTTTTATATTATATTACAAAGTTTATGCCGCACCGCACCTCGTGGTCTTATTTTTAAAAGCATGTTTTGAATAGATCATGTTTTTTATTATGTCGGTGTTGCGTCGTTTTTGTTTGTACTGTCACGTGTCGACTAAGAAAGAACAAGGGTTAATATTAAGTATTGTAAAAATTATGAATCTGTCTCCTTTAAGTCAGAGTTTAGGTTTATGTTTGAAACCGTTAGATCTAGAACGGTATCTATGTTGTAATTAATTTTAAACTCATATTCATTTTGAGCATCAAGAACCATAATCATACTTAAATTTGTTATTGTATCGTTATTTATTACAATGCACATTTTCTTAATGTAACATCTTATTAGGTAACATTTTAAAATTAATATGACTTGTAAAATAAATGCCAAAAAAGTTTCAAATTGTGTAAAAAATTTAAATAATAATAAATTTATATATTGCATGCTTAGTTTGGTTTCCTTTTAGTTTGGTTTGGTATGTTAATGATGCCATGTTCTTTTTTGGTTTTACAATATAAGGAATTTGAAAAGGGACTAAATTTGACGAATAAATGTACCTACATTTTTAAAAATATGGTTTTATTTTTGAAGTCACTGAGTACCACTGCTTGGCAAAATATAGTCTTGACCGTTGAGTAACTCTAGCACATATTACATTATTACGTGTAATGCTCGTCAGTTGCCAAGCTATTATAGGAAAGCTGAGATTAATGCAATTATTTACCAGATAGAAATTAAAATTTAAATTTTTAAATAGTAAATATGTTTTTGATATATTGCTGAAGTTTAATTCAACATTCATATCAAAAGAATAATTGCCTGTAATATTCGTTTGTACTTGCTCTACTGTGTATTGTCTGGTGACGCGATGCGGGTTAGGCGTTCTCCAAAAGCATACGTAGTGCTAAAAGAAACGAAATATCGCTTATTTGCTTTAGAAATATCTCATTACGCAGTTCGTGAATGAAATCTCAAAGAAGAAACTACCCAATAGAGGCGGCTCAGTTTAAAATACAGTAAAAACTGTACGTGTAGCTGCCTTAAAGTATTTGCTCTGCGCTATATAGTCTAGTAAGTACTATATAGTCTGTGCTCTGCGCCAACCTAACCGCAGCAATCGGCACCACTATTGTGGAGTTCACATCTCATGTGATGAGACGTTATTTGAATTGACTGTCAAAATAATAATTGGCGCCAAGTACTACTTTATGCGGTGAGTGCGTAAATAATTTTATTATTATTTGTCTCTGGCGCGTGAAGTGATTTTATGGCAACACTGATTTTGTCATAGAGTTTTTTGGTTATGAAGAAAATTCATTTTATTATTATCAAAATGGCGACCATGTGAGATGTGCAATAGTGATAATTTCGTAACGATGACAACTTACGCTGAAGAAATGAAAAATTATTGTGATTTGTACTCAATTTTATCGTGGAAGTGTGTTTGTTTTTTGCGAAAGGATATTGGTTCGAATACGGTGCTCAAGTGGCGTAGATACTCCCATAAACCTTTTATGAGCATTGATGACATTGAAAAATTTGGCTGATATTTAATGTATCGACATGTCTACTGGATCGACAATAACAAATTTTGTGGCTCGAATGTTCAAAAGTATATCTGGTGCCGTATCGTTTGTTTCTCAGAAGGAAATGGTGCAATCAAACAACACTTCCTTTCAGGACTGTATGTCCGATTTAGACCAAAAAGATTCTGGTTTCGAGGAAAATGACGATATGGATGTATATCCACCATTATTTCCAGACATATACATGAGCAAGGAAAGCATTATGCATACACATATAATAACTTGTCGTAGTTCCAGTAATATAAACGAACATCTTGTGAGTAACTCTTATGACATATTCGAAGACGCCTATTCAGCCGATGATTTTGAGCAATTAAAAATTGGATTTATTGAACTGCCACCAGAACATACAGACAAAAATATAATTTTACAAGAAAAGACTGATGAAGATACTAAAACGCAAATGTTTAATAATATTAAAAATACACCAGATACTGTTAAGACTGAAAGCCTTAATGTAAATATAGATAAAAACATGGATAATAAAAACCAATGCAGCAGACAAACTGCAAGACAGTTCGCACATGAAAACGATAGTAATAAGCTGTTACCATCATATAGTAATTCATGTTTCTTTGATGAGGTTCGCGGTAGGTTCACAAATAACTCATTAACCGACAGTGAAGATTCTTTTCAAATTGTTTTCTCTGAGAGTCCACAACACAGCCCGCGGCAAAGGCAATTATCGGATTGTGATTCGGAAGATTCCTTTATTATTTTTGAGAGCGATTCTCATGATAACTGTTACCTATCTGTCGATGTGTTCGGATCGGGTTATGATTCTAGTAGTAGTGAAGATACAGATAACGAGGAAGTAGATCCTGTTAACAGTGATGATGGTAACCTGGTGAGTTGTTACACTGGTGGTTTATCAAGAACACTTTTAGATCTAACTGATGAGTCATTGTATGAAAATAGGACCACTACTAATCATAATTATTGCTTAAATAGTGAATATCAGACTAATTTCCAAAGACCAAATCATAGTATGGAGGACATCTCATCAAAGTCTCCAAATAAACTCCGGAAAAAAGTGAGTACACTTTTTTAAAGATCTTAGTTTAGAGTTTTTAGGTAACTCATGCCAAAGGGAATAATAGTAATATGAGCATCGTCGCAGTCTTATATAATAAACAAAAGTTATTGCAATGGAAGGAGCAATATGCTTTGCCGTTCTTGTGTCTGTATATCTCGGCCGGTACCAATGCATCGATTGACCAAAGTTGCATTGGTACCGGCCGGGAGAGAGGTTACTTCACGCACTTGCTCAATGGTGAAAAAAGAGCTGTGAGTAATCTACAATCTACCGGCAGAGTGACGCGGATACAAGAATCCCGGTACAAGATTAGTACCGGTCAGAATTTAGTAAGGTTTGAATATGGGTCGCTTTGATTATAACCTAATAAGGTCTGGACATGCTATCTGAAGCAAACGTTCTGTTCATTCCATTTTTACTATATGTCTATGCATAAATTAGACATTAGTGGATTAGTCTAGGATATGATGAGCTGTCTGTGCTGGTACTTGAGAGCGCTGTTGACAATTGCTAGGGAATATTTTGACATTTGACCTTAACAACTGACAATAAAACTCATGCGGAACAATAAATTTATTCTGAATTACCTAAAGATAATTATTGTAGGTTTTTGTGTGATTGAAGGTAATATTTTAGAGTATTTCTCTTTTGTATAATTATGTATGTATGTATGTGAATGTTAGTAACAAAAAAGAAATAGCATCAATCAATGTCTATTAATATAAAATATATTGTCTACATTGTTATTGATATGTATACTAAGTTGGTAGCATGTGTGAGTTGCGGGCATTGGTTGAGTGACTTGGATTCTAGCCAGAATTTAAAACTAAATTGAATTAAGAAATTTAAACGAAAGCTCTCGCCTGGGCTAGTCTGTACGGATCGTTCGCGCGCTTCACCCATGCGGGTTCGAGGAATAGGGACGCTGTCATGAGCGCCCGCGCGGATGATTGCCATGCCGCTGCGGCGCATTGTGAAGACAAACTTGCGAGAGTGCGTGTGTTACTTAAAAATAAGAATAGTCTAAACATTAAGAAAAACATAAGAAGACGTCAAAGGAAAACGTTTGTTGAGGCAGGTTCGGCAAAAGAAACTATTGAAAATGTGGAATATGAACATTTTGACTATCTCTCAAATATTTTCGTTATTAAATACTTTACACCGGGAGTTATTTCTCCATATTTGTACAAAGAAATTGATGGACCTTTAGGTAATGCAAAAACGACACTTATAACACTAAAAACCTGTATTTCAACATCATGTTCAATGAAAATGGAAGAAGAGATTGTCACAAAGCCTAATAATGATAATGAAATGAAAGAACACACCATCCCAAAAGTGATGGATACTAAGGATGAGAATACAGATGTAAAATCGCAACTAATATCTTCTTGCGAGGACAAGGTTACGCATCTCAAAGCTTTGTTATCGGCGCGTAAAAAGAAGAGACGAATGATTTACTTGAATAAAATTAATGTTGAAAGCCACTGTGAAAATATCTCTCAGACAAAAGAAATTGAAAACATCAATACGTGTCGGAAACAAACATCACCACCAATTAACAACATTGTTTTAGAATTCACTGCAAACTCGTGTTCCTCCAACGAAGAAAATACAGAAAAGCAAAAACAGTTGCAACCTAGTGATTTTTCTGATAATTTATCTGTAACGGTAGACGAATCGCCAGATAGTTGTTATATTTCTAATGATATATTATCAGAACAGCATTCTGAGTCACTGAATGATTTTTCCGATTTAGACTCTGACGGTGACTCAGGTAGAGTGGAATCAAATTTAATTAGTTGCTTGAACTTTACACGCACTGTAAATGATTTGACGGATGAAAGTTTATATGATGATAATAACTTGGATGTTATTCGTACATTTAATTCAGACAGTGACGATGACACCGAATATGGCTTGAGTACAATATGTGAGGTGCAAGAAGATGAATTAGTGAATAGTGAAAATGATATAAAGGATGTTGAGCCCAAATTAGTGTCTGTGTTAATTGATTCAGCTAGAAAACTTGAGAAGCATAACTGTTCTCCTAAAGAGGTATTTTTCCGACACGATAGATAAGTGTGTTCTTCTCGTAACAATGAACTCATTAATCTCACTTCGTTATCAATAACAACATTAATAATGAATAATAAACTGTACTAATATTGAACTTTGCATTTTCTGCTTTCATTATATACAAAGAGAATTGTCAATATTTAACTAACATAATATGATAAGGACTTAATGTGAAAACGTAGTGCAGGTTCTTTGTTTTTTTTTTGTTACGTGCATTATTACATTGAATACTTCTCTGTCCTATTAACCGTCAAGGGATTTTAGATCACTAGTCTTGCACCACAATACGCAGAATTCGTGTTACTTCATCTGAGTAAATAACCTCAGAAGAATTTTAATTTCATCAATAATTCTGCTATGCGTATCGCTAGGCGTTTTACTTGCTGCGCTGTGCAGTCTTTGATTTGAAGTCGAGGACCTCGGATTTGAATAGGTGAAAAATAATAATTATAACGTAGATCTAATTTCTTTCCATTTTTTAATTACAATATTGCAAGTAATTGGGCTTACTACGTTTACGCAGTTCTCGTGGTCGTAAAAACAAGGCTATTATAAAGCTGCTATTAATTAACGTTTATTGAAGTCTTGTCTACTGATAACATATTACATTGTATGTAGAATTACGCACTATTAGAATATTAGTTCATATGAATTAACTAGTATTTCATATTGGCTATGAAATTAGACCAGATCATATTCATGTATTATCTACTGTGGTATTAAAATTACATTTTGTGGCATAATAAAATATCTATTGAAAATGTAGCAACATTTTGACATTGAATATACTTAAGTTAAATAAATATTTTAACGAGATTCTAAGATGTTGAAAATTCTCTCGATTGACCATATGATACCAGTGACTTAAAATATTCCAAATACTTTTGAAAACTTCAATAATATGCATATAACTAATAAGGCTATCTGGTACTGATGCAAGTTTACGTCTAGATTTCATGTGAATAAGGAAGGAAAAGGCGACCTTTGAAAATACAAACAAAAATGCTGTGACACCCCTGCCCTTGTTATAAACTTTATGACTTATCTATTTTATAAAATATTGCGTAAACAAGAATGATAGGGTTGTTACATGCGGCAACAATATTTATATTTAAAATCCACTTATAAAGCAACATGTCTCGTGTCAACATTCACAACTTGTACATTGCGACCTTCTGCGTCGTAATCTTGTAAAGTAGACAACCACAAGGTCAAGAATAAAACTAAAAATACTTATGCATTTTTATACTGATTTTATTTAAATATTATACTAATATTTCAGCCTGGCTACTGTTTAAATAAAACTTATATAATGATATCTATAACTAAGTAGACACTGATCTATTTATTTAGGTGTCCGTATAGTTATAAACTTACTATGTTCTGAAATGACTGAAACGTCACTTAGATTGAAATTCATTTGAAATGTATTTAACTGGAGGTTCTTTAAATAATTGTCAACATTTTATAAAAAATAATTTAAATTATTATTATTATATTATACTGTATCTCCAGGCAGCGATCACCTCTAATATGTCGGCTCAAGCAGACGAATGGACCATCCATTAACAATGCAAAATTCTCTTTACACCCGGCTACTTCCAAGCTGATGCGAGAGGGCAATTCTCGAATGCAATAGATCTAAAACATATCGATTCATTTCTTAACTAATAGCTCAAAAGATTTTGTATTAGCATAACTTTAAAAATAATTTTAAACAACTTTTTTAGAAAGTGATATAAATTAATCTACGCGTTTTAAGTTTACTATGTTCGAGAATTGACACCTATATCACTTCCCGAGTTACACTTGAAAGTAGTTTTGCTACCATAGGACGGTAGACTGGGCTAATAATTATAAATCTACACAAACACTTAACAAATTAATACGATTAAATGTTAAGTAGCTCCTAATTTAAGTCTTCTAGGTAATAAAAATATTTTTAATTCGTTGCGGTTTGGAAAAAGATGTAGTGACAATAGTTGAGAAAAGAATACTTCAATGGTTTGTCACACGGAAAGAATGGGTGAAAGTGCCCATAACCGTCGGGCTCGTATGAAGAGAATGGGGAAGATCCTAAAATAATAATGTATGTTAAATCGAAAACTATTTCGAGATATTACTTCAATAAGATGTATTTTTTGATTCCCGTTTGAAAATACTTTCGAATCGAGGAAATAACTAATGACACACGATTTTGGATAGACCATAGACATTGATGTAGAAAAAGAGGTGGTGTATAATCTCAGCAATTTTATAGATATTTTTATTGCCTCTGGTTGTAACTTTACAAGTATGCCAATATGTTTTCTTTGTGTTTCTTTATGATAACAGCATTTCTTACAAAATAATCACTGCAGTGTAATGAACAAAACCGTATACTATAAACGCTACGTTTTAATTAAAAGAAATCTTTTAAAATCGAACGTTTGTTTGAATAATTTGACAAAGATTTATTTTTTATGTTTTTTGGCAATGGTTTAGCTCTGTCCCGACCATTACGATTACGATAGTATTAAAAATTAATTTAAAAAGAACAAAGCATTATCGTTATTAAAAGTTTTCCAAAGATTCGTGTTGACTAAAAATACCGACTTTCAAAAAATACATAAAATATATAGTTGACCCCAGATATACCTTCTCAATTGTAGATGTGAGGGAAGCGAGGAAGTTGTCAGGATCGTGGCAAGTAGCGTTCCGTTGTCTACCCTGTGGGAAAAAGGCATGACAGTTGATGATAGTTGGAATTTTTTTTCAGTATACGGGCATTCAATATTTATAGTAACCTTTGTTTAAATTAATCATCAAGATATGAGAATTCGCGTTGAGAAATATTATTTCATCATAAACCTTCAGATTGTAGTCATATTTTTGTATTAATCATGCAGGACAAAATCAACTTATTGTTCCCAGTAGGGCAAAGTACATTGACCTAACTATCATTAGTGTTACTAATGGAATATATAATTACGAAACGAACCTTATTATTAGAGCAGTAGAGTTGAAAAACATGGCACAACTTTTTGTAACGATTAAAATGTCAGAGATCAGTAGATTTATGATAAAATGTTTATTTGTCACAGTTAAATAATTAATTTGTTTATTGCTTAGAAACATTTCCTTCGTAATTTTGTCTAAAACACGTCTATCCTATATTTAATATGTAACGCGTATTTAACTGTGGTTCACATTCGCTTACATCGTTTATGCATCGTACATATAACAACTCTGCCAGACAGGATTACTGCACGTATTATCCCAATCCTGAGTTACTTCGAAATATGTATAAGTGAACAACAACTTGTATGTGTTTGTTTATTAATGCCTTGTTGACCTTAATGTTGCTTTATCAATAGACGCAACGTTTTATTTTAAAACGTAAACGACAGAAGTTGGCATGCTACCAAATAAAATTATAGAATATAGTTTTAAAATTAGTTTAACATCTTCCTCTGTTCATTTTGTCGTTATTTATTATACATATAATTAAAATTTCGATTCCATAATCAGTATTAAGTATCTAAAAATGTATGAATGAATGTCTTTCAAAGTAGCAATAATAAATAACAAAAGAAAGTTTGATATCTTTCAGTCCGTGTGACTATCTCGTTTATTAATGAGGTGACATTAAAAATGTGAAACAAAAGTGATTACTTTTTTCACATAAAGATTGCTACAAAATGTTGATCGTCAAATTGTCTGCTATGCTGGAATTTATTTGTTTACTGTCTCGCTTGTTAACGATCAATAAAATTAAGCAAATTCGTAGGCAGCTTACAGCAACAACAATGCTAATGAATTCTGTTACCAAATAAATTCGCCATAAAAATATGTATGACGTCACGACATATACCCGATTACGTGACCTAAGTCACTTGTTTCGTATGACAGATTTGCTCGTCATTCATGATGACATCCGACCTTTACCTGTTTAGTGACTAATTACAAACCACGGATTTATATCTAATTTATTTTATTAAAATACGCCGTCAAGTGGCGGCTGTCGTAAACTACAATACCGCCACAGGAACACTCGAGACCCGTTAACGATTAATTTTACAAATTTTCTAATCTCTAGAACAGTCCTGTATTTTTTATTTATATTTATTTATTTATATTCCATATATTTTGCAGGTAACATTTTCTGAAGCGCCGCCTAAGGTGCACCTAATGTGCGTTTGGTCATTCGCCGCAAGACAAGCCCGCATTGGCGATTGGATGCAATTGGCACTAGACAGATCTAGGTTTAAACAAAGGTATGTTTTTATCGTCTCTCCTATATTATAAATAAAAAAAAAACCTGGTATCAAACATTCGCGATCTCGGAGTAGGTACAGGTAAAATATATTGCAATATCTCGATAAGGATCTGATTAATGTGTAAGAAAAACGGCTTAAGTCGTTACAAGTCTTATAAGACCTTGAGATTATTAAATATATCTAATTTACCTGAACCTTTATTGTGTTTGATGATTCGTCGGAAACCTGGAGCAACTATTAATCTATATGAGTTACAGTTTAAATGATACGTATTAGAATTGTTGCTAGGCGCCGATAGCCCGCACATTATCAATGTTAAAAGTATTATCTAATAATGTTTATGCAACTTACTCCTATCTATTCAATACATTTTCATGTTGTAACAAATGTAAATTGTTATGAAATATTTTTACCATTGTACAATAATTGATGATTGTTATTTACATGCATCCTTCGATTTCTAACATGTTTACTAATTGAGTAACTAACTAATATCAAAATTATTTGAAATTCATCCGAAACTTGAGAATTGAGAAATTAATTGTGAAATTGATCCATGAACGAAATAAAATGCTATTATAGTGAGCTTTCTGCAGGCAATGCAACGTTCAGGTTGATATTGAGCTACTTCAAAACTGATTCCGAAACGCGACTAGGCCACTTGATGGATGTCACTCTTAAAAGTGGTGGTACTACCCCAGAACAGCGAGCTGGGCTAAATCCCTAATAATAATCATCAGTGTGCCTACCACTCTAATTTATTTTGCCTTGTTATTTCAGAATTGCTAACGTGGACATGGCTATATCTTGGGTATTAAAGCCACAGCATAGATCTAGAGTCAAGTTCCAACGGTTCATGCCTTGGTGGAACGCACAGAGAAGACAAGAAGCGGCTGACAAAAAGGCAAAGGAAGAAGAAAAACTACAATTTGAATTAGAAGAAGAAAAAATAAAACAAGAAAATATTGTTAACCAAGAGTCAGCGATTGACAATGATGTTACTGATGTATTGTATAAAATAATAGAAAGAATAGATAATGATTTAAAAATTCATGAAGTTAATTCAACTATTTTGCATGAATCAACTAATTCAGAAGCTTTAATGACAGCCATTGAAAACAATTGTGTTCAGGAACTTCACTCACATGTATCTTTACCTAATGCGAGTGCCTTAAACAATAATGTACGTGATTTGATAGTTACTTCATTAGATAATATAGACAATAACATTACCCCGTTTGTTGAAACTGTAAAACGTGGAAATACTTTCTTGCCAGATAATAAGAGCTACTCGAAAGATTTTATTATTAAAGTTAAGAATATTGTTTTGGACACTTCAAAGAGCGACCCGCAAATAGTTTCCATGTCATATATTTCTGAATAGGATGCTTAATTTAAAATTATTCAGAAAGCACATTAAGATATTGAGACATATTCAATAGACGCACAAAAGTTAAATACTCAATTTCTTAATTCTTCTTTCGTTTGAACTTATTTCTTCTAAATGGTTCATTATAGAAACGTACATGTGTCGGGTATGATGAAATAGGGTAAAATGTAATCTATGTTATAATAATATTTGCATAGTGTTAGTCAGACAACACCGTCCACCTAAATATTATAAAATCAACAGTTTATAGGAGGATTTGTTTATTAAATTACTTTTAATAATGGATTGTGCAATGGCCTAATACTTATTCCACTCGGATCTTCTTTCAGAATCCAAAGAACACCTTTTAGGTGACGGAAGATGGATGCTCAGATTTATTTCTCCGCGTGTTTCTGAAAGGGCATCCGAGTAGCGTGAGCTTGTTTATTTAAATTTATATATATATTTTTTATAGTTTTTACTAGATAGGTTTGTTATGAAATGCAATGTAATGATATGAAAATGTAAAACTTAAAAATTAATATTAGTAGCAAGGTTCTTTATTTACTTAAAATATATTATTGTTTATTGTACGTTATAGACACAGCCTTACAGTACCCGGCAGTAAATACTAAACTATGCTTCGACCGGGCGCGGTCGGGTCGCTACCGTGTGCCTCAGGTCAGAAAGACATAACTTATCTTCGCATGAAGGTACGGTTTACAGAGACGACAGACTCTCAACTAAGCCAAGTTATTTCTTGTTTTCTAAAGCTCAATGTGCATTATTTACTGTCGGGTATTGTAATAAAATCTTGAGCAATCTTATAAAATTGTGTTCAAATATGGATTATAAATTGCTCAATATAAATACTAGCTTCTAATCGCGGCTGTTAATTAGATTTTTGACATGTGATATTTTGAATACAATTATTTTAAGGTAAATCATTATTTTACTAGATTATGTTATAATAATAAATGAAATATTTACAATAATAATATGAAATGATATTTTTTAACTGTATGTAATAAAAACACATTTTATTCAACATTTTTAGAGTTTTAATTTCTTATTGTTATTTTTATGGTTTGGTAACACAATAAAAATAATATCTTACAAATTGCTGTTTTAATTTAAAGTTATGCCTTACGAATTGTCGTTTGTGTTATTGTCATTTATCGGTTTACGTAGGTCAGAAACCCATCAAAAAGGGGCAACACGTCCCTCTCAAGTTATGTTTATATCATTTCTTTGAAGTTTAGTCTTAGACAACTTTCATATTTAACGCTAAATAAGTTCCCTATAATGTTAAAGTTACAACCACTATCTAATGCTTTATTTTCAAACTGTAAAATTATTTTGTAAAGTGTGAAAATCATACTATTTTTTTTACTTAATATTTTTTTATAATTATTGCCATATATATGGTCTACTCATAGACGTAATATGGTATTATAGGCTGTGCAGTCAACTATACAATATGTTGTATAGTTGGTAGTGGTAGGTAGACCGATGTTGGTCATTAGCCCAGTCAGGCGTTTTGAGGTAGTACCTGGAACCCCCGTGAGATGACATTGTCTCCTTTCAGGAACAGTTTTAAAGTAGCCAGGTGTAGTGAAAGGTGCACTGTCAACCTAGATGGGGCACATTCGTCTCAAGCCGGCACAGCGGAAATTTCTCAGCGGTAGCAGATCTTTCCGTTCGTAAACCACACTAGCTTTACATCAAGCGGAGTGTTGTCCCATGGCAAGCAACAATAAAAAAAATTGTAAATAACATTAAAAGAATAGAAAAATAATCATTGAGATTTATTTTACTTTTTTTATGCGTTTCAGGTATACATTTTATTTCTTCACATTGAAAAATTTATATCCATACAGATTTGGATTCCCACCAATTCGATCTGGGCATTCTTCTGTCATTAGTTAGAGGACACGACTCTTGGTAGCCGACGACGATGTGATGATGTTAGTGACTTTATCGTCCAAGCTGTGTGCATCGTGACCCCGCAGGACAGATCTCAATGTTTAATCTAATGTGCTCAGTATGTCGTCGGTTACGTCTGAGTTCTGGTTGACAACCAATTGTAACTGTAATAGGGATAGTTAGAGCAAGACGCCTCATTCGAGACGCACCAAATCGAAATGTGTCCAGGGGCGTTCTCTGTGCCTAAGGTGAGATCCATTGCAGCTCTGCATACATTTAATAATAAAATTAAAATTAGGCACATTAGCACGCAGTTTATACATATAAGACACTAAAGCCAGGTTAACCTCTAATTATTATTATTTTAGTAATTAGATTATAGATGTCATAAAATATCTAATTTTATAAGGCATTATTTAACACCCACAAAATACAGTGCAGCAGTTACTTTGTTAGGTTTTTGTGTGAACGTGTTGATAGCTGGACAGCCGCTGCATCAACAAATCTGAAGCTTGACTAGTGACAACGGGAGAATAGTTGAACTCAGTAGGAGAGAAAGGTCTCCGTTAGAAATACTAGCGTAAGAAGTGTTCTGTGATCGTCTTCGGTTATTTCTTGAATTTCCCTGCTTTTTATCACTGATTTGTCAGAGATGACAACGGTTCTCTCTATCTCGTTTACTCTAGTGCAACCACAGAAAAATATGTCCTGCTCTATTTTCTTATAGAGCGAGATCGTCTATGTATTCTCTGTCTATGCCTTGGGTCGATAAGCTTTTGTGCAAGTTTGTGTGGGTCGTACCCGGAAAGTGTCTGGTTCAGCGCTTTGTGCTCCCAGATTCCTCAAAGGCGGTTGGAGAGTTATGTTCCTATTGTGGTTACTACAAGAATTGTTAACTGGGCTTTTTCTGCGTCAATTTTATGTAGTTATATTCTTCCAGTTGTTGTTCGTCCAGTTTTTCGGAACATATTTAACTATCGTGAGTATTTGGTATATTGTTATTGATTTTAGTTATTTTCATTTGCTTCAATGAATTTAATTTCAATTTTATTCCACTCATCACATATTTCACCATGAACTGATGAAGAATCAATCGATCGATCAATTGCTTCTATTTCTGCATCGTTCGCAAGTTACTTTTCGTAATATGTTTCATGTTTTTAAGACCGATAAAACTTGAAAGTAAAAAATATCACGATTGTATTTTTTAAATATTCAAAAGAATTATGTATGGCATGCACTAACATTATATCGTGGACGTTACCACCGCGGCTGTTCTTGACAAAGCATATTCTGTGAACGAGGCATTTCAGGGTTAGATTTGAATCTTGAAAGGAGTGCCCTAGGAAGATCTTTCTCAGCCAGATTGGTTGATTGCTCTGAAGGGGTTAGTTAGGAGCACGCTTAACTGAAATGCAATCAATAGGAGAGTAGTGGTCAAAGCGAAAGTGGTGGTTAGAGGCACTCCATAGTTTCTTTTGGTAGCGGCGTGAGCTAAGATAGATTGATAAAATAAATCTTTCCTTCTATAAGATATATTGATAATACATATTGATAATAAATAATTAATTAATACATTATTATTGTTTCTAGATAACAAATGGACTCATCCGACGACATATCCTCGCTCCTGGCGCTAGTGAACAGCCACCTGAGACAGATGTCGGTGGAAGGGGATCCAACCAGAAGCACATCCTCTTCGGTATATGAAAATAATGATCAGTCACCGACACCCAATACGAGCAGTGTTGATCCTGTAGATGGTGAACAAATAGCAAACACCATAAATGTGTGTGAAACTAGTCAACAACAAGAAGCGGAAGTGGAGGACATGGAGATTAATGCAGAACAGAACGAAGGGGAGAAAGTCAGTTGCAGCACTGTGGCACTTACTCGTCAGCACATGGGTTACCAGGTTGATGCTATAATAGATCAAGCAAATGAACATTTGAAGGTTATGAAATCTCAACAAAAAAAATCTGTGTCATTCAATAAGGAAATTAGCAGAATAATCATAAGGATGGATAACATAATATTGGATCCGAATGAGGTACCGCCACCATTGCCATTCAAACTTAAGACTATCAATTTGGAGTTTGGTAGTACAAAGAAGAAGGGATTTGGCAAGATGACATGTAGCCATCAAAGACCCATGATTATGCCACAGCCCAAGCTTCCGTTTCACCTTTCGTCACTTCTTAAGGCGACCACAGCGGATATGATCAAAGAAAAATTTAGGCATGAGGCGTCCCTTGAAAGGTTGAAAAAGGCGCATTTCTATAAGAAGGCACTGGAAGAGAAGAAAAAAGACACGGACATGTAAGTCTCCACTCGCCAGACTCGCCATTATGGTAATTTTAATCTGATTATATATAGATTATACATTTTGAAGTTTATAAACAATTAGCATAGTTTGGACTATTTGATTTGTCCTAATCGTCTTAAATGTGCCAATTACTTCACATAATACTAGAAGTGTTGTGCTATTTCCTTGTATTTTTACATGCATAAAATAAAAATAACATTTGTAAGTTGCAAGCTATGTCTTCGGAAAGAATCCCAACTGTAATGTTGTTTTTTATTGAGTCTATTTCTTAATATGTATTAATTATTTTAAGAATTTCATATTTTTAGCCACCTATAGATAAGTTTATTTAATTTGTTAAAGCGAAACTTATTAAGCGTTGCATGTCTTCTTTACTTGAGAGCGTTGCTGATTGATCTCTTTGTTATAGAATTTATATTTGTTTTAATAGAGTACAGCGTGAATATTCAATTTGCTCCACTGTATTTGATTCGTAGATTTATTGTTAGTTTTATATTTTGTTACTTTTTTAATTACTTCCGTATTTTTTATAGTTTATTCCGTAGTTTAAATAAATATTTAAAAATAAAATATCCGTAGCCAAGTTAATCTTTTTGTAGCTTTTCAATCCAATAGTGATCTTTGTTCCTCATTAAATAATCTTAATTATTGCTATTGGACGGTTCTGTACTAATCTTAAATTACCTTTTTGCTACAATTATACATTCTCTTAATGTTTACACAGACTTTAACAGTTTATCATAATTTGTACTCTTATGTAAGGATATTTAAAACAATATGTGTAGATGAAAATACTTACCTAATAAATAAATATTAGTGGAATTTGTTGTTTTTCTTTTTACTCTAAATTATAATAAAATTAGGGCAGAGGTTGTTGCAATTGATATTTTTTATAGTAGCCCGCCATTAGCCCGATGTTGAGCTAGAAGAGCTCTTCCAAAGAGAAAATGTTTGAGGCAGCAGTCACCACAGTCCATGTAGACAGTGTAGACTCCTCTCGTTATACAATACTACTTCCAAGCTGAACCGAAAGAAAGACTAGGTAGTGTGAGTACTGTGGTAAATGGTATATAAAATTATAAGATCCACTGTGTACGGCTCGTCATATTCCCTGCCTATTAAGTGAAGGCAGGTAACGAATCAGTAGAAGGGTATGTATATGTAATTTACATATTTTAAGTTATATTCCAGCTTAAGCTAAGGGCAAGAAACAGAAGAAGCTAGTTCCAGAATTCGTAGACCTGGCAAGGAGACCGAAGAAAAGTTTATTCCAATAATGATGTGCCTCATAATGTAAAAATAAACCGATTTAAAATTAACTTTGTTTAATTTCATGCTATAATATATGATTTATATTAAAATTTTAAATAAATAAAACGGAGGTTTAAATTATTTTATTTTGGCATCAGGCGGAGTGTTATAGGCCTATATAAAGAAAAAAAAAATTCGACGCTAGCGCTGGGTGTGAACTTTTTGAACTAAAAATGATGAACAGCGACATCTGCCAATATGGCTTGGACGTGAAGGATTTAAATCATATATTTTTTTCATGCCTATTGTATAATAGAGATAAGTTCATAGACCATCTTATACTGCACAACATTCCATTTCCCACCAACAATAATTCATTAATTGTCTATAATAGAAAGAGTAATATAATATAATCCATTCACTTATAATAGAAAATAGCATCAATTTGTAGTTATATGTATTTATTTATTTGTATTTTATATATTTATATGTATTTATGTCTACATTCCTAAATATATCCATTCTAATATCGCGATCCCTTTCCCTACTTTGACAATGGCAAATTGTTAAATGCCATAAAAAAAAACTTTTTGGAGCAGTTTTGCTTTTATTACTAATTAGTAATATACAGTTATGTGTGATTTGAATATTAATAATTTTGTATGTTTTGGTTTATTGTGAATACGAATATAACGTATTAATCTTAACCAGTGTGCATTTTTAGGTAAGTTTACACCTGTTAATCATCAGATCTCTGTATGTTATGGTTACTAAAAATACCATGCACAATGTAATACCTTTTAATACTCCGTTTTTAAGTCAATTCATTGAGGATAATCCTTCTGGGGCCTTAGATCTGATTAAATTACAATAGTTAAAACAATTGACCTCAATATACCTACTTTTATTTCACAATTTTTTGTAACTGCATATGATAACACTCCGCCTGATGCTAGGTCTGAGGAGACGAATGTGCACTAATTAGGTTGACAGTGCACACACTTCTCATTATGCCCGCCTACTTCCAAACCATATTGAAACATGGCATGGCATGTCTCTATATTAAATAGATTTGCTTGTAATAATAGTTATATAGTTTTATTTCTTGCATACGGAACTATGAATACAATTAATGTGGTGGAATTTATGAATAAATCTTGAATGCATTATTGTTGTTTGCAGATAACAAAATGGATTCATCAGACGATATGTCCTCACTCATGGCCCTTGTGAATAGTCACCTGAGTGAGATGTCAGTCCAAGAGGTCCCAACCAGAAATATTGCCTCTTCAATATATGAAACAACTGGTGTTAGACTACCGATGCCCAAATTTGGTGTTATGTGTTTAAATTCCGATCAACCTTTTAAAACTGATCCTATAGTTGTTCAACAAATAGTTAACACCATAAAGGCGTCTGAAATCAGTCAACAACAAGAAGTGAAGGTAGAGCATAATGAGATACAAAAGGCAAAGTTGAAAGAAAAGATGAGCATACTTCGCGGCACTGTTTCGCGCACGAGTCAGCAGATGGATTACCAGATTGATTTAAGTGATGCCATTATAGATAAAAATGAACATTTAAAGCTTGAGAAATTAAAAAAAGAAAAACCTCAAAAAGCAGGGTTTGATTTCACAGTATTACAAAGTAGCGTGGTAAATTTGCAGTCACTTAATGTAAAACGAAAGGGCGTATCGGTATTTGGAAAAGTGTTCTGTGCTCATTACGGTCCCCTGATTAGGCCATGTGCCAAATCGAAGGTCGTATTACATGTTTCACCATATCTTCAGGGCCCATCTCCGGACGATATAATTTTGGAAAGAAAGAAACATGAGGTGAATACCTTTGATATTATGTCTTATTATGGGCTTGAACCGAGTATTTCAATTCAAAAACCGAAAACGCCGCAATCGCATGAGACAACACTGCCGCCGTCTGTGAAAACAATGCCACATCCTATGAAAACATTTCCACAGAATGTGAAGACAGTGCCGCAGAAGAAGAAGAAAAGAAACAAGAACAAGTAAGTCATCAATTTTATATCATTGAAGTAAGCAATCTTGTATCATTAATTATATGGGTATTATTAATAATATTAATTTTAAAATTTAAACACTATTAAGCTGTAACTATTAGGAGGTAATAAAATTTTATAATATAGAGAGGGTTTTGTAAGTAGTGGTATTAACAGTATTCTGCAGATAGAGGGGTTTTTTATACCTGATAGTTTTAAAGTTATGACATTTTGAAAAAAATCTTATATTCTCTCCGTTTTTACACAAAAATGTTTTAAAAATGTGTTGTGTAAAAACTGAGATAATATATTTTCTTATATGGTCTAATACAGTCTTTTTTACTGATTCTCCGGAAACGATTCACTGTGTTACAAATATAACGAGTGTAGAATAGACCTAGCATACCGAGTCAGCTTTCATAGCCACCGAAACACTACTGATATGCACCTTCACTGTAATAGGCAGCACTTCTGTGTCACTAGCAATGGTAGCCTGTAGGCATCATTCGGTCAATCTTCATGAACCTCCAGGTCTTGTTCGTTTGCACTGTCTTCACACGGTATCTATTTACTGGTTTATTAAAGGCCGTTTTATGTTACACCGATAACAAACAGCATTCCGGAATCTACATCTTCCCACAATGTTTGTATGTAACTGAATTAATTGTGTTCACCTCTATAGGTTCACTCACTGGTTCCGTATGAGTTCTGGACATAACTGTTCTGTATTGATGTGTACTCGAGCTTGCATTATTTAAATTGTCTCATAATTAAATGCTTTTTGCACTACATTGTCATAGGTTTTTTTAAATTTAATTTTTAACAATTAATTTGTGATTTTCGAATCATTTCAATCAAGTCATGAGAGTGAAATTTTGAAGCAATATCATATAGTGAAGCTATGAAACTTCTAATAGTTTCAGTTTTTCAGTAGATTTAAAAGCACTTGGCTTCTTTGAATATATCAATAAAACAACTAATAAGAATGTCTCCTTGTCACACTGAGAGATAAATAATAGATAAACAATTAATTGTAAATTGACATCGCATAATATTGTATAAATTAAAAATAATAATATACTTTTAGGTTAAGTTATGTTTAAGTTTATTAAAATGACATAAATTGAAGTAGGTAATGTTTGTTTGTTAATAAAAATATGAAGCGATTATTATATAAGGAAAAATGTTTTATATTTAGTTGACATGTAATTTTTTTTTAAATAATAATGACAACACTATAGAGATATAGATAGACTGGTAATTTAAAACTACATTAAAAACGTTCAGTCTGACTTATGTATTTTATTTGTATCTTTACGTGACATCCCAGGTCACTTACCTTGCCGCGTTTCGGGAACAGTTTGAAAGTAGCCAGATATAACGAGAGGAGTGTGCACTGTCAATCTAGATAGTGCACACTCGTCTCCTCAAGCCGGCATAGCGGAGGTGACTGCTGCCCGTAGAGATTTCTCTGTAGTAGCAGTTGGTTCCGTTCATGGACCCCACTCTAGCTTTACATCGGGAGGAGTGTTGACATATGCCGAGCTACAATAAAAAAAAAAACAGATCGCTGCACTGCCGCTTTTTAATGACGCGTTAAAGTTTAATGTAATGCATTTGGTGCGTAGAAAATATAGTTTTGTGCTGGTCCAGAATACCTTGCCCTACCTAGATTTGCAGTTTGTTTTGTAAGAGGCTGGAGGACCAGTAGACTTGACTAAATAGCCGATCTACGGCGGGGTGTCTGCATAAAATACGATGCTGTTCAGGCTCACACTCTCAGAGGCAGAAGTAGATGATGGCAGACATGAGACAGCGCGGAGGAAATAAAGAAAATAAGTTATCTCAAGGAAAAAAGGCATGCAACTTACTTGTCGAGCTCGATATGTGTGTGCATCACAGTCCAGCACAATTTAACAGCGCTTGGAGACACTTGTAGCGGAAGATCACAGATATATCGTTCATAAAGTATAGATTAAAGCATCGTTTCAACAATTTTTATGTCGCGACCCACGAAAACTAAAGTAAGCTATAAGTTTATTTTTTCATGTTATATATTTAGTTTTATAACATTAAGTTAAAATTCATTCCTTTAATAAACGAATCTTTTGTACCTGCGACCCCCTTTAAAAACAAACTCGACCTCCCGCTTGAGAAACGATGGATTAAAGAAGATAAAAATAATGCGGTGCGGTTGTAATAAAATATATATATAGCGGTGCGGAGTGGTTATAAGTCGTACGCGCGTCGAGTGTCATCTGTAACTTTCGTAGGCTGAATAAGGAGGTAGATCAGGAAAAGGTTTGACAGATGCGTTCCATTTCAGCAATGTATTTGTTAAGACAAAATGCGTCAACTTATTTGTACATTAGAATCATGGGAGTTTGTATCTAAACAAAAAGGTTCGAAGCAATCTGTTTCTCCGTACTTAGGCAGTAGATACAACCCGATATGTTTAATTTTCCTTCTGCTTCCGAGAAATTTATTTACTTATTGACGCAAGTTTGTGGTTAGTACAGATAAGTTAATGGAAAAATAATAAGATATAGCTAGAGGCGTGTACGCTGTTGGTGTATACTCGTCTCCTCAGGCCGGCATAGTGGAGGCGACTGCTGCCCGTAGAGATTGTGATTTCACTGTAGCAGCAGTTGTTTCAGTTCATGGACCGCACTCTAGCTTTACATCAGGCAGTGTTTTCATTAGATGAGCTACAATAAAAAACTGCGATCATTTTTTCTATCACGTCACATTGGAAGCGTTATTGCATATCTAGTAGGTACATCAATTAGTAATGTACGTCATCTGCAAAATAGAGATGATAGTATTAATTGTGGTATAAAACCCAGTAATAATTGACGTCACGTTAAAGAGCAGAGTCGTGACCTAGCGGTAAAACGCGTTCGATTCACGTTCGATGAGATCCATGTTCAAATTTCTACAAAATCTGACCGGTACCAATGTATTGTAATATTTACTTTGGTCGCCCAGTGTCTATGGGCCCTATTAAAGAGTGATAGGTAGACTGATGATGATTATTACCCCAGTCTGGCGTCCTGGGGTAATACCACCACTTTCCAATGCAATACTTAGCGGTGACCTCGTCGTGTTGTTTGGGAGTAGCCAAAATAAGAAGAGGAGAGTGCACACTTGTCTCGTCAAGCTTCTCTTCCAGCATGGTGGAGGCGACTGTTGCCTGAAGAAATTTATCTTCATGGACTGCAGTCTAGCCTAAGCAGGCGGAGTGTTTAATCCAGTAGTTTAATCGACTGCCGAAGGAAAGATAGGATACAAGAATTTTAACACGTTCACGTTAAAGCTGTGTAGGTTAGCGGTCAGAGCATCCGTACACAAAAGGTGGACGCGGGTTTATCCCCACCTCGAATCAGGTTGGTTGATTTTCTTATTATAGTTTTCGTAAAAAAATTTAGGTATTTTAAATTAATATACCAAAATTTAATTTTCAAAAATCACATAAAAATTATAATCATAATAATAACAATATTGTTTTATTTTGTGTCGTCAGTTTGTCGCGATCGTACAATATGGTGATGTGGTAGCCCAGCAGTCATTTAAATACGTGACCATCATTGTAAACCGATTCAGTTTTTATCCGACGATCGCTGACTACACATGTACGTAACCTTGAATAAAGCACATAGTAATCTCAATACAATCTCGTCTTAAACTACATGTTTCGATAAATTCTTGCAACATATACGTGTTTATTAACAAAATTATTACAGAAGAAATCGATTAGAAATACGGGTAAGCTTTTTTTTCAATTAATTAAATTATTTTAAAAAATATTTTTGAAAAGTATTTTGATATAATTAAAATTAACTATAAATTTTTATTTTTGTCATGTTTTTAACATGTTTATTTTATCTTCATTTATTTTTATACTATAAAAGTATTTATCTAGTAACAACCTGTGGGTTAAAAAAACCTCATTAAAAGTTCGAGAAATCTGAATTTAATTATGAATTGTAAATTAATACAAAAACCCTATAACATAATTATTTATTTATTATAATAATTAATTGCAAATTTATATGAAATCAATTTTAAATAAACATTTAATAATAGAGATTACAAATATATATATAACAGACTTATGAAAATGATGCACGTAAAATTTCATTACTCGTATAATGGGAGTGTTGAACGCAAATGTGTTTTGTGAAAACGTGACTTACAATATACCTATTGCAATTTTTTGAAAAAATTATAAAATGTGATATAATTAATTCTAAACACGTTTTTTTGTGAGACTTTAAAAACAAGGTAAATTAATATTAGTCACGAGTTCCGTCGGCGTTAAACGCCAGAAGTATTGAAGTGATATGAGTCCTAGGCTTCTGACCATATCCTATACATATACACTTTTTATAATGCCTTACATTGAGTGGCCAAAGTTAAATAGAACATCGTAAGAACACGACATTACAAAACCAAACAAATATGCTTTGATTAAACTATAATTTCTTATGGCTCAGACACAAGACTTATCTCCTATGTTCAGCTTGATAACTCTTCTCTGAACACGTGTGTAATAGTGAATTTTTTAAATTCAAACATACATATCATAGCATGCATCCCCACCCCCCTTGACCCCCCGACATCCTTGCCTGCGTTACCTATAAATTAGTATTTTCAAAAAAGTAGATACTCTACAAAACTTGTATTTTCGTTGGTCTGTCAATTAAGTTATCTTCTAACAACTTTCCACATATGTAAGATGAAATTTATATAACTTAAAGTGAATGGTGAACATTATTCTACTTAATGGAATAACTCATTTATATAGAAGCAGGTCATTAAATATGTTTCGTTAAACTAGCTCTATCTGTTTATAATAACAAATCTTGTGTAACAAAATGGTCACGACATACCTACACACACACATACACACACACACACACACAACTTTATTAAAGACCCATTCTCTTGCGAAAATTATTCACACTTAAGAATAACTTTGCCAAGTTTCAAATGTAACACCTGTAAAGTGACTTGTCGCGTTTCAAGATCAGCTTGGAAGTAGTCTGGTATGACGGGAGTGTGCATTGTCAACCTGGCGACTGCGGAATGCAGAAATGTCTCTGTGATAACAGTTGTTTCTGCTCATGGTCCATTTAAAAAATCTCCTTTTCATCCAGAGTTACTTCCAGAATTAAAACTTTCATATAACGAATACCTATTCACGGTCCTTCATTGGCATTCGTAGTAGGTAAAAAAAACCTGTATTACGGATGTCATTATATTCTAGTGTTCAAACTTGCATACAACAATTAACCTCGTATGTTTTGTTTTTATAATACCTCGGCCCATAGCTTACAGGTATGTCTACACACCGCCTGATATTAAGCTTGAGTGCGATCTACCTTTGTGAACCGTGTCAAACTCATAAAGGACGTTGCCCATTTTAAGTTGCCCACTTGATTTATTAACAAAATAATATTCGTAAATAGTATCTTATTTTTCATTAATTTATTTTAATTATATCAACACATCGTTTACCAATTAATAGACGCTGTTTAATTACATGAAAATTGTGGGCCCATTTCTCTTAGTAAGTCTGGTCAATATAGAAAAGTAATTAGAGAGTATATGACAACACTCCACCTGATGTAAAGCTAGAGTGCGGTCCATGAACGGAAACATCTGCTACCATTGATATATATACAACTAGGTGTGCAATAATGCTCCCGATGTGACGGGAGAGAAAAGATTTTTTAAAATACTTAATAGGCAAGCGTTTGCCCGCATCCTTCCTGATGTTAAGCAGTGATGCGGTCTAAGATGGAGCACGCTTGCCTATGAGGTACCTATTTACTCTTAATTTGAAGAGGCCCGTATTGTACTTCTCGGGAAACACAGACACCGGGAAAGAGTTTCACAGTTTGATCACAAGATGATCGCAGTCACTTTTAGGTTTTCTGTCAGTTAGTATTCGACTGTCGACACCACCAACCGTTTGAAGCCGCTTACGCTTTTTTCATGTTCGATGTATGAGGTTTGCTCCTCTAGTAATATATCTGTATGGCTTAGACTAATAATTATTATTTACCCACACGTTTCGGTATCAGCTTAAAAGTAATCGGATACCATCCGACGGATGGTCGTGGAATGAAAGGAGTTTTAACTCGGATAGCGTAAGGGTATTACTCCCCCATTGACAGTACATCAGCGAAGTGTGGTACTAAAAAAAATATTTAGTGTTATTTAAGTTTATTAGTTAGGTTTATTTTAGTATGATTTTCAAACAATATCGTGAAAAATAGTTTTTAAACAAATTTAGTAGTTATATTATCATTAGACGTCATTAATGATTTGTCAAGAATTATGTTGATTTACAAAATTTTGAGTAGATTGTAAATATATAAAATTATACCTTAATACTTGAAGTAGGGTATCAAGTGTCCACGAGTTATTCGTAACGTATTAAATAAATATATTATTTAAGTATAATTATGTATTTTAAGAAAATCGTTTAAACATGAATTTATATATGTATTTAAATAAAATATCTAAAAAATAATTATGTTTTGAAGGCTAGAGTGCGGTCCATGAACGGAGACAACTGGTACTACTGACTAATCTCTACAGCAGTCTCCTCTGCTAAGCCCGCTAAATTGATAGTGCACACTCCTCTCGTTCTACCTGACTACTTCCAAACTGATCCCGAAACGCGAAACACGAGTTCGCAAATAATTCGTTAATAACCATCATCAGTCTGCCTATCACTCTTTGTCCATATTAAAAAATGGATATAATTAACCACCAACGTATAATATATACGTACGTCAGAATAAACTCATATTTACAATAACACTCTTTGAATTAGCAAAATGTTGCATTCGCTACATTAATGATTGTAATCGCATTGATGCTAATATTATATCTATATATAACCTTGTGTGAGGACATACCTGTAAGTATAATATTATAAACAATACGTTATGGTTTTTTTATATAAATTCAAATATTTAGTAATTTGTGGTAGGAAGTCAGTTTTTCATTGCCGAACTTTGTAAAAACTCCTCCGAGCTATCTTGATGGCCATGACCGAATAAATGAGAAATGTAAAACCGGTACTAAAGACAACTTAAAATTGTATTTTTTTTAGTTAAATTTCTTCCAAGTGTGTTATTTAAACGTGACGTGTGCTTTAATCGTATTTTCAAACTATACGAGTAAGTAATTTGTTACAAGTACAAGGTTAATAGGTTTTTGACTATTCGTTTCCTCCTCTGAACAATTTTCGCGAGTAAACTAAAGATGTTGATTCATGTTCTTGAAATATCACAAACGTGCATAATTACAATAAAATTATTTCATTAGTCATTAAATAACAATTAACTTCAATGTTTGATATCAATATTTACGTATGGCAAATTAGCTAAATGGAATAAATAATATAAAGCGATATAGGGAAAAGATAGGCGGCGCGGCGTGGAGAGTTCCATGCGAAAAGCGGCTGAAGTCTAAAGTAGCGAGAAGGCGGTCAATAACAGCATTCGTCTTCGCTATACCGACTTAAGAAGACAAATTTCAGTGTCAATAAATAGGGTACAATCGTTATATTCGATCGTTATAATATATACTCGTTATATCGTTATAACTTAAATTCCCTTCCCTCCCGGACCCACCATATTTTTTCCAAAATGCGACTAGGCCACTTCACAGGTCTTACACTAGTACACACAAAGTAGTGGTTCTACTGCAGGCTCTTCTCTATCAAATGAATAAGTATTTATTATATTTTCAGAAGTTCCTGAGTCATGGAAGTGGATCCAGCATTAGCGTTGGAAATAGCGACATTAGCACGCCAGCGGACATTAAATGAGATAACCGCCAAAAATAATTCGCATATACAGAAGTTTTATGCTGGTAAAAATATTTTCGTGACAGGAGGGACTGGGTTCATTGGAAAACAATTAATCGAGAAATTATTAAGGTAAGTTTTATTAGGGTAATCATGTATTTTTAGAATGGTTTAGGTAGGTAGGTGCATTACAATATTTTATGAGAAATAATCATCGATAACTGTCAAAGATAATATTTTAAAGAGTTTATAACCAACATTATTATATGTAAATATTGTTTTGTGATTAAAATGTATATAGGAATTTAACCTTGTTAGGTTAGTATAAATATTTTGCATAATATTATTATGTAATTAATAATCATGCAAATTGACAATATAATCCTGTACTTCTACCCCCATAAACAAATTTATTTTCATTATCCTTTCACTTCAGCTTATGCTGTGGTGTACGCGTTCATAATTTTTTGTTTAATTTTTGTACATAATTTAATAATAATAATGTCTTTATTTGTATAAAATATAGTAGAATTACAGAAACGACAGAATTACAATGTCAGAACAATCATATTTTGCTACACATTGGTAACATGCAAATATGTAATTATATAGTATTTTTAGCAGAGGGTTCCCCACCCAGAATCACAGTTTTTGTTTTTGTAGCTCGGAATATGACAACACACCGCCTGATGTAAAGCTAGAGTGCGGTCTATGAACGGAAACAACTGCTACTATAGAGAAATTTCTACGTGTAGCAGTCACTTCCGCGCGCTGGCTTAAGGAGACGAGTATGCTAAATAAATCTAGATTAACAGTGCACACTCCTCTCGCTATAACCTGGCTACATTCAAGCTGCTATAGACACTGAGCGACCAAAGTACATATATATAACAAAGTTACATTGGTACCGGTCAGAATTCGCGAGGTTTGAACACGGGTCTCATTGATCGTGAGTTTACGCGTCTTACCGCTAGACCACGGGCGCTCTAAAAACAGTAAAATATAATTAACAATTTATTAATATTAATAAAAAATACTCAATTACTTTAATATTCAAAAGCAAATAAATAGATTTTTTATAATCCCAAATTTAAAAATATCGGAATGTTAACGGTTATTTTTTAATTGATTTTTGTCATTTTAAATGCTAGATTTGTTTTATGTTATATTCAATTTTCATTATAATTTAATAATAATAAAATAAAAATAACATGTTAGTAAGTATTGTACGAGTACTTGCAAGAGCACACAATAGTAATGAGATGTATCTGTAAATAGATGATGAGAATGGTGAGGAGGGGACTAGATAATTACATTTTTTACACTAACAAATTTGCTTTTGCGTTAGCTGTGCGTTTGCTTTGTCGACTTTAATGAATAGAAAAGCATTGAAAAATGAATAAAATTACGTTGAAATAAAAATAAGAAGGTTTGTTTATTATTAAATTATAATGAATTTTAAATAGATAGAAAAAACCAACACTGAAACAACAGCCTGAGCTGCGCGGATGTTTTGACCACTGATTTCACATAAACACAACCATTGGCGTTTTACCTGTAGAAATTCTCCCAATTTATCTTTCTATCTGCAGCCGCGGTTTTTTCTCGTTTGTCGCGTTTCGGTATCTGTTTGTAAGTAGCCAGGTATAGCGAGAGGAGTGTGCTCTATAAGCCTGGATGGTGCGCATTTGTCTCGTCAAGCTAGTATAGCGGAGGCAACTGCTGCTTGTAGAAATTTCTCTGTGGTAGCAGTTGTTTTTGTTCATGGACCACACTCTAGTTTAACATCAGGCGGAGTGGTCTCATATTCCGAGCTACAATAAAAAAATATACGAGTGCTACATTGGTCAGAATTTATCGAGGTTCAAATCTGATCGATCGCGAGAGTTCACGCGTTCTACGGCCCAGCCGCTTTGGTATATGGTTTAGTTATACTATTTTTATTAAACAAAGTAAACACAATTGTTTTTCCATCATAAATAATAATTGGTGACGAAAGGTACGTCATTCATATAGTAGCCATTAATATTAAGTTTAATGTGTCTAATCACCTCCAATATAATTATTACAGTTAACATTAAAATGTAATTAGGTATTTTTTATTGATTATTTACTCACTTGGTTAAATGTACCGTTGTAAACAAAACATTGTTATCTGGTACTAAATCTACTTGTTACCGAAAAAGTTTTTTAAAAATCTATATCCTTGTTATTAAATTACCTATGATGAAAATTGAACAGAAAAATAAGCAAAAACAATACAGAACGAATTACAGAAAAAAAGTTGTAGTATTATATAATATTAAAAACTAGTTTATGTGGCGCGCTTCGCGAGCGATGAGATAATTATGTGAGTAGTTTTGAATAAATTTTGAATAAGAAGTGTCTATTTCAAAATTAGAGGACATTTCCTACAACCTTTATTCCGGCACTTCGGCCCTATCTCGTTCCGTTCCGGAGATATCGCGTTCCAGAACATGTCGAGGTTTTCCCGAGGTCGTATGGGCCTCCTTCACGCACCCTAAAAGTTTCACTCCTCTCCTCTCCTGTAAGTGCTCTATAATTGATGTCAGTCAGTCAGTCAGTGAGTCAGTGGTAACCGAGCTTTAGAGTGGATAGGCAGACTGATGAGGGTTATAAACGCGCACTCTAGCGTAACATTAGGCGTTGTCATAATATGTCGAGATATAATAAAAAACAATCTAGTTATAACTGTTCAGGAAATTAAAAGCGACGTATCAACTTAAGGAAGTTATTATCGCGATTCCTGCATTCGATAGATCTATTTTTAATTTAAAATGTGTTGCAAGCTTCTTAGAATACAATGTGCTATGAGTGACAGGACAAAGCCTACACAAACATCTAACACTTAAATTCATGTTTATAAAGAAATATTTGTTTTCGACCGGGAATTAAACCCGAGACCTCCGCGTTACCCGCCTTATACCTTGATCATATATATGTATAATATAATATATGTATGTATTAATTGTTTTAATCGATTAAGTCATAAAAATTTATTACTGAAGTTAAGTTTATCTTGACATGCACATCCTCATGTGACGTGTGTAGACAGATGAAAAAATATAACGGAAAAAATGAAAGATGCAATCAAAGCATTTTGCTCATGGGTTATCCCTCTTTTAACCTTAATTGATGACGTACGTAAATTTATGATGAATACGTAAAGGTGATTATTCTATATTTATACGGAAGTTTGTTGACATCGTTTTGCTTTGTAAGTTTCTAGTATTTAAATTTAAAAGTAACAGGTTTTTTATTTTATGAAAGGTCAATTATATTTGTCAAATTATTAATATATTCAGGGCATTAATCGGTTATAAAAGTTGGTTGACCGATCATTTTATTCTTTCCCATAATTTGATTTGATTTTCGAAAATTATTTTTATTATTAAATAAATTTTAAAAATATATGGACATGATTGTCAATGCTATCAAAATTTTAAACTTAGTTCGAATATCACGTGCAAATTATAATATTTTGTAGTACGTGGTTAGAATACAAAATATCGTTTCATACTTTGCTACTTAAAATTAATTATGCGGTTATTAAATATAAATTTTCTTTATTTATATTTTTTTTTTAAACACAATATGCATAGCTAATGATCACTAAACTTCGAGGCGGCATTACACTTGAGAGCGTTGAAATTGCTTAAAATAGAAGCTTTCCCAGCCCTTGCAACTGCTGCCTGCCTGCTTTTGACGTCACAAATAATAGTATTTTGTTTTCATTATAATTCACTTATATTTACTATAATTAGTCATGTATACTTTTAAAATTAATTTTTGGCATTTTGAAATATTAAAAAAATTATTAATCGTAATCATAAACGTAACAATAATAAGCATATTCATTACAACATTAACAGGATTTATGCAAATATAATATTTATGAAGAATTTTTACGAGTATTCTAAAATAATTAAAAAATATATTTTTATATATTTGTTTTCGCATTCATGTTAAATCTTTAAGACTAACGTCACATGAATACAGAATTAGTGGAAACTTTGTTTATATTACTAGTATAGGTAATATGTATTTTAAATATTTCCATATGTTTACATTATATTGATACTGTAAACATGTTCCCAGATATTTATTTGTTTTATTGATGTTTAACAGCGTGACGGCTTTATAATATCATTGTTAATTAAGTAAATACAGTACACCGAAGTTTACATGAGACACAATAAAGAGCTGTTAACGACAATGTAACACCCGTGAGGAGACCCAGTCGCGATCCGAGATCAGTTTGGAATTAGTCAATTATAACGGGAGGATGGTGCACAATCTCGAGGAAGCCCGCGTAGTGGAGGCGACTGCTGTCTACGCATATTTCCTTGCGGTAGTAGTTATTTCTATTCATGGACCACACTTTATAGCTTAATATTAAGCGCAATATTGTCAACGTTGATACGATACTATAAGAATAAATAAAATTTTATTTAATAACCTACTCACTACTTAATAATATGTATATGGAAAACAATAAATAAAGGGACTAATTGAATATGCTGTAATACTTGTGTATTGTATTATATTTATGTTTAAGTATCTACTATTATAATTCATTTTAATACTATTTAACAGTTTAATATTATTACCATAAATAATTACAGGCCCAAATGGGTTGGTTATGGAATGCAACTAACTTAGGTTTAAAAACTTACCCATTAATTAAAATAACGAGTGTCCTTACTACATTTTTTATGCTAAAACCGTCAGTGAATGGAGACAATTGTTATAGGAAAATACAGCTAGTAAGTTAGTACTTCTGGCTACATTTGTACAGAACTATCTTCATCCCTGGGCCAGTAAGTAAGTGCCTAACGCCAGAAAAGTTCAATATTGGTTTACTAGACAGGCTGAAAAACTTGCCGCGTGTATACCGGGCGTTAGGGTGATAGGGATGTGCTAATTACATGTATCAAGGAAAATATAAGTGGACGTATTGCGTGAAGATTGTACCAAGGTTCATACGTATTGCTTTTCAATTACATATAACCTTTTATTTAGTAAATATTTTCCTTGTTAAGTTGGCTTTGTTTACATTTATATGAAGTATAAAAAAAATGTATTACGGTTAGCGCTGCGAGATCGACGTGAACGTATCGGGAGATACTAAAATTAATAAAATATTTAAGTATCGTAATAATAGCAGGTTTATGTCATTTTACATAAAGCTCAATTACCACTGACTCACTGTCTGACATCAATTATGGAGCACTTGCCGGGGGTCAGATAGATATATTATTTTTGATACGTATAGAGGGGACCCATAAGACTCCGGGAAAACCTCGACATGTTCCCAAAGTCCGTTCCGTTCGGTTCCGGAACGCGTTATCCCCGGAACGGAACGAGATAGTGCCCAATTTGCGGAACAAATGTTGTAGGAAATGTTCTCCAATTTTGAAATCGACACTTTTTCTTCCTTTTTGTTTTTTTAAAATTACCCACAAAACTATGCCAGCGCTCGCAAAGCGCGCCACGAAAATTAGTTTCTTATTTAAGGTATTTGTTAACACAACACAACACAACAACACTGTTAGGAGGTCGTATGTAGTGAATTGTAAATGTAAAGTTTGCATTATCGTAAATTTTCAAATATATTTAAACTACTTTTTAAATTCATATTTATATCAAATAAAGATATAGGTTTTTTCAAATCCCGAAACGCGATAACGCTTCACGGGTGTTACACTTAAAAGTGGTGGTATTACCCCAGGAAGTAGACTGGGTTTAACCATCATTAGTCTGTCCATAGGGCTCAAAGCGACGAAAGTACATATATAACAAAGTTTCAGTGGGACCGCCCTAAATTATAACAGGAGTCTCTTTATAGTGATTCCACGCTTTCAACCAATAGGCCACGACCGCGGTGTATATAATGTACATATAATACTGTCATGTGTGCAGCGAACATTTAGTTTGAAATGACAAATAGTAACATTGAAATTCGGCGAGTCAATAGTCATATAATTTATATATGAAAAAAAAATTAGGTCACCAATACCTTGATTTTGAAATGGGTAGGTCTAGGTACTGTCATTTCCTTTAACAATATTTTATGCATATACGTAACCTCGGCCTCGATCACAATTTGCTAATTATATAATATATGTTAATTCATTTATTTTTAATATATAATATTTAGGTCAACACAAATTAATCATTCTAAACTTAATGCATAATATGTGAAACCAGTTTTTCTGTAAACAAATGTGTGAGAAAGTGAGAGTTAGGTCTGGCTTCCACTAGGCGCACCGAGTCGAGACGAATTGCATCGGGCGTCGCTCGCGAAATTATAACTTGCTACGTGCAATACGGCGCGATTCGTCTATACAAGCGCAACAAATGAGATTCGAATCGTCGCACCTCTGGTGGGCACCAGCCTTTACACACCTGATGTGGACCTCTTATGGTTACTATACGAATAAAGGCTGTTTTTATGTAATTAAACAATGTCTATATATTGATTGGTAAACGGTGTGTTGATATAATATATTATTTTAGAATATACAATACAATAGACTACAATTGTCACGCCTTCTTCGCACAGGGCAGTTGGAACGGATCCGAAACAACTCCCTCGCTTCCCTCACATCTACAATTATTGAAGCCGTCGAGCTATGGGCACTAGGCAGTCCAGCTTTCATAAGGATGTCTCCGATTTGATCGGAAAACACCCTTCTGGGTCTGCCTTGTTTAACGCATCCATTCACATCAGATTTATATACATATTCCTTTCGTCAATCTTCTTTCACTCACCCTTTCCATGTTAGAATATTGTTTTGTTAATAAACTATTAGAGATTATTATTTTGATAAAAAAACGTTTCCTTTTGTCCGAGATTCAGAGTAATTTTATTGCTTTATATTTATTTGTAATGTTGCTCGCATTTATATTTAATGACGTTGCTACGTTATTTTAATATGTATTCTTCCTTGAATATAATTCCGTACTACGTTTGTCATTCGCAAAACAATAATTATGCCATATTGATTGTAATAGATTTATATTAAATAACGTATAGCTAGATTCTACATTGCCGCGTTATTATAAAGGACGTTACTAATTTGTTCTTAACCTTAAATGAAATGATTGTCAGCGATCAATGCGATATTAAAGATTACAATGTCATAAATCAGACGTGATTGAGATCGATCTCGAAAATCGCATAGTGATTTTTTTTTTCACATATATTTCAAACTTCTTGTTTCAGATCATGCCCAGATTTAAAGAAAATATATATATTAGCACGACCCAAGAAAGAAAAGACTGTGCAACAAAGAGCAGCAGAATTGACAGATGAACAGGTGAGCATTTAAATCTTCGTCTTATCTTTTGTTTCTTACAATATGAATATACTTTGCAAAAAACACTTTATTTATTTCTTACCAAAAGCCTAAATAAGCATATTTCATACACTCAACTTGATGAAGGCTCGTCCATACAAACTCCTTCAATCAGTGTTTTTTTAAAATACGAGGTGGTAGCCTTTCCCCAGAATGCAATCTATCTCCTTGACAAATTTTATCGAAATCTGATCTGATTTAGACGTAAAAAGGCGTAAACATTATATGTATATTACTATACATAGATATATGCTATAAGATAATTTCTGCTTCATATACTACTGTGCGACGATTGAACTCTTATAGGTACTCGTAAGCTTAACAAAACCAAACACGTATGCTGTAAACACACACACATTTATGCTAATTTAAACTTGAATAACAAAGCAAAGTTATCTTTTTATTATGTATAAGTGTTATACATATTTATGTATATAACTCTAGTACTAGATGTCAGGATTTTATATACTCTAAAGCGGGAACCGCATTACAGCGCGCTCGTATATTCTCCGGGGCCCAACTCGGCCGTAAAATATTTGAAAACTCGCCCGTTCTGCCTAAGTGCGATTTCGACCTTACGCGTCTTTCTAATAATGTTGCAAATTATACAACCCTATTTCAATTACAGTTATTCAACGGCGTTAAAAAGTTGTATCCTGATTTTCATAAGAAGATCATTGTAGTGCCTGGAGATATCACAGAATTACGACTTGGTCTTAGTGAAAAAGATACGCAGCATATCATAGATGAAGTAAGTTAATATATTATTATGTTTCTAGACCATTTATAATTATACTTATTGGTACATTTTATCTGCTTATTTATTTGTACACAGCAGCCAAAATTGGTGGTGGGGATAGAACCCACGTCCTTCGTTAGTTGCGCCGTTGTACTGACCACTAAACTACGCAGCCATTGGGGCCTTACGTGTTCCATTATTCTATCTTCCCGTCGACAACTGCTGGGTTGACATAATACGGATTACATTTTTACACTCTAAATAATCAAGCTTCATTTATTTGTAGGTGAATATTTTCTTCCATGTGGCAGCAACAACACGTTTTGACGAACCCTTGAAAAGTGCAGTACTTACGAATGTAAGGGCAACACGAGAGATTATACTACTAGCGTCCAAATGCAAAAATCTATGCTCCATCTTACATGTCTCGACGGCGTTTTCCCATTGTCCTTTACCAGAAGTTGAAGAGAAATTCTATCCGAGTCCTATGCGGTTTGAAGTTATAATAGATTTAGTAGAAAACACCGATGATGAAAGACTAAATATGATCACTGAAACGTAAGTATTGTTTTATTTATATAAATTAAATTGGGCGCGCTTCGCGGCGCTGAAAAAGTTTTGAAACAAAAATTTTTTTTGAAAAAACAAATTATGGATTTCGATATTAGAGGGCATTCCCTACGACTTTTGTTCCGGCACTTGTGCCCTACCTCGTTTCGTTGCCGAGATATCGGTATCGCTTCCGGTCCAGAGTCCACTTCCGGTCAAAGTCGAGGTTTTTCTGGGGTCGCGGGAACGCCCTCTACACGCCCCAAAAAGAATCATCTCTCTAACCCCCCGGCAAGTGCTTCATAATATATGTCAGTGAGTCAGTCAGTCAGTCAGTGGTAATCGAGCTGTATATAATATGATGATGATTTAAATTGAAAATAATGGACTATTTTCTTAACTTTCAGATTAATAAAACCATGGCCAAACACCTATACATTTACGAAAGCAATCGCTGAAGATGTGATCAGAAAAATGGCAGAGAAATTACCTGCAGCGATCGTTCGGCCAGCGATTGGTAAGATTAATCAATAAAACAAATTAAGCACATTAATAAAGTTTATTATATTATAATAATAATTTATTTCTTTAGTTGCTGCCACGTATATGGAGCCAGCACCTGGATGGTTGGATATAAGCAGTATTTTTGGACCAAGCGCCGTAAGTATCTATTTACTATAGCAAAGATACTCAAACTATTATATACACGTATTATTTTCAAATTTTCTGGTCGTCTGAGTCGGAAGTAGCAAACAATTGAATTGTCGATATATTTTCAGCAATGTAGCGACATAATGTAAATTTGTAGGCGGCGAAATAGGGTATGTAACTATGGGAAACTCATAAGCAATCTCTCACCCCTTAACGGGGTGAAATACAGGTTGCAAGTTTGTGGAAAATTTATCATTTTTCAATATGAATTATAGGCACACAAAGTTGCGAGCACCCATAAACTATTAAGTAGTTCGAGTAAATATAATAAATAGTAATATTTATTATTGAAAAATGATCTTATTAAAAAAGTATAAAGCTAAATAATACATATATAAATATAATTTTAGCTAGAGTTTATGTCGAGGCAATAAAATGTCAAGCGATGTGCAATTATTTATTTTACACACAAAATCAAATAAAACAAATCAGTAAGCAAAAACAGTCTGATCGCAATGTGTAAAGCAATTTTTAATTCTTGTTTCAGGTGATAGCCGGTTCCGGTACGGGTGTAATGCGTTGTTTCCTAGCTGACACAGCATGTAAAGTGGATCTAGTACCAGCAGATTTTGTTAATAATGCCTGCATCACGGCCGCATATAGAGCTGCGATAGATTTTGAAACTGGTAATACAGAGAGCAAAATATATACGTGTTCGTCCACCAAAAGAAACTCTGTTACATGGGGTGAGTTACTATTAAGCATTACTCCTAAATAAGGGCTGATCGAATAAAGTATCCCCGTTTTCTCATCGTTCCATCTATCTGTCCGTGTCTATAATAGATAAAGTACATAGTAATTAACGTATGTGTTTTTATTTTTACAGGTTCAATCTCTGACATTTGTAATGGATATTGTCGATGGATGATCTCACCCCGCGCCGTTTGGTATTGCTTTAATGTAATTCAATCAAATCGGTTCATTCATATGATCCTCACGTTCCTTTGGCATACTATTCCTGCCGTACTGATAGACAGTTTGATGATGCTTATTGGAAACAAACCTAAGTATGTGTGACAATCGCTGTTTCGCTCTCTCTCCATGTTTTTTAATAGTAGCTCGGCAACAACTGTTACCACAGATAAATCTATGCAGCTACTACCAAGCTAATCCCGAAACGCGATCACTCGACGGGTGTTACACTTAAAAAAGGTACTACTATCGGCAAGGGCGTCGCCAAGGGGGTGCAGGGAGGGGCAGCTGCCAACCCCCAACCCCCTAGAGATTCTAAAAAAGATGTCAAATGTTCTATTGTCCTAAGCTAAGTCAAAGACGAGTCGATCATTCCCGTTTGCTTGATCCATCCATTCTTAATATGCTCTGCTATTATTTACAAGTTTTATTTATTGCACAGTCAAGAGCAACAACAAGCGAAAAGCTTCATGTGCTCTCGACTTTACCTACAATTCATACTTTTCTCATCCTCCATATCAACTTGCCCCCCTGGGCCATCAGCTGACGACGCCCTTGCTAACGGCAGTGGTAGTAAGACGGTAGACTGGTCTTAGACTATCATCAGTTTGTCTACAATTCGTTAAAGGTAAATTTGGTTGCAGGTACCGCAAGTTATATAACAAAATGTATAAACTGAATGAGCTTCTCTCATACTTCTGCCTAAAAGAGTGGGTGTTTGATGATACAAATATTCAACAATTGCACAAAAACTTAGCAGAAGACGATAAACAGATATTTCAGTTTGACATAGAATCACTGGACTGGAAAGAATATATCCAAATTTGGTACCTCGGTATAAGAAGATATATTATAAAGGATGATTTGAAAAATACTAAAGTTGGCACTACACGTCAACATTATTTTAAAGTTGCGCATTATCTCGTTGTAGGATTATATGTGTATATTTTTTGGAGTATTGCACAGTACGTTTTATCTATTATCATTTGGTTGTTTAGTTAGATGATTCATTTATTATAATTAATTAGTAAATAAGTAATTCAATGCGACGGAGCTTATTAATATATATATTTTTTATAATAATTTCATTTGTTTTCTTTCGGAATCGTTTATTATATTTAAGATTAATCTCGTTTCAAATTCCCATACAAAAGGTCGTAACATAACCTTAACTGATTTTAATGATATTGATGGTGGGTTGATCACAAACGGCAAATAGTGCCGAGAAAGGCACTATTCTACTACTAACTTTATGATTTTAACTCATTCCATCCGATAGGTTAAGAATCGCCATGCAACCCATTTCAGATATGCTTTAGCTTTGTACAGAAGCGTACATAAGTTTAGTAGTCGTTATAGACACAAAACAAACGAATGTTCAATAAAAAAATAAATATATTAAGAATATAAAAGTATCACAGAAATACAAGGCAAATAACATCAGATTTTCATGACTATAAATATAATAACAAAAAAGTAAAAATAAATAAGAAGAATTATATATGTAAATTTATTATAAAATATATATTTATTGAGCATTTCCCTTAAGATTAAACCTAAACTTCTTTATAAAAATTATCACTATAGTATAGATAAATGCAATAATAAATAACAATACATTAATTACGTTAAATTATAATATATGGAATGAGAAGGAGGAAAAATATATTCGAAAAAACACATATTTTATAAAGGAAGAAATTGATCTCGTATGGTTTAATAATAAAAAAAATTTATAAAAGCTTATTTAGTTTAATACTCGTAATAGTTTTTTTTTTGAACACATATATACATAAAATAACTAAAATTACCGAGTATAGAGAATAAAATTTGTACATTTTAATCCTTAAACCATTGTGAGACATTGACAGCTCAATCTTTCAAGCAGAATAATCCAGGCTGCCAACGCTTTACTGCAGAGAAGAGTCGAGAATCAGATCCGGATACTGTCCGACAGCAGAGCTGTTCTGTCGGCGCTCGACAACTACTGCATCAATTTAGCCTTGATCCACGAATGTCACCTGACCCTGGAGCAGGTCTGCAGCACCAATAGCGTCGTGCTGCAGTGGATCAAGGGGCATAGCAAATCTCTGGGGAACGACACGGCGTCTATACTCTGTAAGAGTATGGAACGCGTTCTGAACAACAGGCTTCTGGCAGACCTAGAAGCGAATGACCGCATCAGTGACCGTCAATATGGGTTCCGCCGAAACCGGTCTACTGGGGATCTTCTAGCGTATGCCACATACATCTGGAGTGAGGCCATCGAGAGGTACGAGGAAAGCGCTCGCCGTCTCTCTAGACATCGCAAAGGCCTTTGACAGGGTCTGGCATGATGGTCTTATTTTAATGTGTTTGTTTTCTACACTAGGCGATTGTGGCCAAGGATTTACATTATATTTAAATAGGAATACTTAAAATTATAAGAATGATACATGTGATCGGACGAATTAGATTTCAAACATGCTTTTAACAGAAATCCAAATCCTTATTCACGTTATACATTCAAAACGTTGTTATTCATCTTCATCGACATCATAATAGATTGTTGAGTTTGCTGAAAGAAAAAAAACAATTGACGTTATTAAAGACCATTCAAAATATAAATTATTAAAAACAATAAATAATACATACAATTCTTGCTGGATTCACTGATGCTGTAACAAATATACATTAAATATATAAAATTTTCTCGTAATAATATGCTATCAAATAGTGGACAGTTAACTCTTCCTTATTTATATGTTATTTATTAAGTTTTATCTTCATTGAATCTCAAAACATCTTTTTTTTTATTGTAGCTCGACATGTGCCAACAATCCGCCTGATGTAAAGCTAGAGTGCGGTCCATGAATGGAAACAACTGCTATTACAGAACACTAAAGCACTAAACCTGTGCGGGTAGCAGTCGCCTCCACTATGCCGGCTTGAGGAGACGAGCATGTACCATCTAGATTGACAGTGCACACTCCTCTCTTATACCTGGCTACTTTCAAACTGTTCCCGAAACGCGACAAGGTCGCTTCACGGGTGTTGCATTCGAAAGTGGTGGTACTGCCCCCGGACGACAGACTGGACAAATAACCATTGTCAGTCTGCCTACCACTCTTTAAATCTCATTAAAAATAAATTATCCGCCTGATGTTAAGCTAGAGTGTGATCCATGAACAGAAGCGACTGCTATCAGAGAAGGGGATCTGCAGACAGCTTTCGGGTCCTCTATGTCGGCTTGATGAGATGCCTCTTCACACCGCGCTTGAAGGATCTCATGTTACAGGTAGGAGAAAAGACATGGCTGGGAAGATCGTTCCACAATATGATGGAACAACAGAAAAAGGACTGCGCGTACTGTAGTTAGTTTAACATATATAATAATTTAATTACATACTTTTCTAGTTCATAAACTTTCTGGTTGAGATTCCTTATAGTATTCTCGAGGTGATTTATTTTATTATCTAAAAAAATAAAAACAAAGTATATATTTGTGTGTGTTCAACCTTTCCGCAGCTTTCATTAAGACATCTGAAAATATTTTAAACTTACCCATAGTCTTCATTCTTTGGTAAAAATGAAAAGCTACAACGCCAACCACCACAGCGACGGTAATATTCATTGCATTCATGTTTCCACGACGCTTCCACTAAGTGTTGTATTCACTTTTTCTGCTATCGCACAGCAAATCTAAATACCAAATAAAGATTATTCAAGTAATATCACAGTTGTTTTATTCAAATTATGATGAAGATAATGGTTTCTGTGGCCAAATGTTGACATACGATGATGACCAAAAGTAAGCATTTTGTTATTTATTTATTTAGTTATCAAGATAAAGTTTAAATTTAAGCTTGCAATACCTTTTCTCCATTCATTAAATTAAAGATTGCGTTAAGCTACATGACTCTAAATTATAAAACCGTAATCTTGAATTACAACTTTCAAGATGAGATAAATACACTGAAAACAGTTTAAGTTTCATTTTCAAATCATTTATGTAGGAATTATGTAACTTTGTGTAGCGGCCGTGACCTAACAGTAAGTGAACTCACGATCAATGAGACCCGTGTTCGAACCTCGCTAAATTCTGACCGGTACCAATTTTGTTATATATATTAAAGAGTGGTAGGCAGACTGATGATGGTTATTAGTTCAGTCTGCCGTCCTGGGGTAGTACCCCGACTTTCGAATGTAACATCCGTGAAGTGCCCATGTCGCAAGACGAGTGTGCACCGGCATAGTGGTAGTAGTTATTTCCATTCGCGGACCGCACTCTACCGTTACATCAGGCGGAGTGTCGTCATATGCCGAGCTACAATAATAATTAAAAATAAAATAATGAATACCTTCGAGCTGAAATCCCACTTCGAACTCGCCTGGGTGAAGAAACTCGGTGCACGAGTGCAACCGCCAGAAAAAGTGAAGGATTGTGACTGTCAAGTCAGTATCACAGACAATAGAGCTATATACTTTATGGTGTCAACAGAGGGCTAAGTAATCAACGTAACTCGAATACTTTCCACCAATCAGACAACGTTATATTGACCGCCGATGTAATAAAATATCAAATGAAGCCATATAACTGGTGGAGAAGTCTCGCATTATGAAGTCACGGCGTAAATGTCAACTCCTACTCATTCACCGCATATTTTTTTCTTCATTCAGACATATTAGGCAGATTATTTTAATTAGTTGAGAAAAAGGAAATACGATCCTAATTTAATTTACACCACTCTCCACTATTAAACTTATTTTATTGTTTCTGGCGTTGGCTGATGGCCCACGACCAATGCCTTATGAAAAATGTCTCTGACATGAGTGTTTGACAGCCTTTCGCGCGGGAACGCTTTTATAAATTGTTTACAGTAGTTGTTATTGTATAAAAGTGGTATTAATTTGTATAATGCTGTACTTCGGTACTTCGGAAAAACTTCTGAAGATATTAAGATTCGCTCTGTATATGATGTAGTAAGCGGTAATTTTTTATGGCATCCCACGTCGTGTAAATGCTCATATATCGAATTTTCTGAGCAAAATCGATGCCAAACACTCCAAGGAAGCATCGGATTGTAAAATAATGCTGTAATGTAATGCAATTCGATGTACAAAAGAAGAAAGTGTAATGTTAATATAATTTGATTTGGCTGATGAGTTTGAATTGAATGCCTTTCTAAATGAATTTAAAAAAAATGTTACTGGCGTATAATCGGCGGCGCGGAGGGCCTGCAGATCGAATAGTGCAGACAATGCATTATTAAAAGAATATTTCGATTAAATAGATAATTAGGAATACTGTGTATACAGTAATATTTGACAAAAGTATCTTAGAAGCATGGTGGTTTTCTTCGCTTGGGGATACTAAATTTAAATCGGGTCTTTAATTAGCGCTTCAATCTTGTATATTGTACGATAATCAATTGGAATATCAATAATGAATAGAGTAATTGTAAGGTTAGTATAATATGTGACTTGCTAAATTGCTGATTGCGAGTGTACTGTAAGTATGTTTTCTTATTTTAGGACTCTTAAGGACGATGAGATCGCCAGTCTAAAGGTGCAGTTGCGTTCGCTCGTGGTGGCATCTTCCACTCCTGTCACTCTCGACAAATTACTAATAAAGTACAAGTAGGTAAAGATGTTCTTAAACAACGCTTTTTGTTTATTATGAAGCATGTAACAAGGATACAATACAAAAGTTTGTAGTATTGTTTATTTGCAGTCTGTTTATGTAGCAGTTTACACAAAAGAGTCCGGGAGGAATACAAACAGATTTACCTTATTATGCGATATAGTAATCTACCATCATTGCACATTGATGCTCAGATAGATGTAAATATAGGATAATAAATCAATACTGATGAGCTATTGTACGTCATAAAAACTATTTTGAATGTGCTTTAAAATAATTGATGTGTTTGCAGAGCTATGGCGGGTAGAGATCTACCTTACCAAAAGTTTGGCTACCAAGATCCCGTGTGCTTCCTTGAGGATAAATTTTCTGATTGTTTTGTTGTAAGTAAATATATTTTAATGCTGTTATGTAAGTATTGTAATATATTGAGCATGTTGTTGTTTTGTACAGTTGGAACGTGAAAGGAGTAATCCGGTATTGACACCTCTAGTGCCACCATCATTGTCAAAGTTTAACAAATTGATTTCCACTCAGAAACTGTAAGGCTTCCTTTCTGTGTTTAACATGCCAATTTATAATTATATCCTCTACAATAATTAATTTGTATTTATTAAGATTATTAAAATAAATATTAGTTAAGAATAATTCATGTTTTTAATTGTCTGTCCGCTAACATAATAATAATAGTGATATCTAATCCTTCACTTTATGCATAGGGGAGGTGATTTTTCATAATGGTCAGTAGGAGAGGATATTTAATGGGATCATTTCTTCAGACAGCAGTCGCCTTTGCTATGCCGGCTTGAGGAGAGCACACTCCTTTCGTTATATATATTTTTTTCATCTTTTTAACGTGAAGGAAGTCTTTTTTAGTTATCTCACGTTTTGGGGAAGACGACGCGGTGATGTCGGACTCAATACGACTAAAACCCCCTGTCTACGTCATATGGTGAGGTCAGGTTGTGACCTGACACTCGCATTCATCGACGACCCCACTGACGCTGGTCGTTACGCTCTCACCTCACCATTCCAGCCAATAGCCGGCATAGTGGAGGCGACTGCTGTTCGCACAGGTTTCTCTGTAGTAGCAGTTGTTTCCATTCATGGACCGTACTCTAGCTTTACGTCAGATGGAGTGTTGTCACATGTCGAGCTACAATTTAAAAAAGTAAATAAGACTATCACTCTTGGATCGGGGCGAAGGAGATAACGGAACATTCCGCAACCGCTTCCGCCAACGCGATGAAGGGTAGTCTCTCACTCAGGTCTCATCTCATCATCGAGCAGAGTATGACCAGAGGAGAGCCTCAGACCTCACCTCACTGGTTTTGGTTCATATCATCGCTCTACCCATCGTCTGAGGATGCGACCGACGGGAGACCAGCAATTACAACATTGCCCCCCATATGACACTGTCACTCACGCTCAAAAAACCACGAGCCAGGGGTCCTCGCGCTATACTTGGTTACTTCCAAACTGATATCGGAACGCGATATCTTTTCACTTCACGGGTGTTACATTTGAATGTTGGTGGTACTACCCCTGGACGGCAGACTGGGCTAATAACCATCATCAGTCTGCCTACCACTCTTTAATAGTGTTAGTCACTCGTTATAAATAAATAAATTATATAACGTAGTTACATTGGTACCGGTCGGAATTTAGCGAGGTCCGAACACGGGTCTCATCGATCGTGAGTTCACGCCCCTTACCGCAAGATCACGGCCGCTCGCTTTCATTATTTTTTTTACACAAAATTGCTTTGCGAGTAGCATGTTTTACCAGTGACATCTGTTACTTGCAAGCAAGCAATCACTTGATTCCGACTTTCACATAATATAAATATGTCATATCATACGCAAATTGTTAAATATTAGATAACACTAATAAGGTGTGTAGTCAGTACACCCGGCGTGGCGGCCTACTTACATTATACTTTATATTATTTACTCGCATACAAGCACGCTCCGCTCCCCCCCTACGTCCTAGTGTACTTCCGCTATGCCGGCTTGACTAGACCATTGATTAAAAACCCTCTGATACCCTAATTAACATTAATTAATTTTCACTAATGGAATGATGTTTCTCCACATGCCGAGCTACTATTAGGTGCTTACATATCAAATTGGCGTTTTTCGTACTGGCCACTTTAATCACGATTTTCTCCTCTTTGGTAAGGAATTCCAAATTCAAATTTTCACAGCTATTTACTCATGTATTTATCCTTCGATGACCGTCATTCATTTGTTTTTTTTCTTCTGTTTTTTTCTGTTTGTGTCACTAATTTTACAAAATGGAAAACTTAAAATATCGCATTATTTACGAGTACGAGTTCCGCCGTGGCACTAGTGCTGCGGAAACGACTCGAAGGGTGAATGATGTGTATGACGGACATGTCGCAAAAGAAAACACAGTTCGTTTTTGGTTCCAACGTTTTCGTTCTGGAAATTTCGACCTGCAGAACAAGCCCCGTGGACGGCCTGAGACCCAAGTTGATAATGAAGTATTGAAGGCTATTGTGGAAGCGGATCCATCGCAAACCACGTCCGAGTTAGCTGCAGGCTGCGGTGTTAGTGATAAAACTGTTTTAATTCACTTGAAGCAAATTGGGAAGATTAAAAAGCTTGAAAGGTGGGTACCTCACGAATTGACTGAAGCAAACCGGCAAACGCGCGTCGACTGCTGCGTTACATTACTGAACCGGCACAATAATGAAGGTATTTTAAACCGAATCATTACCTGTGATGAAAAATGGATTCTTTACGATAATCGAAAGCGCTCAGCGCAATGGTTGGATCCTGGCCAACCAGCCAAATCCTGCCTCAAGCGAAAATTAACCCCAAAAAAGTTACTTGTAAGCGTTTGGTGGACTAGTGCCGGTATTGTTCATTACAGTTTTCTCAAATCTGGCCAGACTATTACGGCTGATGTCTATTGTCAGCAATTGCAAACCATGATGGAAAAGCTAGCGGCTAAACAACCTAGGCTGGTCAATCGCTCCACGCCACTGCTGCTTCACGACAACGCTAGACCACACACTGCACAACAGACGGCTACCAAATTAGAAGAGCTTCAATTGGAATGTCTAAGACATCCTCCGTACTCCCCGGACCTTGCTCCAACAGATTACCATTTTTTTCGAAATTTGGACAACTTCTTGCAAGGGAAAAAATTCAACTCTGATGGGGCAGTCCAAATCGCCTTCACAGATTTTATTGATTCCCGTCCGACTGGTTTTTTTAGTAAAGGGATCAATGAACTACCTATGAGATGGCAAAAGTGCATAGAAAACAATGGTTCATACTTTGATTAATTAAATATATTATATTTAAAAATATTCGACTTTTTGTTCCTCCCATACAAAACGCCAATTTCATATGTAAGCACCTAATATAAAAAACTCAGATACTACTAAGTAATAGCTTGACATTAGTGGGCATCGCTTTCTTGGAATATTTTAGGACAAAGTTTCGAAACCAAAATTTTTTTCTGCTGACAGGTTCGATAGGTTAAAGGGCAACTGTCTGTATTTAGAGTAGAACTACTAAGAACCCGGGGGTCCTAGGCCTGGGCCTATGCCCAAAGACGGTCCTGTTTACCGCTTATAAACAATAAATAGGTATAGTATGTCGTTGGTTAAATACAAAATTCAAGTTGATCGCCCGAGCGGAATCAGTAACAGAAATACTATATTAATTATTGTATGTTATTGGAGTAGGATAGGGGGTTTGACTGGATTGAATAATATTGCAAGTGGAAAAAAAGTCTGAATCACAGCTAAAAAGATGTCATGTACAGAAATGCATATGAAGAATTAATTTTCGCAGTCAGTTAATTTTTTTAATATGCAAAAAATGTCCTGAATAATTTTAAAATAATGGTCAACAGAACAAAATTGCATAATGAATGATAAAAGGTTGTTCCGTACCAGAAAAGATTATTTTTTATTTTAACAAATTTATAAATTAGTAATTTTGCTGGCTGGCAACATCCATGTCCCCTTCTATCCAATTACTTTTTCCCACAACTGCGCCATCTAGTGGCCACAACTCTCTTGTGACAACTACTGTGCGACGCACACGCTCGGACCTCCGACAACAACAAAAAAGGGACGAAATTTCAAACAAAACGAGATAAAATCGACCTAGCTTTCTCGCCTTGGTACCAAGCGATAAGGATACAGGAGGAAATAGGTGCAGCCGTATCACAACGTGAGTACCTTTCTTTCTCCATCCAGCAAACCTTCCGCCAGCCAGTGGATATCCCATACAAAGGTCAACGTCACAGGGTCAATGCACGTGCAGATCACATTGTGCGGCTCGTACGGCATACCATCAAAGGGACTTCGCACGACTTTAATTTATTAGCCCTTAAAATCTATTTAATGTATAATAGTTGAAAACGTTAAACTATTTTTAAGTCTAACCACTTTAAAAAAATATGCCCAGCTTCTTGTGAAGAATAGAATATTTATTGATTTATAAATCCTAAAGATTTTTTTTCATATTAACGCGACATGTGACGGCGACTGGCCTGGTGGTAAGCACAGTGGAGGTCCATGAGCGCCGACGACTGGAGGACCGCAGTACACGGTGGCCCCAGTCGCCGTCACTATGCCGGCCCATTTGAAGAATTAAAAAAAAAAGATTTATGTTGGACATGTTAAACAGTTGAAATATATAATTTATGAATTATTGGATTAGCTCATTATTAGCCTTTGCTCTTAGTTTTCGATGGGAATCTAAATATACTTTTTGTCAGTTTCATATATTGGATTGAATAGGGCGAAATTTTTGGAATTTGCGAAATAAATCTATAAACAATATAACTTATCACTGTATTTACCGCAGTTAACGCAAGTAGGTGAAGCGGATCGGTTTGAAGACCAGTCGAGCAATCAATTCTACGACTGTTATCTAATATGTACGCGTACGTTATGTGTGAAGACGATTTTAGAAAGAAATTCATTGAGAATCCTAATATATTATTTAGTTAATGAACGATGCACAAAAATGTACAGGGTGTAAAAAGACTGCTTCACTTTCAAATAAATCAAGCCGCAATATCGTGCACTTGTCCGTCTATCAGCTTGATTGACTGTCACCAGCCGTATACGAATCCTTGCATATACCATTGCTTATTTTTTAACGAATAATGGTACCATAATCTTCTGTAGTTGATATTAGACCAATAAATGTAAAAAAAGTTATCTCAAAAATAAAAAAGAAATACTAGTAATATAAAGTATTCTTATCAGATTCACTTACTCCTTTTAAGTTAACCAAATAAGAAATACTAGTCGTGAAAGAAAATAAGATTTTACTTTTTAATTATAAAGCAATACAATACAAAGCAGACAACGGTGAAAAGTGTTTTTGAATTTTCCAGTTTTAATCGTAATTCTATCTTATCAAATCGATTTCTATACTAGGGGCCGTAATTGATGTTTGTCGCGTACCCTCTATATTGTTACTATCTATATTAAATTTTCAATATAAATAAGAATTACCATAGCCCGACCCACAGCAGATTTTTAATATTCGTCTGAAGACTTTGAAGGCTTTAATCGAGCAATTTTGGTTTTAAATATAAATTCTGAGGCCTAAATGATGTTTTTATCACAAAACTTATTTAAATCTAAATACTTATATAAAATGTTAATATTAGTACGTAAAGACAGGGTTTTCTCTATGATCACCAACTCCAATCTACTTCCCGTTGAGGTGGTAGATACTCCTCGGTCTTCAGGTGAAAGTAAGGGAGTTTGGACGCTGTAGGTGAAAGAGGGTGGTTGTGAGAGGCGAAAATCTCAAAAAATGTATATCTGTCCTTTTCTAACTTATGTTGAGTACTAAGTCTGTCTTTTTCTAACTTATGACATGTTGAGTTCTAAGTATAGAGTTCAACGTTATCAACTGCTAAAATCGATCTAGAATGTTCTAGAAGGTTCTAAAAATTTCAGGAATGATCTAGAAAGTTCCAAAATGTTATCAACTGCTAAAATCGATCTAGAATGTTCTAGGAGGTTCTAAAAGTTTCAGGAATGATCTAGAAAGTTCCAAAACGTTATCAACTGCTAAAATCGATATAGAATGTTCTAGAAGGTTCTAAAAATTTCAGGAATGATCTAGAAAGTTCCAAAATGTTATCAACTGCTAAAATCGATCTAGAATGTTCTAGGAGGTTCTAAAAGTTTCAGGAATGATCTAGAAAGTTCCAAAACGTTATCAACTGCTAAAATCGATATAGAATGTTCTAGAAGGTTCTAAAAATTTCAGGAATGATCTAGAAAGTTCCAAAATGTTATCAACTGCTAAAATCGATCTAGAATGTTCTAGGAGGTTCTAAAAGTTTCAGGAATGATCTAGAAAGTTCCAGAATGAGCGCAACTGTTAAAATCAACATGAAATGTTCTAGAAGGTTCTACAAATTTCTGGAATGATCTAGAAAGTTCCAAAATGTGCGCAACCGTTAAAATCGATATGGAATGTTCTAGAAAGGTTTAAAAACTTCTAGAATTATCTTCAAACATTAAAAACGTGTATAGCTGCTAAAATCGATATAGAATGTTCTAGAAAGTCCTACAAATTTCTGTTTACACATTTACTAGAGTATTTCTTATTTTCAATTAGTTAATTAATTTGATTTGATTAACTATATAAACACCGTATGTTTAGCAGCAACCGAGCAACGCCGGGTTACATCGCTAGTACGAAATAAAACTAAAGACTAATTACTAATACTAATAATTTAGATCATGGAGAAGACTTCAGCCGGTAAAGGAAGATCGAGAAGGAAGAGCCGACTTCTCCGCGTAGTGGGGAACAAAAGATAGGTTTCAGAAAAGACGATTTATGAGAATTTGGAATTTTCTTTTCTATAATCAATAAAAAAAACTAATAAAATTGTACAGTGCTTTATTAGTGATTAACTTATACGCCCTTAATATAACCGAAATCCATCAATGTTTAAGGGTCAAATACCTTGACCTTTTCTGCCGGAATTTGAACGTAGTTAACCATAAGTGATGATTTCGTTCACGTGGAGATTGTTACCCTTGTTGGTTGATACCATCTACCCAAATTTGATTTAAATATAAGCATTTCTACACTCAATAAAATAGTCAGTAATTACTCATTGATAAGGTTATTTTTTGTCGTTTACTGGATTTTATTTTGGGGTTGATTTAATTATTAAAAATAATGATAGGTCATCTATTTATACGAGTTTTAACCTATTTGGGCTAATTCAATAACTAAGGATATTTCTTAAAAGTAAGAGAAAAAATGTAAACTAATGTACAAATACAATATTCGCACTTTCAGATTCTATAGGTATGTAGTGTGACAATGATTTTAATATTACAATATGGGATTGGCTATTTTTTTTATCCGCCTGATGTAAAGCTAGAGTGCGGTCCATGAACGAAAACAACTGCTACTACAGAGAAATTTCTACGGGCAGCATCTCCGCTATGCCGGCCTGAACAGACGAGTATGCACCATTTAGATTGACAGTCGCGAAGTCCCGAAACGGGTGTTATATTCGAGAGTGGTAGTACTACTCCAGGACGGCAGACTGGGATAATAAACATCATCAGTGCATCAACTGCCTATCACTCTTTTAATAGTGCCTATAGGCACTGAGTGACCAAAGTATATATAACAAAGTTACATTGGTATCGGTCAGAATTAGCGAGGTTCGAACACGGGTCTCATCGATCGTGAGTTCATACATCTTACCTCTAGACCACGCTCGCTCTTGAAATTTGGATTTTAAACTAAAGTATCCGCTTCAAATTATTATTAATATAATTATTTTTAATTATAAATTAAATATATAGGTATGGTAAATATAAAAAATAAATAAAAGTATATATATATAAGTTCTATTTTCCCATTCCGTGTCAAAAATGAGAACACAAATATAACTATAAAATAGTTTTTTAAAATTTTTAATTAAAAGCTTTTCACGGGGGCAATCCTGGTCATGCATACAGACGGGACTATCACGCCTCTCCCCCCCGCTTCAGTTACAATATCTCTTCTATTTAGTTCCTGTGTTGATCTATGATCGTAGTCCCCCTACCCGACATATAAATACAATATACCAAACCAACACGGATTACGTGGTGTTACGTAGCATCTATAGCGTTGCGGCATCGTCAGTGAAAGTGGTCACTCGGCTGTGAGCCGACTTACGGGTGACTTGTATCGGGTATAAACGGTGGAATGACGTAAACTAGGAAAATACGTGCGTACTGTGGTGTACTTTAGATTTTCAAGGTAAGCTTTTGTAATTTTTTTTTAATTATTTGCGAATTTTCTGAGCTAAGCTTTTTACTGAAAGTGTCTGTTTGAGTGAAAATTTATAATAAATGTTTTAAAAGTTTCAACTTCCAGCTGAAATTTCGGAGCTATATTATAATTTATTTCGTATAAGACTAACTTAACTTTAAAAAAAACTAAACCTAAAAACTTTAACTTCTTTAAGTTCCTGAAATTTCGGCTGAATTTGTTTTCGTAAAGCTCACTAATAAGTTTACTAAGTTTAAAATAAAACGTCGCTTAGCGTTTGACAAAGAAAATAAAATTTGAGATATATTATTAATTATTTAGGCTTTTCATGAAATATCTGTCGGATCACGGCGCATATATGTTGACGGGTTTTACACGCAGGTGTATGCCATTTCTAATACCTTATAGAGGATTTTGTACTATGTTCGGTAAAATAAAATATATATATAATTTTTTTGTTAAACCGAGCGAACTGTTTTTTATTTAGTGATGTCCACAGCGTTGTATCAATATTTGAGGACAAGACAATACAAGCATCCTTAATTATTATTATTATTATAAAATACTAAATAATTTATTCAGTTTGGCAACTAATGTACATTCTTTATTATGCTTTTTGTAACAATAAATAGTCCGTAACCGTTAGACAAAACTAGAACTTTTTTTTAGTAGCTCGGCATATGACGACATTCCGCATGATTTTAAGTTAGAGTGCGGTTGATGAGCTGAAACAACTGCTATTTGAGGCTGGTTTGAGGAGTTGAAGGTGACACACTCTTCTGGTCATACCTGGCTATTTCCAAACTGATCCTGAAACGAGACTAGGTCACTGCACGGATGTTACATTTGAAAGTGATGGTAGGGCTGATACCAGGACCGGCCTAATAACCATCTATCTGCCTATCGCTCTTTGAAATTATTAGAATTATAATATAATTGGAATTATTATAAATAAAGCTTTAATTTATATTTTATTAAAATATAACCATGTAGATGTTTATATAATATATGAAGATATACTTGAAATCTCAATTGTTTAGGTTATAAGAAGTCGTCAAAAATTTTCAAGATTACAATTTTAAAGATGACGGCCGAATTGACCAGCATTCCACCGCCAATGGAAAAGTAAGTTAGAACTATATATTTTTGCGTTAAGAATACCATTAGATGCACCATGATTTTTTTTTTACACCGGCGACTAATCAGTATCATTTTTTGTAAACATCATATAAAAAAAAGATTTCAAATCTCACGAGATTTAGTTTGACAATACATGCAGATATTTCAGCAGTTATTTACGTCTTTGGACATTAGACGTGTATTCTAGCTTAACATCTGGAGTGTGGTCAGCCCTCGATACAGTAATATAATGTCATATTTATTATTATTACTTCTAAGTGTTTGTATCACAGGCATTGATCGACCAAAGAACATATAACATAGTTACATTGGTACAGGTTAGCGAAGTTTGAACACAAGTCTCATTGAACATGAGGTCTGTCCGCTAGACTTCGCCCGCTCATATAATATAATAGGTTTTTAGCAGTAATGCGGTGGTAAAAGTTACAAACTATTTTCTTTGTTAGGAAACCTGCAATGGAGGATAATAACAACTGTCCAAGTACACCTAATCGTCAAATGCCAAAGGTAGTGGAACAACCAGAAGATCTAACCAGAGGCGTGAACCCGGAAAGCATCGTGTCTTTTTATGATAATCAGGTTTATATAATTTTATATAATATAACACAATTACAGACTAGGATAATATTTATTTTGATCGGGAAAGCACCCGGCACCGCCGCGCTACAAACTGGCTCCACTACTACTGCGTCATAGAGGTCGTCAGATTATTAAATTCTTTGATTCAGTGAATTTCTCTTGTGTTAATTTAACCGGTCTGGCGCAAGGATTAGTGATAAACTCGAGATTATTATGTAATACTTATACACTCGGATTGAGATTCTGTTTATAGGGTACATGTTGTACCTTATGTGATGCGATATATCTCGACATGTGACCAAACTCCGCCTGATGTTAAGCTAGAGTGCGGTCCATGAGCGGAAACAATGCTACTACTGATAAATTTCTGCAGGCAACAGTCGCCTCCGCTATACCAGATTGAGGAGGGTGATGTGCATTATCCATACACGGCTACTTACAATTCGATCCCGAAATGCGACAAGGTGTGTGGTGGACAAGGAAGTCTGTCTACCTACAAATCTATGTATAATAAAAGGTTTACTTAGAAACTTACGATTAAGTCATAACAAAAGTTTTAAGGTCGATTTGACTTACGTTATGGGAAAGAGGGCAGCTGTCGAATATTTAATTACCCAAATAGTGGGTTCGGTTACTAATATTTGGTTTTATATTTAGGTCATAATGGTGACAGGGGGAACTGGATTTTTAGGAAAAGCTTTATTGGAAAAATTATTACGGAGTTGTCCAGGGATAGATACCATCTATGTGTTAATGCGTCCTAAACGAGGGATGTCGGTGGAACAACGATACAAGGATCTTTTGAGAAATCAGGTAAAGTATTATGTTAAACCTGGTCGGCACATTCTTGTCTGCCTCATGCCTGCATAGTGAAGGTGATGAGTTAACATGACTACTATAAAAATGCTAGATATGATCGATCACGCGACCTTACAACTAATGACAACCTTCGCATAATTACCTTTGAAATGTAACATGAATATTTATATTATTATGAAAAATAAAATAGATTGTTAAAACGTCAATATATTTCAGAATTTTAAAAAAGGTTTACCTTGTTAATAGGTTTTGATTACAATATTTTTTGGTTCATTAAAAGAGGTAATTTTGTTCTACGCATAGTCTTTTTTGTACGTGCGTAAGTCACTAAACTCCTAAACGACCGGATGATTTTTTAAAAATCGGTAGATAGTTTAGATTCACAATAAGACATAGTTGGCGCTGTAGTAGATTTAGGATTTTATTTTTGAAGTGTTTCTTTTATTTTTTGAAGTTTTTTGGCGCCAAAATTTCATCGTCAACAAACTCTCCAATATTTTTCAAAAAACCCTTAATGTTAAATGACTCAGTATTAGTTTATCGAAAATTCGAATATATAAAAAAGTTACTGAACTCGTAGTAATAAATAGCCATTGATATATACAATTGGATGAGCAATAACGCTCCTAATGTGACGGTAGAGAAATGATGACAGCAGTCAAGTGTAGATTTTCTGTCATAACATCGACAAAAAATAAGCAGTATTAAAAATGTTAAATAAAACCTATTTTAACACGCCTTTTCATGCCCGATGTATGAGGATTGCTCTTCTAGTATATATCTCCATGTAAATAGCAAGCAAGCCAACGCTTGAGCAGGACAATGTCTAGCGTCTGCGCTATGGGAGAGATTATAGAAATGCGTTTTAATGAACTTTCCACAATATTTATATTTTTTTGTGTTAATTTTAAACAGATATTCGAGCGTGTCAGAGCGAAATGGCCAGAACGTCTTGGTAAAATAATAGCAATAGCAGGTGACGTATCTGCACCACGACTTGGTGTCAGTGAACAAGACTTGTATGCGTTAGCTTCTGTGACTCTGGTCTTCCATTCAGCAGCCACTGTCCGGTTCTCTGAACCTTTACACACGGCAACATGTATGAATGTACAAGGAACTCGCTCTCTAATGGAAGTTGCTAAAATGATGCCGAAACTAAAGGTAACGTTTGTTTTTCTTTCCTAATTTTAATATTTATCCTATTTTAATATATCAAAGTCCTTAAAGAGTGGTAGGCAGACTGATGATGTTATTAGCCCAGTCTGTCGTTCTGGGGTAGTACCACCACTTTCGAACGTAACACTCGTGAAGTGATTATGTTCCGTTTCGGGAACAGTGTAAATTTGATAGGTTTCGAGAGGGGTGTGCACTGTCAATCTGGATAGTGCACATTAGTCTCATCAAGCCGGCATGACGGAGGCGACTGCTGCCTGTAGAAATTTATCTGTAGTAGCAGTTGTTACCGCACTCTAGCTTTACATCAGGCGAAATATTGTCATATGTCGAGCTACAATAAAAAAAGTCAAGTAGAGTCCTAGTCAAGCCATAGATAGCCTCAGTGATTTGGTGGAATATTAAAAATCAACACACGTTGTCCTATTTGGCCCTTTACATGATCGTATCAAAATTGATGTTATTAATTAAATATATATTTTTTCATTATAATTTAAAAATAAAAACAAGGTTAATAAATATCAGTATTGCTCAATTTGTTGAGAAAGAAATTTAGCAATAAACAGTTACAAAACTTATTTATTTGCAGGCCTTGGTACATGTATCTACTGCATACAGTAACGCACCAAGGTCCCATGTCGAGGAACGTGTATACCCGCCACCATATGATCCTGATAGCATTATAAAATGTACTCAGATGCTTCCACCAGACGCTGTCGATATTATCGGGGACAGAATACAGGTAAATAACAAGAGTGGTAGGCAGACTGATGGTGGTTTTGGCCCAGTCCCCGCCCTGGGGTAGTACCACCACTTTCGACTGTCGTGTAGTCACCTTATCGTGTTCCCTAGCTTAACATCAGGAGAAGTTTTGTCATAGATCCAGCTACATTAAACAAAAAAAAATGCGGTGGCCTACATGCCCTATTGAACATATCCTGAATAATGTGATAAGTATCATTGCGAGTTCATAGTGGTGAGATGAAAGAAGTATAATGAAGTGGATCGGTGATTAGGAAAGATAGTGCTAGAAAGACATTTCTCAACCAGATTAGTCAACTGCTTAGACAAGGTCAGTTGACGAGCGTCCTCAACCGACAGGCATCTATGAAGAGAGTAATAAATGTAGTGCGTTAAATAGTCTTGCCACACACACACGATTAATTATTTTGTTTTAATTCAGGGGGAACATCCTAACACATACACGTTGACGAAAGCTCTTGCAGAATCAATAGTGTATAACCAAACTGATTTACCAGTGTGTATTCTCCGCCCATCAATTGGTAAGTTCAAGTGTATAATTTATAGTAATAAGTACACTTAAACCGCTTAACAAAATTCGATGAAAGGACATCCTCGTTTGGGCCCCTAACAATACCAATCATTACACATAAGCAATTGATTATAGTAAATATGTGATAAATTATATAAAAATCTAACCGGAATTATGAATTCATTGATATTGAATTCATTTAGGTTATTATCTTTATTAATATTTCTTATTATTCCGGTTTTACATTTACTTTTGAGTTCACGCACGGTAAAAAAAAACAAAAATAAACGTCCCACGGCATTTCGTTAAACTACATATGTTTACAGTAATTTACTTATGCTTATATAACATTTAATAAATATGTTTGTAATGCATATATGATTTAAATCGTACGTGTATTCAGTCGTGTGATTAATGATTAATATGGAAGTATATAGGTAGATACCAATCTATTCATGTGAAATTCTACATATGGCTAAGTATGATAGTACTTAAGTATTTATAACCTATTTTAACTTTAACCAAAGTATTTTAAGTGATGTTTGAGACTGGAGTTATTAGCAAATATAATAATAATTAATTAATTTCAACAAAAAATAACAATTTAACTTATATATTTTAAAGTTTTAGGCGCCTTACTGACGCGTTTAATTCGATTAATACGTTGAAACTAACTGAAACTCGATGAGATCAAGATAGCTAAAATATACTATATAATATATAATACTAGCTGACCCGGCATCAGAATCAATAAATAAAAAAGCATTTCTGAACGACTTTTAAATTTAATTGATTTCTAAACGACGGGACGAACATCAAATGTTTGACATTGAAAACCAAAGGGATAGTTTCCAAGGGGAAGCGAAATTGTTGTTTTTACTATATTCCAAGGATTTTTTCATATTTACTCACCTTTTAAACCTTCCCGGGACTTCCACAAATAATTCAAAACCAAAATTAGCCAAATCAGTCCAGCCGTTCTCGAGTTTTAGCGATCAATTTAAATATTTTCACCCGGGTTCTGGCGTTATTATTGTTTTAAATGCTTTAATAATTGAAAATATCTGTTTTTACGTAATTAAACATTATCTATTGATTGGTAAATGATGTGTTGATATAATTAAAATGAATTTATAAAAAAATAAGATATAATTTTATATAATATTGTTTTGTTAGCAAACTATTAGGTATCAAGCGGGCCCAAAAATGGGCATTCGCCTTTGACATATTTTTTTGAATAGTTATATATTTTTAACCGACTTCAAAAGGAGGAGGGTTATCAATTCGTCGTGTATTTTTTTTGTGGCGATGTTCCCTCATATCTCCCCCATTTGTGGACCGATTTTGATGATTCTTCTTTTGTTGGATAGGGTATATGTAGGCATCGGTCCCGTTTCCATTCGAAGAAAATATTCCATCTCTAAGGGTGGAAAATTAGGGGATGTTTCGTCATTTGTGAATCGATTTTGATGATTCTTCTTTTGTTGGTTAAAGTATATCTCGTGATTGGTCAAATTTAAATTTGAAGAAAATATTCCATCTCTAAGGGTGGGAAAATTAGGGGATGTTTCGCCGTTTGTAAACCGATTTTAATGATTATTATGATGAGGTACTCTCAATTAAAATATATTTTTTTACTTTTTAGTGATTTTAGTGTTTTATTTATAAGTCGGTTCAATATTTTTCAGAAATGTTTTTATAGAATTTAAGAAAACTTAATGAAAATTATTCTCGCTAATTTATCACTTTCATCTCTGCAACTATTTATTTATTTTGTGTAAAAATAGAATGTGAGTTTTCATGAAAAAATTTCTTCTACTATGGTAGGTTGTTTCGTTGTTTCTCGGATGTTTAGTTATAGATTGTTTTATTTACAGTAAGTAAATATCTTTCCCTTTTCTGTCAGTCATTCTAGGATGGGTGCGTGAGAAATTAAATAAAAGAGAGGGGTGATTTATAATAAAAACTCATATATTCCATTTCCTTTAAATATTACAATTGAATGGAAATTATCTAAATAATAATTGTTAACCCTTAATTACTCGCATGGGGTATATTTTACCCCACGGCACATTTGAACCTATCACGGAACCGTCGCAGGCAACGATCTGTACAGTATTGTTTTGTGAGAATGCGTTTGGGGTATATATTACCCCACACGAGCGTTTGTGTAACTTTTGACATGCGAGTAATTAAGGGTTAATATGTGTCTTAAATACATTTAACATACGTTATACTTTTATATAATACATTTATACAATTTTACACTATTAGATCACAAAATCTCACTTGGTTTGTCTGTGGTCAATGACTTCTATAAAACACAATAATATACTCATTATTATACTATTTATACTATAAACAAATGATGATAATATCAACAATTTTAACTATAATTATATAAATTATTTTTATCATAGTAATCACAATGCTTTATAATTATTATAAAATATATAACACGACGTAGGCGTGTAAAGATACCATTCAAAACTCACTAACATTTCTAATTACTTGTTGGAAAAACTATTACGACGTTCAGGAATATTTTTCTGACAATTTCTCATTAAATTGACTTTTTGCATTTTGATGTTTATTATAAGATGCTATTCCACCCAGACGCGCTAGGAAATTTAATTAAAGGTATGAAATTAATACGAAGAAACCGTCATCTAGGGACTCTCAAAAGTTGGAAAGAGAAGCACAGACCCGTGCGGATCAGAAGTGGCGAATTGCAACATCCAAATATTGTAAGAATGCATGATTCCCCACAAGAGAAATACTTTCACTATCTCGTGATAGATTTATTTATACCGAAATATTAACTGTGAAGGACAAACAAAGACACCTGGATTTCTAGGTATCTTTTTATTTCAATAAAATGCCACATCTATTACATTGTAACAGTAGTATGTTTATAAGGAGTTATTAATACACAAAATGTGATTAAATTGTAAATTGTAAGAAAGCATGATTCCCTACAACAGAAATACTTCCACTATCTCGTGATCGATTTATTTATACGGAAATATTGAGTGACAATCAGCTATGACACCTATTCCAAGTTGTGTGATCCGAATATAACGGTATTCCACCCAGACGCGCTAGGAAATTTAATTGAAGGTGTGAAAGAAATTCCACAAATTCTTTATTAAAACCACGTCAAGATAAACACAACCATACTGAATCCACGCATTAACTTGCTGGGCGATGATGTGGCTATAATTGCTTATGTTAGTTAGTCATCGTTCCACACAACAGTCTCAGGAGACCATAGTGCCATCTGTATAAGCGTCACAACATGTGGATTGCTGTACACTTCAATCGCTCCTAACAAGTTCCTATCCCACAGTTCACTTGATATTCATCTGGAGAACGATATTCAAAGTCATAAAACATGCGATGGAGATAATATTGTTCGTTCGACCGTGTGAAAACGTAAAGACCAGTAGAAAAATAATATTACAATCCTAAAAATAGGAAGTCCTCTGATCCATATCTATTACTTTTATGATTAGAGGCTTTGTAATCTTAAATATCTTATTAAGGACTTAGCTTTAACGTGATACAAATTTCATGTAGTTTTGTTTGAAAGCCGAACACACACTATGGAGCGGCAAGTTTGAAGTCGTTATTAGGAAAACGTGCATATTCTATTGAAAGGCGCGCGCGCTGTCAAAAAATCTATTACAAATGGATACGAATTCGCTACCAACATCATTAATACGAAGAAACCGTCATCTAGGGGCTCTCAAAAGCTGGAAAGACAAATGATTCCCTACAAGAGAAATACTTCCACTATCTCGTGATCGATTTATTTATACGGAAATATTGACAGTGACAATCAGCTATGACACCTGTTCCAAGTTGTGTGATCCGAATATAACGGTATTCCACCCAGACGCGCTAGGAAATTTAATTGAAGGTATGAAATTAATACGAAGAAACCGTCATCTAGGGACTCTCAAAAGTTGGAAAGAGAAGCACAGACCCGTGCGGATCAGAAGTGGCGAATTGCAACATCCAAATATTGTAAGAATGCATGATTCCCTACAAGAGAAATACTTTCACTATCTCGTGATAGATTTATTTATACCGAAATATTAACTGTGAAGGATAAACAAAGACACCTGGATTTCTAGGTATCTTTTTATTTCAGTAAAAGTACATAACTAATGCAATAAATTCGCTAAGGATAAGGATTTGTAATGGCCAAGTTCTTTGTTGCCACATCTATTACATTGTAACATTAGTATGTTTATAAGGAGTTATTAATACACAGAATGTGATTAAATTGTAAATTGTAAGAAAGCATGATTCCCTACAAGAGAAATACTTCCACTATCTCGTGATCGATTTATTTATACGGAAATATTGAGTGACAATCAGCTATGACACCTATTCCAAGTTGTGTGATCCGAATATAACGGTATTCCACCCAGACGCGCTAGGAAATTTAATTGAAGGTGTGAAAGAAATTCCACAAATTCTTTATTAAAACCACGTCAAGATAAACACAACCATACTGAATCCACGCATTAACTTGCTGGGCGATGATGTGGCTATAATTGCTTATGTTAGTTAGTCATCGTTCCACACAACAGTCTCAGGAGACCATAGTGCCATCTGTATAAGCGTCACAACATGTGGATTGCTGTACACTTCAATCGCTCCTAACAAGTTCCTATCCCACAGTTCACTTGATATTCATCTGGAGAACGATATTCAAAGTCACAAAACATGCGATGGAGATAATATTGTTCGTTCGACCGTGTGAAAACGTAAAGACCAGTAGAAAAATAATATTACAATCCTAAAAATAGGAAGTCCTCTGATCCATATCTATTACTTTTATGATTACAGGCTTTGTAATCTTAAATATCTTATTAAGGACGTAGCTTTAACGTGATACAAATTTCATGTAGTTTTGTTTGAAAGCCGAACACACACTATGGAGCGGCAAGTTTGAAGTCGTTATTAGGAAAACGTGCATATTCTATTGAAAGGCGCGCACGCTGTCAAAAAATCTATTACAAATGGATACGAATTCGCTACCAACATCATTAATACGAAGAAACCGTCATCTAGGGGCTCTCAAAAGCTGGAAAGACAAATGATTCCCTACAAGAGAAATACTTCCACTATCTCGTGATCGATTTATTTATACGGAAATATTGACAGTGACAATCAGCTATGACACCTGTTCCAAGTTGTGTGATCCGAATATAACGGTATTCCACCCAGACGCGCTAGGAAATTTAATTGAAGGTATGAAATTAATACGAAGAAACCGTCATCTAGGGACTCTCAAAAGTTGGAAAGAGAAGCACAGACCCGTGCGGATCAGAAGTGGCGAATTGCAACATCCAAATATTGTAAGAATGCATGATTCCCTACAAGAGAAATACTTTCACTATCTCGTGATAGATTTATTTATACCGAAATATTAACTGTGAAGGATAAACAAAGACACCTGGATTTCTAGGTATCTTTTTATTTCAGTAAAAGTACATAACTAATGCAATAAAGTCGCTAAGGATAAGGATTTGTAATGGCCAAGTTCTTTGTTGCCACATCTATTACATTGTAACAGTAGTATGTTTATAAGGAGTTATTAATACACAAAATGTGATTAAATTGTAAATTGTAAGAAAGCAGGATTCCCTACAAGAGAAATACTTCCACTATCTCGTGATCGATTTATTTATACGGAAATATTGAGTGACAATCAGCTATGACACCTATTCCAAGTTGTGTGATCCGAATATAACGGTATTCCACCCAGACGCGCTAGGAAATTTAATTGAAGGTGTGAAAGAAATTCCACAAATTCTTTATTAAAACCACGTCAAGATAAACACAACCATACGGAATCCACGCATTAACTTGCTGGGCGATGATGTGGCTATAATTGCTTATGTTAGTTAGTCATCGTTCCACACAACAGTCTCAGGAGACCATAGTGCCATCTGTATAAGCGTCACAACATGTGGATTGCTGTACACTTCAATCGCTCCTAACAAGTTCCTATCCCACAGTTCACTTGATATTCATCTGGAGAACGATATTCAAAGTCATAAAACATGCGATGGAGATAATATTGTTCGTTCGACCGTGTGAAAACGTAAAGACCAGTAGAAAAATAATATTACAATCCTAAAAATAGGAAGTCCTCTGATCCATATCTATTACTTTTATGATTAGAGGCTTTGTAATCTTAAATATCTTATTAAGGACTTAGCTTTAACGTGATACAAATTTCATGTAGTTTTGTTTGAAAGCCGAACACACACTATGGAGCGGCAAGTTTGAAGTCGTTATTAGGAAAACGTGCATATTCTATTGAAAGGCGCGCGCGCTGTCAAAAAATCTATTACAAATGGATACGAATTCGCTACCAACATCATTAATACGAAGAAACCGTCATCTAGGGGCTCTCAAAAGCTGGAAAGACAAATGATTCCCTACAAGAGAAATACTTCCACTATCTCGTGATCGATTTATTTATACGGAAATATTGACAGTGACAATCAGCTATGACACCTGTTCCAAGTTGTGTGATCCGAATATAACGGTATTCCACCCAGACGCGCTAGGAAATTTAATTGAAGGTGTGAAAGAAATTCCACAAATTCTTTATTAAAACCACGTCAAGATAAACACAACCATACTGAATCCACGCATTAACTTGCTGGGCGATGATGTGGCTATAATTGCTTATGTTAGTTAGTCATCGTTCCACACAACAGTCTCAGGAGACCATAGTGCCATCTGTATAAGCGTTACAACATGTGGATTGCTGTACACTTCAATCGCTCCTAACAAGTTCCTATCCCACAGTTCACTTGATATTCATCTGGAGAACGATATTCAAAGTCATAAAACATGCGATGGAGATAATATTGTTCGTTCGACCGTGTGAAAACGTAAAGACCAGTAGAAAAATAATATTACAATCCTAAAAATAGGAAGTCCTCTGATCCATATCTATTACTTTTATGATTAGAGGCTTTGTAATCTTAAATATCTTATTAAGGACTTAGCTTTAACGTGATACAAATTTCATGTAGTTTTGTTTGAAAGCCGAACACACACTATGGAGCGGCAAGTTTGAAGTCGTTATTAGGAAAACGTGCATATTCTATTGAAAGGCGCGCGCGCTGTCAAAAAATCTATTACAAATGGATACGAATTCGCTACCAACATCATTAATACGAAGAAACCGTCATCTAGGGGCTCTCAAAAGCTGGAAAGACAAATGATTCCCTACAAGAGAAATACTTCCACTATCTCGTGATCGATTTATTTATACGGAAATATTGACAGTGACAATCAGCTATGACACCTGTTCCAAGTTGTGTGATCCGAATATAACGGTATTCCACCCAGACGCGCTAGGAAATTTAATTGAAGGTATGAAATTAATACGAAGAAACCGTCATCTAGGGACTCTCAAAAGTTGGAAAGAGAAGCACAGACCCGTGCGGATCAGAAGTGGCGAATTGCAACATCCAAATATTGTAAGAATGCATGATTCCCCACAAGAGAAATACTTTCACTATCTAGTGATAGATTTATTTATACCGAAATATTGACTGTGAAGGATAAACAAAGACACCTGGATTTCTAGGTATCTTTTTATTTCAATAAAATGCCACATCTATTACATTGTAACAGTAGTATGTTTATAAGGAGTTATTAATACACAAAATGTGATTAAATTGTAAATTGTAAGAAAGCATGATTCCCTACAAGAGAAATACTTCCACTATCTCGTGATCGATTTATTTATACGGAAATATTGAGTGACAATCAGCTATGACACCTATTCCAAGTTGTGTGATCCGAATATAACGGTATTCCACCCAGACGCGCTAGGAAATTTAATTGAAGGTGTGAAAGAAATTCCACAAATTCTTTATTAAAACCACGTCAAGATAAACACAACCATACTGAATCCACGCATTAACTTGCTGGGCGATGATGTGGCTATAATTGCTTATGTTAGTTAGTCATCGTTCCACACAACAGTCTCAGGAGACCATAGTGCCATCTGTATAAGCGTCACAACATGTGGATTGCTGTACACTTCAATCGCTCCTAACAAGTTCCTATCCCACAGTTCACTTGATATTCATCTGGAGAACGATATTCAAAGTCATAAAACATGCGATGGAGATAATATTGTTCGTTCGACCGTGTGAAAACGTAAAGACCAGTAGAAAAATAATATTACAATCCTAAAAATAGGAAGTCCTCTGATCCATATCTATTACTTTTATGATTAGAGGCTTTGTAATCTTAAATATCTTATTAAGGACTTAGCTTTAACGTGATACAAATTTCATGTAGTTTTGTTTGAAAGCCGAACACACACTATGGAGCGGCAAGTTTGAAGTCGTTATTAGGAAAACGTGCATATTCTATTGAAAGGCGCGCGCGCTGTCAAAAAATCTATTACAAATGGATACGAATTCGCTACCAACATCATTAATACGAAGAAACCGTCATCTAGGGGCTCTCAAAAGCTGGAAAGACAAATGATTCCCTACAAGAGAAATACTTCCACTATCTCGTGATCGATTTATTTATACGGAAATATTGACAGTGACAATCAGGTATGACACCTGTTCCAAGTTGTGTGATCCGAATATAACGGTATTCCACCCAGACGCGCTAGGAATTTATTTGAATTTATTTGAATATTTTGAGAGCCGTGCGGATCAGAAGTGGCAAGTTGCAACATCCAAATATCGTAAGAATGCATGATTCCCTACTAGAGAAATACTTCCACTATCTCGTGATCGATTTTTATACCGAAATATTAACTGTGAAGGATAAACAAAGACACCTGGATTTCTAGGTATCTTTTTATTTCAGTAAAAGTACATAACTAATGCAATAAATTCGCTAAGGATAAGGATTTGTAATGGCCAAGTTCTTTGTTGCCACATCTATTACATTGTAACAGTAGTATGTTTATAAGGAGTTATTAATACACAAAATGTGATTAAATTGTAAATTGTAAGAATGCATGATTCCCTACAAGAGAAATACCTCCACTATCTCGTGATCGATTTATTTATACGGAAATATTGTCAGTGACAATCAGCTATGACACCTATTCCAAGTTGTGTGATCCGAATATAACGGTATTCCACCCAGACGCGCTAGGAAATTTAATTGAAGGTATGAAATTAATACGAAGAAACCGTCATCTAGGGACTCTCAAAAGCTGGAAAGAGAAGCACAGAGCCGTGCGGATCAGAAGTGGCGAGTTGCAACATCCAAATATTGTAAGAATGCATGATTCCCTACTAGAGAAATACTTTCACTATCTCGTGATAGATTTATTTATACCGAAATATTAACTGTGAAGGATAAACAAAGACACCTGGATTTCTAGGTATCTTTTTATTTCAGTAAAAGTACATAACTAATGCAATAAATTCGCTAAGGATAAGGATTTGTAATGGCCAAGTTCTTTGTTGCCACATCTATTACATTGTAACAGTAGTATGTTTTTGAGGAGTTATTAATACACAAAATGTGATTAAATTGTAAATTGTAAGAAAGCATGATTCCCTACAAGAGAAATACTTCCACTATCTCGTGATCGATTTATTTATACGGAAATATTGAGTGACAATCAGCTATGACACCTGTTCCAAGTTGTGTGATCCGAATATAACGGTATTCCACCCAGACGCGCTAGGAAATTTAATTGAAGGTATGAAATTAATACGAAGAATCCGTCATCTAGGGACTCTCAAAAGTTGGAAAGAGAAGCACAGACCCGTGCGGATCAGAAGTGGCGAATTGCAACATCCAAATATTGTAAGAATGCATGATTCCCTACAAGAGAAATACTTTCACTATCTCGTGATAGATTTATTTATACCGAAATATTAACTGTGAAGGATAAACAAAGACACCTGGATTTCTAGGTATCTTTTTATTTCAATAAAATGCCACATCTATTACATTGTAACAGTAGTATGTTTATAAGGAGTTATTAATACACAAAATGTGATTAAATTGTAAATTGTAAGAAAGCATGATTCCCTACAAGAGAAATACTTCCACTATCTCGTGATCGATTTATTTATACGGAAATATTGAGTGACAATCAACTATGACACCTATTCCAAGTTGTGTGATCCGAATATAACGGTATTCCACCCAGACGCGCTAGGAAATTTAATTGAAGGTGTGAAAGAAATTCCACAAATTCTTTATTAAAACCACGTCAAGATAAACACAACCATACTGAATCCACGCATTAACTTGCTGGGCGATGATGTGGCTATAATTGCTTATGTTAGTTAGTCATCGTTCCACACAACAGTCTCAGGAGACCATAGTGCCATCTGTATAAGCGTCACAACATGTGGATTGCTGTACACTTCAATCGCTCCTAACAAGTTCCTATCCCACAGTTCACTTGATATTCATCTGGAGAACGATATTCAAAGTCATAAAACATGCGATGGAGATAATATTGTTCGTTCGACCGTGTGAAAACGTAAAGACCAGTAGAAAAATAATATTACAATCCTAAAAATAGGACTTCCTCTGATCCATATCTATTACTTTTATGATTAGAGGCTTTGTAATCTTAAATATCTTATTAAGGACTTAGCTTTAACGTGATACAAATTTCATGTAGTTTTGTTTGAAAGCCGAACACACACTATGGAGCGGCAAGTTTGAAGTCGTTATTAGGAAAACGTGCATATTCTATTGAAAGGCGCGCGCGCTGTCAAAAAATCTATTACAAATGGATACGAATTCGCTACCAACATCATTGATACGAAGAAACCGTCATCTAGGGGCTCTCAAAAGCTGGAAAGACAAATGATTCCCTACAAGAGAAATACTTCCACTATCTCGTGATCGATTTATTTATACGGAAATATTGACAGTGACAATCAGCTATGACACCTGTTCCAAGTTGTGTGATCCGAATATAACGGTATTCCACCCAGACGCGCTAGGAAATTTAATTGAAGGTATGAAATTAATACGAAGAAACCGTCATCTAGGGACTCTCAAAAGTTGGAAAGAGAAGCACAGACCCGTGCGGATCAGAAGTGGCGAATTGCAACATCCAAATATTGTAAGAATGCATGATTCCCCACAAGAGAAATACTTTCACTATCTCGTGATAGATTTATTTATACCGAAATATTAACTGTGAAGGATAAACAAAGACACCTGGATTTCTAGGTATCTTTTTATTTCAATAAAATGCCACATCTATTACATTGTAACAGTAGTATGTTTATAAGGAGTTATTAATACACAAAATGTGATTAAATTGTAAATTGTAAGAAAGCATGATTCCCTACAAGAGAAATACTTCCACTATCTCGTGATCGATTTATTTATACGGAAATATTGAGTGACAATCAGCTATGACACCTATTCCAAGTTGTGTGATCCGAATATAACGGTATTCCACCCAGACGCGCTAGGAAATTTAATTGAAGGTGTGAAAGAAATTCCACAAATTCTTTATTAAAACCACGTCAAGATAAACACAACCATACTGAATCCACGCATTAACTTGCTGGGCGATGATGTGGCTATAATTGCTTATGTTAGTTAGTCATCGTTCCACACAACAGTCTCAGGAGACCATAGTGCCATCTGTATAAGCGTCACAACATGTGGATTGCTGTACACTTCAATCGCTCCTAACAAGTTCCTATCCCACAGTTCACTTGATATTCATCTGGAGAACGATATTCAAAGTCATAAAACATGCGATGGAGATAATATTGTTCGTTCGACCGTGTGAAAACGTAAAGACCAGTAGAAAAATAATATTACAATCCTAAAAATAGGAAGTCCTCTGATCCATATCTATTACTTTTATGATTAGAGGCTTTGTAATCTTAAATATCTTATTAAGGACTTAGCTTTAACGCGATACAAATTTCATGTAGTTTTGTTTGAAAGCCGAACACACACTATGGAGCGGCAAGTTTGAAGTCGTTATTAGGAAAACGTGCATATTCTATTGAAAGGCGCGCGCGCTGTCAAAAAATCTATTACAAATGGATACGAATTCGCTACCAACATCATTAATACGAAGAAACCGTCATCTAGGGGCTCTCAAAAGCTGGAAAGACAAATGATTCCCTACAAGAGAAATACTTCCACTATCTCGTGATCGATTTATTTATACGGAAATATTGACAGTGACAATCAGCTATGACACCTGTTCCAAGTTGTGTGATCCGAATATAACGGTATTCCACCCAGACGCGCTAGGAAATTTAATTGAAGGTATGAAATTAATACGAAGAAACCGTCATCTAGGGACTCTCAAAAGTTGGAAAGAGAAGCACAGACCCGTGCGGATCAGAAGTGGCGAATTGCAACATCCAAATATTGTAAGAATGCATGATTCCCCACAAGAGAAATACTTTCACTATCTCGTGATAGATTTATTTATACCGAAATATTAACTGTGAAGGATAAACAAAGACACCTGGATTTCTAGGTATCTTTTTATTTCAATAAAATGCCACATCTATTACATTGTAACAGTAGTATGTTTATAAGGAGTTATTAATACACAAAATGTGATTAAATTGTAAATTGTAAGAAAGCATGATTCCCTACAAGAGAAATACTTCCACTATCTCGTGATCGATTTATTTATACGGAAATATTGAGTGACAATCAGCTATGACACCTATTCCAAGTTGTGTGATCCGAATATAACGGTATTCCACCCAGACGCGCTAGGAAATTTAATTGAAGGTGTGAAAGAAATTCCACAAATTCTTTATTAAAACCACGTCAAGATAAACACAACCATACTGAATCCACGCATTAACTTGCTGGGCGATGATGTGGCTATAATTGCTTATGTTAGTTAGTCATCGTTCCACACAACAGTCTCAGGAGACCATAGTGCCATCTGTATAAGCGTCACAACATGTGGATTGCTGTACACTTCAATCGCTCCTAACAAGTTCCTATCCCACAGTTCACTTGATATTCATCTGGAGAACGATATTCAAAGTCATAAAACATGCGATGGAGATAATATTGTTCGTTCGACCGTGTGAAAACGTAAAGACCAGTAGAAAAATAATATTACAATCCTAAAAATAGGAAGTCCTCTGATCCATATCTATTACTTTTATGATTAGAGGCTTTGTAATCTTAAATATCTTATTAAGGACTTAGCTTTAACGCGATACAAATTTCATGTAGTTTTGTTTGAAAGCCGAACACACACTATGGAGCGGCAAGTTTGAAGTCGTTATTAGGAAAACGTGCATATTCTATTGAAAGGCGCGCGCGCTGTCAAAAAATCTATTACAAATGGATACGAATTCGCTACCAACATCATTAATACGAAGAAACCGTCATCTAGGGGCTCTCAAAAGCTGGAAAGACAAATGATTCCCTACAAGAGAAATACTTCCACTATCTCGTGATCGATTTATTTATACGGAAATATTGACAGTGACAATCAGCTATGACACCTGTTCCAAGTTGTGTGATCCGAATATAACGGTATTCCACCCAGACGCGCTAGGAAATTTAATCGAAGGTATGAAATTAATACGAAGAAACCGTCATCTAGGGACTCTCAAAAGTTGGAAAGAGAAGCACAGACCCGTGCGGATCAGAAGTGGCGAATTGCAACATCCAAATATTGTAAGAATGCATGATTCCCCACAAGAGAAATACTTTCACTATCTCGAGATAGATTTATTTATACCGAAATATTAACTGTGAAGGATAAACAAAGACACCTGGATTTCTAGGTATCTTTTTATTTCAATAAAATGCCACATCTATTACATTGTAACAGTAGTATGTTTATAAGGAGTTATTAATACACAAAATGTGATTAAATTGTAAGAAAGCATGATTCCCTACAAGAGAAATACTTCCACTATCTCGTGATCGATTTATTTATACGGAAATATTGAGTGACAATCAGCTATGACACCTATTCCAAGTTGTGTGATCCGAATATAACGGTATTCCACCCAGACGCGCTAGGAAATTTAATTGAAGGTGTGAAAGAAATTCCACAAATTCTTTATTAAAACCACGTCAAGATAAACACAACCATACTGAATCCACGCATTAACTTGCTGGGCGATGATGTGGCTATAATTGCTTATGTTAGTTAGTCATCGTTCCACACAACAGTCTCAGGAGACCATAGTGCCATCTGTATAAGCGTCACAACATGTGGATTGCTGTACACTTCAATCGCTCCTAACAAGTTCCTATCCCACAGTTCACTTGATATTCATCTGGAGAACGATATTCAAAGTCATAAAACATGCGATGGAGATAATATTGTTCGTTCGACCGTGTGAAAACGTAAAGACCAGTAGAAAAATAATATTACAATCCTAAAAATAGGAAGTCCTCTGATCCATATCTATTACTTTTATGATTAGAGGCTTTGTAATCTTAAATATCTTATTAAGGACTTAGCTTTAACGCGATACAAATTTCATGTAGTTTTGTTTGAAAGCCGAACACACACTATGGAGCGGCAAGTTTGAAGTCGTTATTAGGAAAACGTGCATATTCTATTGAAAGGCGCGCGCGCTGTCAAAAAATCTATTACAAATGGATACGAATTCGCTACCAACATCATTAATACGAAGAAACCGTCATCTAGGGGCTCTCAAAAGCTGGAAAGACAAATGATTCCCTACAAGAGAAATACTTCCACTATCTCGTGATCGATTTATTTATACGGAAATATTGACAGTGACAATCAGCTATGACACCTGTTCCAAGTTGTGTGATCCGAATATAACGGTATTCCACCCAGACGCGCTAGGAAATTTAATTGAAGGTATGAAATTAATACGAAGAAACCGTCATCTAGGGACTCTCAAAAGTTGGAAAGAGAAGCACAGACCCGTGCGGATCAGAAGTGGCGAATTGCAACATCCAAATATTGTAAGAATGCATGATTCCCTACAAGAGAAATACTTTCACTATCTCGTGATAGATTTATTTATACCGAAATATTAACTGTGAAGGATAAACAAAGACACCTGGATTTCTAGGTATCTTTTTATTTCAATAAAATGCCACATCTATTACATTGTAACAGTAGTATGTTTATAAGGAGTTATTAATACACAAAATGTGATTAAATTGTAAATTGTAAGAAAGCATGATTCCCTACAAGAGAAATACTTCCACTATCTCGTGATCGATTTATTTATACGGAAATATTGAGTGACAATCAGCTATGACACCTATTCCAAGTTGTGTGATCCGAATATAACGATATTCCACCCAGACGCGCTAGGAAATTTAATTGAAGGTGTGAAAGAAATTCCACAAATTCTTTATTAAAACCACGTCAAGATAAACACAACCATACTGAATCCACGCATTAACTTGCTGGGCGATGATGTGGCTATAATTGCTTATGTTAGTTAGTCATCGTTCCACACAACAGTCTCAGGAGACCATAGTGCCATCTGTATAAGCGTCACAACATGTGGATTGCTGTACACTTCAATCGCTCCTAACAAGTTCCTATCCCACAGTTCACTTGATATTCATCTGGAGAACGATATTCAAAGTCACAAAACATGCGATGGAGATAATATTGTTCGTTCGACCGTGTGAAAACGTAAAGACCAGTAGAAAAATAATATTACAATCCTAAAAATAGGAAGTCCTCTGATCCATATCTATTACTTTTATGATTAGAGGCTTTGTAATCTTAAATATCTTATTAAGGACTTAGCTTTAACGTGATACAAATTTCATGTAGTTTTGTTTGAAAGCCGAACACACACTATGGAGCGGCAAGTTTGAAGTCGTTATTAGGAAAACGTGCATATTCTATTGAAAGGCGCGCGCGCTGTCAAAAAATCTATTACAAATGGATACGAATTCGCTACCAACATCATTAATACGAAGAAACCGTCATCTAGGGGCTCTCAAAAGCTGGAAAGACAAATGATTCCCTACAAGAGAAATACTTCCACTATCTCGTGATCGATTTATTTATACGGAAATATTGACAGTGACAATCAACTATGACACCTGTTCCAAGTTGTGTGATCCGAATATAACGGTATTCCACCCAGACGCGCTAGGAAATTTAATTGAAGGTATGAAATTAATACGAAGAAACCGTCATCTAGGGACTCTCAAAAGTTGGAAAGAGAAGCACAGACCCGTGCGGATCAGAAGTGGCGAATTGCAATATCCAAATATTGTAAGAATGCATGATTCCCTACAAGAGAAATACTTTCACTATCTCGTGATAGATTTATTTATACCGAAATATTAACTGTGAAGGATAAACAAAGACACCTGGATTTCTAGGTATCTTTTTATTTCAATAAAATGCCACATCTATTACATTGTAACAGTAGTATGTTTATAAGGAGTTATTAATACACAAAATGTGATTAAATTGTAAATTGTAAGAAAGCATGATTCCCTACAAGAGAAATACTTCCACTATCTCGTGATCGATTTATTTATACGGAAATATTGAGTGACAATCAGCTATGACACCTATTCCAAGTTGTGTGATCCGAATATAACGGTATTCCACCCAGACGCGCTAGGAAATTTAATTGAAGGTGTGAAAGAAATTCCACAAATTCTTTATTAAAACCACGTCAAGATAAACACAACCATACTGAATCCACGCATTAACTTGCTGAGCGATGATGTGGCTATAATTGCTTATGTTAGTTAGTCATCGTTCCACACAACAGTCTCAGGAGACCATAGTGCCATCTGTATAAGCGTCACAACATGTGGATTGCTGTACACTTCAATCGCTCCTAACAAGTTCCTATCCCACAGTTCACTTGATATTCATCTGGAGAACGATATTCAAAGTCATAAAACATGCGATGGAGATAATATTGTTCGTTCGACCGTGTGAAAACGTAAAGACCAGTAGAAAAATAATATTACAATCCTAAAAATAGGAAGTCCTCTGATCCATATCTATTACTTTTATGATTAGAGGCTTTGTAATCTTAAATATCTTATTAAGGACTTAGCTTTAACGCGATACAAATTTCATGTAGTTTTGTTTGAAAGCCGAACACACACTATGGAGCGGCAAGTTTGAAGTCGTTATTAGGAAAACGTGCATATTCTATTGAAAGGCGCGCGGCTGTCAAAAAATCTATTACAAATGGATACGAATTCGCTACCAACATCATTAATACGAAGAAACCGTCATCTAGGGGCTCTCAAAAGCTGGAAAGACAAATGATTCCCTACAAGAGAAATACTTCCACTATCTCGTGATCGATTTATTTATACGGAAATATTGACAGTGACAATCAGCTATGACACCTGTTCCAAGTTGTGTGATCCGAATATAACGGTATTCCACCCAGACGCGCTAGGAAATTTAATTGAAGGTATGAAATTAATACGAAGAAACCGTCATCTAGGGACTCTCAAAAGTTGGAAAGAGAAGCACAGACCCGTGCGGATCAGAAGTGGCGAATTGCAACATCCAAATATTGTAAGAATGCATGATTCCCCACAAGAGAAATACTTTCACTATCTCGTGATAGATTTATTTATACCGAAATATTAACTGTGAAGGATAAACAAAGACACCTGGATTTCTAGGTATCTTTTTATTTCAATAAAATGCCACATCTATTACATTGTAACAGTAGTATGTTTATAAGGAGTTATTAATACACAAAATGTGATTAAATTGTAAATTGTAAGAAAGCATGATTCCCTACAAGAGAAATACTTCCACTATCTCGTGATCGATTTATTTATACGGAAATATTGAGTGACAATCAGCTATGACACCTATTCCAAGTTGTGTGATCCGAATATAACGATATTCCACCCAGACGCGCTAGGAAATTTAATTGAAGGTGTGAAAGAAATTCCACAAATTCTTTATTAAAACCACGTCAAGATAAACACAACCATACTGAATCCACGCATTAACTTGCTGGGCGATGATGTGGCTATAATTGCTTATGTTAGTTAGTCATCGTTCCACACAACAGTCTCAGGAGACCATAGTGCCATCTGTATAAGCGTCACAACATGTGGATTGCTGTACACTTCAATCGCTCCTAACAAGTTCCTATCCCACAGTTCACTTGATATTCATCTGGAGAACGATATTCAAAGTCACAAAACATGCGATGGAGATAATATTGTTCGTTCGACCGTGTGAAAACGTAAAGACCAGTAGAAAAATAATATTACAATCCTAAAAATAGGAAGTCCTCTGATCCATATCTATTACTTTTATGATTAGAGGCTTTGTAATCTTAAATATCTTATTAAGGACTTAGCTTTAACGTGATACAAATTTCATGTAGTTTTGTTTGAAAGCCGAACACACACTATGGAGCGGCAAGTTTGAAGTCGTTATTAGGAAAACGTGCATATTCTATTGAAAGGCGCGCGCGCTGTCAAAAAATCTATTACAAATGGATACGAATTCGCTACCAACATCATTAATACGAAGAAACCGTCATCTAGGGGCTCTCAAAAGCTGGAAAGACAAATGATTCCCTACAAGAGAAATACTTCCACTATCTCGTGATCGATTTATTTATACGGAAATATTGACAGTGACAATCAACTATGACACCTGTTCCAAGTTGTGTGATCCGAATATAACGGTATTCCACCCAGACGCGCTAGGAAATTTAATTGAAGGTATGAAATTAATACGAAGAAACCGTCATCTAGGGACTCTCAAAAGTTGGAAAGAGAAGCACAGACCCGTGCGGATCAGAAGTGGCGAATTGCAACATCCAAATATTGTAAGAATGCATGATTCCCTACAAGAGAAATACTTTCACTATCTCGTGATAGATTTATTTATACCGAAATATTAACTGTGAAGGATAAACAAAGACACCTGGATTTCTAGGTATCTTTTTATTTCAATAAAATGCCACATCTATTACATTGTAACAGTAGTATGTTTATAAGGAGTTATTAATACACAAAATGTGATTAAATTGTAAATTGTAAGAAAGCATGATTCCCTACAAGAGAAATACTTCCACTATCTCGTGATCGATTTATTTATACGGAAATATTGAGTGACAATCAGCTATGACACCTATTCCAAGTTGTGTGATCCGAATATAACGGTATTCCACCCAGACGCGCTAGGAAATTTAATTGAAGGTGTGAAAGAAATTCCACAAATTCTTTATTAAAACCACGTCAAGATAAACACAACCATACTGAATCCACGCATTAACTTGCTGAGCGATGATGTGGCTATAATTGCTTATGTTAGTTAGTCATCGTTCCACACAACAGTCTCAGGAGACCATAGTGCCATCTGTATAAGCGTCACAACATGTGGATTGCTGTACACTTCAATCGCTCCTAACAAGTTCCTATCCCACAGTTCACTTGATATTCATCTGGAGAACGATATTCAAAGTCATAAAACATGCGATGGAGATAATATTGTTCGTTCGACCGTGTGAAAACGTAAAGACCAGTAGAAAAATAATATTACAATCCTAAAAATAGGAAGTCCTCTGATCCATATCTATTACTTTTATGATTAGAGGCTTTGTAATCTTAAATATCTTATTAAGGACTTAGCTTTAACGCGATACAAATTTCATGTAGTTTTGTTTGAAAGCCGAACACACACTATGGAGCGGCAAGTTTGAAGTCGTTATTAGGAAAACGTGCATATTCTATTGAAAGGCGCGCGCGCTGTCAAAAAATCTATTACAAATGGATACGAATTCGCTACCAACATCATTAATACGAAGAAACCGTCATCTAGGGGCTCTCAAAAGCTGGAAAGACAAATGATTCCTTACAAGAGAAATACTTCCACTATCTCGTGATCGATTTATTTATACGGAAATATTGACAGTGACAATCAGCTATGACACCTGTTCCAAGTTGTGTGATCCGAATATAACGGTATTCCACCCAGACGCGCTAGGAAATTTAATTGAAGGTATGAAATTAATACGAAGAAACCGTCATCTAGGGACTCTCAAAAGTTGGAAAGAGAAGCACAGACCCGTGCGGATCAGAAGTGGCGAATTGCAACATCCAAATATTGTAAGAATGCATGATTCCCTACAAGAGAAATACTTTCACTATCTCGTGATAGATTTATTTATACCGAAATATTAACTGTGAAGGATAAACAAAGACACCTGGATTTCTAGGTATCTTTTTATTTCAATAAAATGCCACATCTATTACATTGTAACAGTAGTATGTTTATAAGGAGTTATTAATACACAAAATGTGATTAAATTGTAAATTGTAAGAAAGCATGATTCCCTACAAGAGAAATACTTCCACTATCTCGTGATCGATTTATTTATACGGAAATATTGAGTGACAATCAGCTATGACACCTATTCCAAGTTGTGTGATCCGAATATAACGATATTCCACCCAGACGCGCTAGGAAATTTAATTGAAGGTGTGAAAGAAATTCCACAAATTCTTTATTAAAACCACGTCAAGATAAACACAACCATACTGAATCCACGCATTAACTTGCTGGGCGATGATGTGGCTATAATTGCTTATGTTAGTTAGTCATCGTTCCACACAACAGTCTCAGGAGACCATAGTGCCATCTGTATAAGCGTCACAACATGTGGATTGCTGTACACTTCAATCGCTCCTAACAAGTTCCTATCCCACAGTTCACTTGATATTCATCTGGAGAACGATATTCAAAGTCACAAAACATGCGATGGAGATAATATTGTTCGTTCGACCGTGTGAAAACGTAAAGACCAGTAGAAAAATAATATTACAATCCTAAAAATAGGAAGTCCTCTGATCCATATCTATTACTTTTATGATTAGAGGCTTTGTAATCTTAAATATCTTATTAAGGACTTAGCTTTAACGTGATACAAATTTCATGTAGTTTTGTTTGAAAGCCGAACACACACTATGGAGCGGCAAGTTTGAAGTCGTTATTAGGAAAACGTGCATATTCTAATGAAAGGCGCGCGCGCTGTCAAAAAATCTATTACAAATGGATACGAATTCGCTACCAACATCATTAATACGAAGAAACCGTCATCTAGGGGCTCTCAAAAGCTGGAAAGACAAATGATTCCCTACAAGAGAAATACTTCCACTATCTCGTGATCGATTTATTTATACGGAAATATTGACAGTGACAATCAACTATGACACCTGTTCCAAGTTGTGTGATCCGAATATAACGGTATTCCACCCAGACGCGCTAGGAAATTTAATTGAAGGTATGAAATTAATACGAAGAAACCGTCATCTAGGGACTCTCAAAAGTTGGAAAGAGAAGCACAGACCCGTGCGGATCAGAAGTGGCGAATTGCAACATCCAAATATTGTAAGAATGCATGATTCCCCACAAGAGAAATACTTTCACTATCTCGTGATAGATTTATTTATACCGAAATATTAACTGTGAAGGATAAACAAAGACACCTGGATTTCTAGGTATCTTTTTATTTCAATAAAATGCCACATCTATTACATTGTAACAGTAGTATGTTTATAAGGAGTTATTAATACACAAAATGTGATTAAATTGTAAATTGTAAGAAAGCATGATTCCCTACAAGAGAAATACTTCCACTATCTCGTGATCGATTTATTTATACGGAAATATTGAGTGACAATCAGCTATGACACCTATTCCAAGTTGTGTGATCCGAATATAACGGTATTCCACCCAGACGCGCTAGGAAATTTAATTGAAGGTGTGAAAGAAATTCCACAAATTCTTTATTGAAACCACGTCAAGATAAACACAACCATACTGAATCCACGCATTAACTTGCTGGGCGATGATGTGGCTATAATTGCTTATGTTAGTTAGTCATCGTTCCACACAACAGTCTCAGGAGACCATAGTGCCATCTGTATAAGCGTCACAACATGTGGATTGCTGTACACTTCAATCGCTCCTAACAAGTTCCTATCCCACAGTTCACTTGATATTCATCTGAAGAACGATATTCAAAGTCATAAAACATGCGATGGAGATAATATTGTTCGTTCGACCGTGTGAAAATGTAAAGACCAGTAGAAAAATAATATTACAACCCTAAAAATAGGAAGTCCTCTGATCCATATCTATTACTTTTATGATTAGAGGCTTTGTAATCTTATCTAATAGTAAATATCTTATTAAGGACTTAGCTTTAAGGTGATACAAATTTCATGTAGTTTTGTTTGAAAGCCGAACACACTGTAGAGCGGCCAGTTTGAAGTCGATTTACAGATGTCAGGAACATTTCTTCACATGCAACACCATCAGGATCACAACTGGAGACATCCGGGATATTTTCAAATTCCCAAAATGGCTCGAGATTTTCTGAAACGGGCACGCAGTGTGAGTGCAAAGAAGTTACAAGATGAATTGACATATTTGGAAGCATTACTAATTATAATCCGACCAAATATAGGAGAATATGCAGAAGGCAGATAATTTGGTAAAGAACGCAGAACATTGTGAGACCTTTAGGATGTCTGGTGACACAGATACTCTGATGATGACTCTCGAAGACGTATCGACGTGTGATGTCTTGTTTACACCTATTATCAGATGTACAGACAGAATAAAGATGATAACCTAAACAATTAAAACATAATTTCTTACCTCGAGCGAAGGTCGCACGGTTGTCAATTGCCATGGAGTTAAATTTCTTAGAGGAATACACAGTGGCAAGTCTTAGAACATGGGCATGCAGTTTCTATTTATATGATGAATCTTGACACTCTTGGTAGCCAGAGTTTTGACCTTGCCTGGAAAATTCAGTCATTTCTTAAATCAATGGATATTCTTTTCATTATGATATGCGTCAATATGAAAGACCACTCTCCACCTCGTGATTGACAAGTGTTTTTATCGGTTTGAGGTTTCTTGCTACTAAGGAATGATGGAGCTGAAATTAGCTTCACCAAAGCAGCCTCACTAGACGATAGCGCCCCCGGATAATGTTTTTTTAAATATACATTACATTACAATACATTTTTAATGAAAATGTATGTAGGTAGCAATAGATGTACACGTATATGTTATACAAACGGTAATTTACGCTAAAAAAACTGAATTTTTGATCGATTTCGTACATACATATCTTCGTGTAGGCAGGAAATTCGGCGGATGGGAATCATAGTACCTAGTCGTACGAATGCGTTCTATTTGTTTTTGAAGTGGCACAAAGTCTATTTACAAAAAAAAAGGTTTCCGTTGAAATGAAAAAATGTCCTTATCATCAAAATACGTAAATTTTTTGGTAAAACGACTTTGTGCCATTTCCAAAATAAATGTAACGCGTTCCTACGACTAGGTACTATGATTTCCATCCACTTTCAAGGAAAAAAATGCCAGGCTTGGAAAATTGCGAGTTTCCTGCCTACACGAAGATATACGTACGTACAAAATCAATCAAAAATTAAGTTTTTTTAAGCAAAATTACCGTCTATATGATGATCTATTGCTAATTTCAGCTCCATAAGGAATGATAACAAGTAATGCAATTTACATACCCCTGATAATGTAGTATTAGTCACAACAACACAGTTGGCCACTGCGCTAGCTGTCCACTGAAACTGGGCAACGACATCCTGGATAATTCGTGCCGAACGGAAAACTCCTCCCGTACATCTGCATCTTCCAATGCGGCTGCACTTTTGTTACCAAATTATCCAATACAGATTTAAGCAACCTATATCTTATTTTGCTAGTCATTGTACTGGCGGCAAAACACTGAAAACAACACGAAATTTATATAAAATATAACCTTTCAACCACATGTGGCATAAATCTATACTAATATTATAAAGCTGAAGAGTTTGTTTGTTTGAACGCGCTAATCTCAGGAACTACTGGTTTGAATTGAAAAATTCTTTTTGTGTTGGATAGATCATTGATCGAGGAAGGCTTTAGGCTATATAACATCACGTTGCGACTAATAAGAGCGAAGAAACAGTCGAAAATGTGGAAAAAACGGGGAATATTGTTCATCTGCGAAAACCGTTCGAGATACCCAAAAAATATGTATGAAAGAATTATTCCTCTTTATCTAAAAAAATGTCCGCGACGGTATATGTCACAATAAGATTAAATCACAATAACCGTTTTTATGATAATCAAATTTGGTCGAAATTAATGCATCGATTTACGTCAAGACTGCTTTTCACACGGCCAACTATATGTCGCGTTGTCAAGATCGGGTTGCGGAAAAATTCAATATGTTCTTCTGCCACAAGAAAATAAAACTAAAAATATAATTTACGCAGAAGTACTTTAAAATATATTCTATTAATTATGTAACTGAATCGTCTAAAATAAGTCGTGGGCAACAGCTATAGGTAATTTATAATAAAGCTGAGGAGGTAGGTTTGTAAACAAAAAATAAATATGATTCCCAAAATAACTATTCCACGCGGACGAAGTCGCGGGCACGGCTAGTTTGAAATAAGAACCATAGATTTTACACATTACAAAATTATCATTAAATTTTTTATTATGTTTTTTAGGATTTAAATTTTTTTAAAATTAAGTTATAATATTTTGAAGAAGTGTCGCGAAATTCAAGCCATCGCGAAAAGTTGCCGTCGAATTTTGATACTTGAATTTGAGGTAGTTTAAAACCTATGTCGTTACTGTGCGCAGGCGCGTCATCATGTTTGCATTTGACAAAATGTGTTGAGTTAGCATCGAGTAGCTACTGAGCAGCGGCGATATAGCTAATAAAACTGTTATCAATAGAATCACGTTCCTCAAGTTCGACCTCAACGTTAGACGCATTCAGAACCTCGATCTGATTTTGAATTTTATCAAATTATTCGTATAATGATTTTAATTTGGCTAACTTTAATGATAATTCTGTTGATTGCAATTTATTTAACGTGGAAATGTTAGTTGCTTTATTTAAATAACTATTAAAGGAGAAGCCCACTTTTGGGCCCACTTGATACCAAATAGATAACAAAGCAATATTCTAATATAATACTTTATTTTATTTTATATTTATATCAAAGCATCATTTGCCAATCAACAGACAATGTTTAATTACATAAAAAACAGATATCTTCAATTATTAAAGCATTTAAAATAATAATAACCTCAAATATTGCATCAGAAAACATCTAATTACTCAATAAAAAATTAAAACTGATTTTTAATAAGGAAGTAGATTTATTTTTCTACAAAATTAACTAAAAAACATCGACAAACTCGTGAAAAAAAATTGTGGGCCCATTTTTCTTAGGCGAATGGGCATTCTCCATTTGTTAGTTGTCCTTTTATTGAGCTATGTTTGACTAGTGCATTTTCTAAATCAAAAGTGGAAGTAGAGGCCTTGTCCTCGTCCTTCAATGTCCTAGACATAGTCAAAGAATATTAAACAATAGGTAATAACTTATAGTACAGCGACAACCCTATAAAATATGAAATTGCAATCAATGGATCAACTAATGTAGTTAATATTTTGCATAATTAATGATTTTAAGTATTACTATAGTTTAAGTACACAAATTTTTAATAATTAATATGAATCTGAATTTAATAGTAGGTAAGTGTAATACTCACGCTCCTCCCTTTGCGCCGCGATGAAAGCACAGGTGACAAGCGGCAGATAGCGGAAGCTGGCCCGATGCGGAGCCCTAGCGCGTACGCAGCACGAGACAGGCGCCGTTAGCACGGGTCGCCGTCGCCAGCACGCGTCAACTTGTGCGCGCGCAGTGTGCAGCTGAAATAGTCGGCGAATTGGAATGAGATATTGTACAAAACTATTAGATTAGGATAATGAGTTATATTATTGGTAGTTATAAGTACACGAGATAATATTTAACATACAAATTATTTTCCTAATTTTATGTAAAACTTACAAGTAAATAGAAATTAGCAACAATGTTATGTAGGTAATGTTCTAAAATAGCTGCAAAGTTTTTAATGTAGTGGATATATTGTAAATTGAATGCAATATTGAATAGGTTAACTTATTGTAGGTAGAACGTATATCCTTGAACAGGCTGGATGTAGCGAAAATAGACGCTTTTTTCACGGGGTTCTCGTGATTTATAGGAATAGGAATATTGTTGGGACAGAAGTAGGAAAGTCGCTTACCTGGATTGGCCTGATGAAGCTGGCAGACGCGTAGTAGTTGATCTTGACGCCGCAGTCTTCGTCCTTGGCTGCAATTTATTGTTCAAATCCTCTTCAAAATAGGTCCTTTTGTTCGGGCGCCAATTTATGTTTAGGCAAACATAAGAATATAACTTAATCCATCGTTTATCGGTTAACACAAACACATTATGATGCGACCCGTCACGTTGCTTGAGACGTACTGGCCGCGGCGCCGCGGCGTCGTAGATTCGTGTCTGAGTGCACGGCGCCGGTGTCGGTGGCGCCTATTGGACGGCACCGCTGCCAATGAAGCGCTGGCGCATTCTGCATTAGCGGGAAATTCAAATACCCTCCATCTATAAAATACCGTTGATACCACTGATTACGGGACAATCTGTATGACAAATATAAAAATATATGTGGAACATGAGTTTCTGCTGTAATGTATTGTTGTTGATTGTGATATAAGTGTAATGTATTGACTTCTGTTCTACAATATTTGTAGTTATGGTGCAGTGCCTCTCAAATAAGGCCAAGCCCACAGCTTTGGGAATATTTTATTTATATATTTTTTCATATTTTTGTATAAATTTTAATAAATAAATAAATGATAATAATACAATCTCAGAAATAGAAAATCTACTACTTTTATGACTAGCGTCTTTGTAATCTTTTCTAATATTAAAGATTTCATTAAGGGCCCAACTTCTTAATAATGAATAACAAATTTCATGCACAATGTGTGCTCACTGCTCATCATTAACCAAAACTCGAATCCCTTCATTATCGAATATTGTCAACGAATAATTCACCTGCAAGAGTATTAACAATAGCAAAAAATTTCGTTATTGTGTCCATCAGATCCAGACGTAAAAAATTTGTATGTTTATACAAAATTAGTCAAATTATTAGAACATTTATCTGTAAGTCTAACTATGAATGTGATATATGTACACTGGTACAGGTTATAGTGGTATCAACGGTATTCTGGTGATAGAGGGTTTCAATATCTACATTGTAATTTAACAATTCTACATACGTATGACAAATCTTTAAAACTATCCGTATTTGAACAACTATTCTTCACCATTATTAAATAGTGGTGGAGGGTTGATGGTGACGTTGGGAATAAAAGGACGCCAGCTTTCATTCAGCGCACGTCTCCTGACGATGCCACGTGGAGTGATGAAACGCGTCGAGAGGTTTTTGCATGTTGGTGACGGGTCTAACATTAACAGCTAATGTGACTGTGCACCTACTCTCACTAACATTGATTAGCGATTAGATCTACATTGTAGTTCAGTGTTATTTCTTTATATCGGCTAGTTATTATTATCATATAATATAAAGAGCTACAGTACCATTCACTCATTGATATCATTTCTGGAAAACTTGCCAGGGCGTTCGCGAGATATTTTATATGTATAGAGGACGCGCATGTGATTTGAGAAAAATTACGACATATACCAAAAATCGGTTTTGTCCGCGATATCGGAACGGTATTAGATAGGGGCAAAGTTCCGGAACAAAAGTAGTATTGTTGAAAAATTGAAGAAGACGCCGACAGCTGTATACTATGCTGTGTATAAATAAATTTACGGAACCAAAACATTAAAAATAATAAAATCAAGTTTGACGCGAAAAAATAGTTCCGAAACGCTTGCGTAATAAACAAAGAAATATGAAGTTTACTGCACTGTCGTGCTAGGCAGCTAGTTATTCTATAGGACGAACATATAATTTTCGAATAGACACAGACTATTAAGTAGGTACGACGTATTAAACTTTATTGAAGTGCGCTATGAATCAATTATTCCATTAATTTTTTATTTCCATGTTCAGGAAATTTTATTCAGTAGATACTTATTATAATTCTACATATTTATATTATTAGCACTTTTTATTTATGTCTACATCAATGCCTTGAACCAAAACTAGGTTATCTTCACAGTATTATGAGTGTGAGGAGCAAATAGCCCTGTAAGGAACTTAGCTATACTTACCTAACCCTATGATTCGATAGCTCAGAATGTATGTGCACTAGAAATCACAATCTTGCGATACTTTAACAATGACAAATACAAAGTTCACTGACCTGCTTGCACACTGCCTTGAGCTTGTGTGGTACAGCCTTGGTTCCTCGGTCTTGGTGGAGCCCGCTGGTAGTTGTCACTCGCGTACACATACAGTTAATTACGATTTAGCTAACGTCGCTGATGAATGTTCTGAGGAATACGGTTCCTGGCACGATAATGGGCTGCTTCAAAGTCTTACACAAACAGTACGACTGCGTGTGGCACGGCCACGACGGACAACGAAGATCACTCACAAAAATAGCAGGGCTATTCTCACTATGCACAACTACAGGCTGCTTCTTTATAATGATTACGAGGAGCTCCAGCAGAACGGCTGCTAGTTGCACGTTGATTGACACGACGAGACTGAACACCTCGGCTCGCCGCGGATACTTATATAGACAGCGAACAAAGCAGCTACCCTTAATAAATTTCGCAAGATCGTACCTACCTTCCAAAATCAAGTTTTTTTTCTTTTTTCTTTTTTATTGTAGCTCGGCTTTGAAAACAAATGTAAGGCTAGAGTGCGGTCCATAAATGGATACAACTGTAGCAACTCTAACAGAGAAACATCTACTTACCCCCTAGACTTACCGCTAGACCACGGCCGCTTTGGTTTAGCGGTATGATGATTTCATGAGAACCCCGGCACATACACTTGGCAACGAAACGCAGGGATAGGCTAGTTTTCCTTTTTACTATATTAATAGACATAGCTTTACGATTTAAATTGTGATAATTACGAATAGTTAATAACTAAGATAAGTAAATATGTATGGAATAAACATTAATTACGAAAAAAAAAATATTAAAAATAAAAAATAATAAGTAAAAAATTCTTACGTTGACTTAGGAATGCTGTGGTGATTATAATATGAGGAGGTCTTATGTGAGATGAGGCTGACCATTAAGAATTCTGAACAATTTTCAGCATAATTTAATAATATACCGGGAATTTAAAAACGACTGTGCCGACAAAGTGTAACTAAACAAATTGTGTATTTGCTATTGTCAATAACTTAGTTTTAAATAAATAACATACTCGTATTTAGTAGCAATACTAGAAATATATAATTAGAATTCATCAGTTGTCAGGTATGCAAATATAGGTATACTATTTATTAACATTAATTGAATACAATGAAATTTATATTTATAGAATAAAACAACTAAAAATAATAACAAAACTACCTTTATTTTAGGAATTAACAGTTATTTTAAACCTATAATTAAGTTTATTAATAACATTTAACAAACAGTCACAATTTTCTTTATAAATTTTATGTTAGGAGCGATCGTGGCCACAATCATCTCTTATACAGGGTGGAAACTATCAAAATTAAAACGTTATTACTAGTTTTTTTTTTTTATTATTAACTTAAAGATTTCAAATGCCAAAGGGTAGCTGTTGAAAACACGTGGTTTGTTTTTCACTCTCTATGATCGGCGTAGTTTAAACACAGCATTTGGCTATGCGTTTTGGTCATCGATAGTTCATAGTATGTGCAATTACGCGATAATTAGTGCGTTACAAATAACGGCATGGTTACATTAAACAAAGGTTTTGCGCGAATTAGCGTTTAATACTAATACTATGACGTTATTAGAGTAACGCGTTAAAGTCTTGGCCACATTAATTATTGCACTAATTAACGCGTCAAGAGGCAGTGGGAGCCGAAGCATTAAAATGTCCCATAATTCTTGGAAGTTATGGCTACTTATAAACTTATTCGCGAATAACATCTCTCTCTTATTGTCACACACAGCTATTTAGTGTTGATGAGTAACATACATGAAAACATTCATATATTTTGCATTATTCGAATTTTATGAAGCTATTCAATTGAATTAATTATAAATTATTAATTATAATAATAGAGAATTGACATTTTCCTGCAATCAAATTATAAGTAAAGGGAACGGACCTATTCATGAATTGAGCTATTATTAATTCAATTATTAAATCGATATTTATTTTTGTTATATGGAACTTTTTATTATGAGAAATAATAACGAGGGATTTCTTCTTCCTACGTTTTTATTGTAACGTAAACACTGTAACCTTGATATATATTATATATAGATATATATTCACAAAAGAGTAGTAGTTTGGGGTTAAATTATGGTGAATTATGTTTGCAGTAACCGCAGCGCTGTATGAACCGTTCCCGGGATGGATAGACAATATCTATGGTGTTACTGGTAAGACGAATTTCTTTTCTGTAATTATCTTTTTCAAGGGCTTTCAATGTCACTAAAACCATCTGGCCGGATTCCACACAAGTCCGGTATAGCAATCTTTAGAAACTAAGGCTTAACTCACACGTAGGTATCACTTTCCGCTCACATCACAATATACAACACAATACAACCCCACTTTTCTGGTTGGAAAACATGTGAGTTAAGCCTAAATCTTTCAACGCAGTTTTGGAAGGAAAATTACGTTTTCCTGATTTGTACACATTTATTTAGGCATGTCACATTTTTTCACAATTTTATTTAATTAATTAAATATTTTTAAGGTCTCGTCATGGAGATATCTCGTGGTACATATCGCTCTGCATATTGCGTGGAAAATTATACAATAGATTTAGTACCAGTAGACTATGTTGTCAATTCTTGTATATTAGCCGCATGGAGACAAGTTACACAAAAGTAAGTACGTCCCTTAAAATATTATAAGCGACTTAAGTCACTTTTTGAGTTAACAGTCGCAGCCTAAAGTCGCCATACAATTTAAGGTATAGCAAGAGGATTGTGCACATTCCTCTTCTGAAGCCGGCATAGGGAAGGATACCGCAGAAATTTGTCTGTGGTAGCAATTGTTTTAATGCCTATACTAATATATATTGTAGGCACTGAGCGACCAAAGCTTAGACTTTGAACACGGCTCATTTCGATTCTGAGTTCACATAAAATTGCATTACTTATGACGTTTCAGGGTTGGCCATTGTCCAGTATATAATGTAACATCAGGTTCCATCAATCCGTTATCATGGGGGAAATTCACATCCTTATGTTTGAAATGGGCAAGAGATAATCCAACTAAGTAAGTTTGTTTTTATTACATAAAGTTAATGGTGAGTTGGCAGGGCTGCCAGTACTTGTTCCACGGTTTATAGTACTTTCTAAATTAGGTATAATAGCCTAGTACATTATTAACTTCTAAAAATATATATATTCTTCAAAAAATTTTAATATTTTATAGAAAGAATAAAAAGTTGTCGATTTTATAGGATGTACGCTTCAGACCAAAAAATATAGTACAATGTGTAGCAACCTTAGGTCCAGAGACTCTATCTAGACTATAGATACTCTAGACTATCTAGAAACCAGACGTACTCTTCGCATTCGGTATCAGTAGTAGACTTTAGGCAAATTAGGCACGTGCCTAGGGCTGCACGCAGAAACTTACACATTTTATTTAAATATTGCACTAAAAAGATTATTCATCGATTCGATATTTACTGAATGATGGTCGGACATCAAAGAGGCGTCGACGAGGTAATTAGCCTCGGGTGCTAACGACTAAGTGTCCTTCAGTGGCTTGCACCTTAATAAATGTTTTATTTATTTACACCACAAAGCGCATTTGCTATTAACTAAAAATTTTATCAAATATGTACGCTTATAGTAAAGTTTATAATTAAATAATATATTTTCAGATACGTAATGTGGTATCCAAACTTCTCTCATACGACATCAAGACTTCTAAACACATTTTGGGAGATTTCATTACATTTCTTGCCAGCCTTCTTATATGATCTAATTTTACGTGCTCAAGGAAGAAAAACTATGTAAGTTACTACTATGGTCCTTATGACCCACCACTCGCTTGGCTCAAACATTCACTAATAACCATGGCCTAAGAAAATAAGTTTTGTTGTCATGTACATATGAACACAATACTCGCTGGATACTTTTCGATATCGTATTAAGAGCTGAATTGTCTCCGAGTGCTCAATAAGTTTATTTAAAATTACAGTATGATGAAATTAGCGCGACGATTCAAGATGGCGGCTATAACTGGTGAATATTTTGCAAATCATGAATGGCAGTTCGCTATAACTCAGATGACGGCATTGCATTCGGCTGCAGAATCAACTAATGACGTCGGAATATTCCCACATTGGCCAGCACATTATACATGGGAAGAATATATCGGGGCATATATGTTGGGAATAAGAAAATTTATATTGAAAGATTCTGTTGAATCTCTACCATACGCAAGAACTAAATTGAAAAGGTATATTTTTTTAGTTTTGTTCTTACATTCAAAGGCAAAGGGAACAGAACGCATACAGCTAGGTTTTTAGTATTATATTTTTTCGCGAACTGCAGGTGTACACTTTATATTGTTGTAATTTTTTAATGGTCTAAAAATTAATAATAAATACACTTAATCTATTTGAACCGATTTGAGATTTAAACCGGGGCTTTAATATCATATGTTATATGAATAATTTTTACTTTTTTTTTGCAGACTCTATTGGGCAAATCGCATACTCCAAGCCATCTCTGGTTTTTATCTGTTTCGCGCCTTCATCGGTCGACTTCGATAAATCATAGACAATACTAGTTAATATTAACCTTACCTGGGCTTTTCCAAAGTTTTTTTAAACATAGTGGAAAGCTACCACCATGATATAAGTTGCTGCTCACATTTATAAAGTCATTGTGGCTTTTTTCTCCACGTTTTTTCCTACACTCCGACTGATGCTAAGCTAGAGTGCGGTCCATGGGCGGAAACAACTGTTACCAAAGGAAAATGACTGAGGCTGCAGTCGCCTCCGCTATGCCGGCTTGAGGAATGTGCACCATACAGGTTGACAGTGCTCTCGTTACACCTGGCTACTTCCAAGATTATCCCGAAAACCGACAATATAGTATAATAAATAGAATTTATTTTACCTGAACCGAGTTAATTTTTTTTTGTATATTAATCGTACATTTCTTGCTTCTGTTATTTTTCAGTATCTTCCATGAAAAACGTCTTAATATCTACTTTTTAATAATTCTAGAAATAAAGGGCAGTAGGCGGACTTATGATAGTTATTAGCCTTGTTTGCCAAGTCCCGTTTAATTAGTCCCGTTTTGGAATCCGGTTCAACCTTAAAGTACTAATGTAGAAAATACGTTCAAATAAATTGAGACGTTTTTCATGAGATACATTTACCTCATTTGTTTGGTGCAATTAGATAATAAATAATATTAGATATAGTACGAATCAAACATTATGGCGTGTCCGAAGTTAGGCACATGTCGCTGGAGTACGCAAATTGTGGTATCAGCGGAGCACGATGAACGAAGGGCACACTCTCGAGCTATCCCCATGTTCTAATCATATTTAAAATTAACTTTAGGTCCATTTGCAACGAAAGCCCGTTAAAGTAGCTTCAACTATTACTTTTACGGCGACATAACCGTTAAACGTTTACTCCACACGCGTTGTAATATCGTGTAAATTCATATTGTCATCGTTAAAAGGATGGCTGATTCCGAAAAAAATAACAGAAAAACATATTTGGCTTCTTTTTATACATTTGATGTTGGTGACGATTACTTTAATTTTAACCGGCCAAGATTCGCTGGTTACCGTTAGTGTTAAAGTAAGCGTCAAAAATGACAGGCGCGAAGATGGTGCAACGCGTGTGGAGTAAATGTAAACGTTTAACGGTTCCGTCGCCGTAAAAGTAATAGTTAAAGTAACTTTAACGGGCCTTTTGGTGCAAATGGACCTTAAGCAGTTAACTTTCGAGACGTCATAAAGTTTGACGCCACCTATATCAAACAATGTAATGTAGTACTTAAGAATAATAATTATGAATTAAACAGGGGGAGGGGGTGTCTCTTGCCATAAATGTGTTTTATGCAAATATATAATATATTTTCTCCCAAACTATTGTTTTATTTTTTTATTAAAAAAAGTTTATTACTGGTTTGGCCTCAATCAACTATCCCTTCCTCGTAATATAGTTTATTTATTATATTATTCTTCGTCTCTTTCACACACATTATCTATACACATTGGTGGAAAGAAGACAGCGATACCGAAACCGCATTCATTTGGTGTTGTTTCGAACTCCTGGTGCTGAGGACTGTTGGTTGTTGTTGAGGAGGTTGGTCCACTAATCGAAGGAAGACTGTATCAGTGTATACTCAAACCGGGTACATATTACACACCAACTACTGATAGTCTGATTGTGTATCTACCCTCACTAACATAAATTAGCGGTAATTATAAGCAGGGTAGTTTTAACAGAAAAAATTTTGGTTATGAATTCCCGCAAAGTACCTCCTAATATGATTAAACATTTTTTTAATTTACATTAAACCATCGCGCCTGGAAGTCAAAGAGTGGTAGGCAGACTGATGATGGTTATTTGTCCAGTCTGCCGTCCTGGGGTAGTACCACCACTTTCGAATGTAACACCCGTGAAGTGGCTTTGTCGCGTTTCGGGAATAGTTTGAAAGTAGCCAGGTATAGCGAGAGGAGTGTGCACTGTCAATCTAGATGGTACATGCTCGTCTCCTCAATCCGGCATAGTGGAGGCGACTGCTTGCACAGGTTTCTCTGTAGTAGCAGTTGTTTCCATTCATGGACCGCACTCTAGCTTTACATCAGGCGGAGTGCTGTCACATGCCGAGCTACAATAAAAAAAAAGTAAATTCTGGAATACCTAAGAACCTATGGGATACGTGTGTGAGTGTGGGCAAACAATTCAAAAGAAGAGAACCTGTGTTTCCATTTTGCCACCAAAACTCTGTAGGAAGTTTCAGATTCTACCATTTTACTGGAGCAATTTTTGACTTGACTTAGACCTGACGTGACTGTTTAGTGTGATGAATGAATGACTCGTGATGCACAATGTTTTAACTTGATGCAAAAATATTTACTTTGACACTGGCAAATTGTTATACGCCATATAAAAGAAAAAAGAAAATGTCCGTTACATTACAACGTCTGGCGGAGTCGCCATAAATAGAATTAAAATAAAACAAAGATTTATTTTTTGAATATTTATTTTAAAAAATTAAAAAACTCCACCACCCTTATATCTTGTTTACAAAATAATTATATTATCACAAACATGTTTTATATAAAATTAAAGTGAGTTTATGTTTAGGAAACATAATTTTAAAAGTAACAGTTTAGAAAATGGGAGCTTAGATCCGCTATCCATGGAGTCATCATGCGATTACTTGTGAATTAGCTAGCGTGTAACGGAGAACACGCGAAATATATTTGAAATAAAAACTCAAAAAAAATATCCATGGATGGTGACCTTTATTTTAAAGCGTTATCTACTACTTTAAATATTAGGTACGGGTACTGTGCCAGGCAGTTCCGGCTTCGAACCCGAACCACTGAAGTAAGGAGTGAACCAGCCGCTCAACCAATATAAAATCAATCCCCAAAATAGAATACGCGTTATTACGTCCACGCACCACATTCTGAAAAAGTATATAAAATAAATATTTGGTTCACGCAAAGCTGGCAAGACTGACTGGTCTAGTGATAAGATGCGTGAACTCGCGATTGATGAGACCCGTGTTCGAACTTCGCTAATTCTGACCGGTACCAATGTAACTTTGTTATAATATGTCGCTCAGTGTCTATAGGCACTATTAAAGAGTGGAAGGCAGATTGATGGTGGTTATTAGTCCAGTCGGCCGTCCTGGGGTAGTACCATCACTTATGAATGAGAACAGTTAGAAAGTAGCCAGGTACAACGAGAGGAGTGTGCGCTGTCAATCTAGATGGTGTATACTCGTCTCCTCAAGTCGGCATAGCGGAGGCGACTACTGCTCAATTTTTCTGTAGTAGCTGTTGTTTCGGTTCATGGACCGCACTTCAGCTTTACATCAGACGGAGTGTTTTCATATGCCAGCTACAAGAATTTTGATATAGTATTTTTTTGGTCAAACTCAAGTTCAACTCAACAAAAAAAAATACTAACACTTTCATATGCCTCCTAGCTGCTGGTAGAGTCTCATCAGGTTCCTTCAATATGTACCTCCTGGTTGATCTGATACATTCTTCAAAGTATTTTGAAATGTCCAGACCTGAAAACGTTTACTTTTGATAGAAAAACTTTTTTTAAACAATTAATGAGCTAATGTTTGGCTGAAATTAAGGGTATACCAATTCAACTACTGTCGCTCTTCCTAAATAAAAAAAAAAACTAGTAATGTTTATTCAATTAATATTAAAGTATAACTTGCAATAATATATTTGTCTCTGTCTTACCTACAGCATCCACCTTATAGTCCCGTCTCTCTCTGGGATTGAGACGAGTACGCACACGTTGAGCAATATCAGATTTGAAATCCCATTGGTTATTGGTGTAATATTCAAATACTTCAAAACCCTTGCTGATGCGCCGTTGTACACGCATCAATCTGTAACATGGTGAAAAGAGGTATAGTTTGTACCACGAATTAAGAACGTTAACCTTAAGAAGCAGGGTTAAAGTCAAAAGCCGATATGAGATTTGACGTTTCGTTATCACTTAGGTGACGTTTTGTAAGGATGAGGTACGACGGGCGCGAAAATCTCCTTAACAGCGTATATCTTGTTTTCTTTATCGACCAAATATAGTCAAGATCAAAAGTTAAAGTAATATTATTCATATTTTTATATTTCGAGCGGCCGTGGTCTAGCGGTAAGACGCGTGAACTCACGATCGATGAGACCCGTGTTCGAACCTCGCTAAAGACCGGTACCAATGTAACTTTGTTATATGTACTTTGGTCGCTCAGTGCCTATAGGCACTATTAAAGAGTGGTAGGCAGACTGATGATGGTTATTTGTCCAGTCTGTCGTCCTGGGGCAGTACCACCACTTTCGAATGTAACACCCGTGAAGTGACCTTGTCGCGTTTCGGGAATAGTTTGAAAGTAGCCAGGTATAAGAGAGGAGTGTGCACTGTCAATCTAGATGGTACATGCTCGTCTCCTCAAGCCGGCATAGTGGAGGCGACTGCAGCCCGTAGAGATTTCTCTGCGGTAGCAGTTGTTTCCATTCATGGACCGCACTCTAGCTTTACATCAGGCGGAGTGTTGTCACATGTCGAGCTACAATAAAAAAAAAAAAAAAAAAAAAATTTCATAAAATTTGTGCGCGATTGTACATGCACTAATCAGCTCATGTACGGTCCAAGTTCGTCTCCTCCAGTTGACATAGCGGAGGTGACTGGGGTTGCAGTTATGGATCGCACTCCCGAGCTACAATAAAAAATAGTTTTAAAAAACCTTCGATCAAGAGTAAACATCCATTACGTACACAGGTTTATATCCGATACAAAAAAGCAATGTGTCAACAAACATAGCGGGTAACCAATGAAATAGTATAGCGCAAATATTATGGTACAAACGGGAATGCTTCATAGAACCACCAGGATACCTACAAAATATAAAAAAATAATTTTATTAAACCAAATCCCACGTGAACCAATACTAAAACCAAGTGAGATACAAACCAGGCGACACCGTTAAGTGGCAATCTGTCCATAACAATCTCTCTACCAGCGTCGACCATTTCAACCCACGTCACTTTAATTTCAGCAGAACTTGTGAAGTTTATCACATTTGACTCCTTGTCACTGAAGACATAAAGAACGAATTAATCCGACATAAACAAAAAAAAAATCAAAACACTCCGCCTGATGTAAAGCTAGAGTGCGGTCATGAACGAGAACAACTGTTACTACTGAGAAATTTCTACAGACAACAGTCGTCTTCGCTATGCCAGCCTGAAGAGACGAATGTGCACCATCCAGATTGATAGTCTACATTCCTCTTGTTAAATCTAGCTACTTCCAAATTGTTCCCGAAAAGCGAAAGTCACTTCACGGCTCACTACCCCAGGCCAGCATTCTGGGCTAACAACCATCACCACTCTTTAATAGTGCCTATAGACACTGAGCGACTAAAGTACATATAACAAAGTTACATTGGTACCCAGAGGCGGCTCTAGCCCTTGTGGCGCCCGTGTGCAACCAATACCATGGCGCCCTCTAGTAGGAGCGGGGTGAAAATGGAGTACTTACAGTTATATTTTCAAACGGAAATTCGGGTGCAAATAGTGCAATTTTAAATGATGTCGGAAAATGAGTAGTGTCTTTGGAGGTGTCGCATTAGATTAGAGCGTGCTCGGCGCCCCCTTAGACCCGGCGCCCGTGTGCGCCGCATACCCTGCACTATACGTAAAGCCGCCTCTGTTGGTACCGGTCAGAATTTAGCGAGGTTCGAACACGGGTCTCATCGATCGTGAGTTCACGAGCCTTACCGCTAGATCACGGTTAATATATTATATTATAGTGCCAACAAGTAACAGTTATTCAATTACTACAGTTTAGTGAACTCTTGGGGTAGTTAGCTACGTCATCGATAGCTGACAACTAAGAAATATTTACCCATAAACGCAATAATTCCAGACAACGATCATAATACCGTTAATAAAGACATCGACGGGTAAGTAATCGGCGTAACTGTTACTTTTGCAATACATTGTACGTATAACACCTTTGCCCGCGCCTGAAAATATTAAAAAGATATATTAAGGAGTTTTGGCTAACATATAAAAATAGTATTATAATTAAATATTTTTTTTTATTTTATTGTAGCTCGACATGTGACAACACTCCGCCTGATGTAAAGCTAGAGTGCGGTCCATGAATGGAAACAACTGCTACCACAGAGAAATCTCTACGGGCTGCAGTCGCCTCCACTATGCCGGCTTGAGGAGACGAGCATGTACCATCTAGATTGACAGTGCACACTCCTCTCTTATACCTGGTTACTTTCAAACTATCCCCGAAACGCGACATGGTCACTTCACGGGTGTTACATTCGAAAGTGGTGGTTAAATAATTACCGATTAAGAGTCCAACGGGTCCGTTAATATTGTCTGTCCATCCTTGTACAGGTTCTTGCCAAATAGGAATAACTGAAAAATATCATAAGATTAGTTTTTCTTATACGAAGGCGAATAAGGTTTATTTTTGCTGGAACTATTTCTTACTAATGGAAGGTCTCAAAACCATCGCCGGAATGTATTCCATGGCTTCAATAACCAAAGCTTCACCTAGGGCTTTTGTAAATGCGTATGAATTCGGCAATTTATCAAGCAATCTGGAATAATAAAATAGGAGTTAACAGGTACAAACGATAAACCAATTTGTGACTATGCAATAAAGAATGGTTTTGCTTACTTCGGGGTTATAGCAGCGACGGCAGCTTCGTCCAACCATTCAACTGTCTTAATGATCTTATGTGGATCAGCAGGCGGTGGATAAGGTTTCTCTTCCAGAAGTTTCTCGTGGAGATGACAGTATGCCGTTGATATATGAATAAAGAGCTGTAAAATATTGAACTATACTGTTCGATTGGAAACACATAAGGTCCTCTGTCCATAGAGACGTCTGGGTACATACAAAATAATGTCAACATGTCTATACACACGCTAAAATGGAAAGTCGAGTGTACCTGAAGCTTCTTGCACTCCTTAGCAAGTTCAAGCATGAGTTTGGTCCCACGAACGTTAAGTAACACAGCTTTCTTCAACTCTTCATCGAATCTACAAATAACACATCAAACGTATAGTGAGTCGTCTAACACTTTAAAAAAATCTCCTAAAATAGAGATTATTTTTGTGTATTCCACTATTATCAAATGTACGATTTATTGATTCTATATTAAAAAGTAACACCCGTGAAGTGACCTTGTCGCGTTTCGGGAATAGTTTGAAAGTAGTCACAGTAGTCGTCTCTTCAAGCCGGCATAGTGGAGGCGACTGCTGCCCGCACAAGTTTTTCTCTGTTGTAGTAGTTTCCATTCATGGACCGCACTCTAGCTTTACATCTTCATATCCCTCTCTCTTCATATGCACCATCTAGACTCTAGACTCTAGATTCTAGAGGTTTGACAACTGACTCATTTAACCTACTAATTATAACAACGTTTGTTTCACTAATGTCTTCACTCAAGTTTATTACGCTGGTTATGATGTTGAAGTTGAGCAGGATCACCACGATGACGAAGCAGTTGCGTAACGTAAGTGGTAAGTGTAACTACATTGACATATGTATATAACATATTTCTTAATATTTGCAGATCAAAATTAAAGTCAAGTAGAATATAATCCGAGCAAGATGAACACACCTAATAGTAGCAGCTGCATGAATAATGAAATCCACTTCATTGAAAAGCATTTGTCTATCCTCATCAGAAATACCGAGATCAGCTTCAATGACGTCACCAGAAACAATTACCATTTTATCCAAAAGTGGTTCTACACCACCACGTAGTCCACGAAGCTTTTCGAACAGCTGAAAAAAACGACCATTGCTATAAAAGTAAATTAACAATATTTTCAATACCGGACTAAATTATTTTTTTAGTTTATAGTGACAACTATAATATGATTTAAAAAAGCTCATAAATTAATATTTAAAAAATATTGTAAGTCTGCCTACACCGATTTTCATGAGCATTGAGGTTTGATGAAACGTGTCTGGTAGGTAGCCAAGAGTGGTAGGCAGACTGATGATGGTATTAGCTCCGTTTGCCGTCCTGAGGTAGTACGTGTGGTAGTTTCAAACGTAACACTAGTGAAGTGACCTCGCTGCGTTTCGGGATCGTTAGCCAGGTATAACGTGAGGAGTGCACATTTACAACCAGGATGATGCACATTCAGCACATTCGTCTCTTCAAACCGGCATAGTTGAGGCGACTGTTGCCTGCAGAAATTTCTCTGAGGTAGACAGTTTTTCCATTCATTAAAAGCACTCTAGATTAGCACCAGGCGGAGTGTTGTCCGAGCTACAATAAAATTATATTCATCTGGGTATATACAAGTTGACGCGACTAGGTCACTAGGCATTTAAACATTATAAAACATATATTCTACTATTGTATTTTTGTTCACAATTGTTATTAAATTGTAAACACTTATGTTTTGTAACTAATAGTGTTAAGTGCCTGTAAGTATGTGATGTGTATATGGTATACGTGAGTAAGTATACGCCTTTGTGGCGCAGCGGTTAGCGCGATAGTTTGTTACGAAAGGATTCCGGGTTATGTTCCCGCAAAAAAAAAACTAATACATATTTGTTTTTACTATTAAAATGAATATGTACACGACAGCCTAAACTGAGAGGCAAACCGATGCCTTCTTTACTTGACCATGCATGTGTTATTACTTATAATTAAATTATTATATTATAATTAAATTTAACCGCATTTGTAATTGCTTTGCCTGCACCTCATCCTGAAATATTTTGAATGGATGCCACATGGGTGTCGACAATTTTGAGAAGTCAGTGGTGACGAGGAAGGTTGATGATAGGAGACTGCGTGATGATCATCACATTCCGGTGCATAAAGCCCTCTAACAGGCAAGCAGTCGCAACCCATGGAGGCATCTATCTAACAAAATAAAATAAAAACTAAGGTAAGGTAAGAAGTTTGAGCTTGAGAAAATAATATATAATAAAAAATATATATATAAAATTTTTTTAGTGTTATTTAATCACACAGAATATTATATAGGTACAAATAATGTCAAGATGCCTCCGTGGGTACTTAGTATAAGAGTCTTCATCGCAAAGACTTTTAATAATAGATGTCACAATGATACTAATAAAATTAAGTAATTATTGATTAACAAGCTCGATGTCCTATGTCGCAACACTTTATTTACACACACGTCAAAGTACATAGTTTTGATTTCATAAATTACTCATGCGTTTCTGTCATTACGCCGCGGTAAAGAAGGATTCAATATTTACTAAAACGGAAATACCAATATTTGTTTAAACCACTTTCTAGAGTATGCCACGATTAAATGTTTGACTTCTCATGTAACTCTTCGATTTTATTGTCTAAGAATACTTTTATACTAAAAGAGTGGTAGGTAGACTGATGATGATGATGACCGTGCGTCCTGGGGTAGTCCCACTTTCGAATGTAACACCCGTGATGTGACCTAATCGCGTTTCGGGATCTGGCTACTAGGTCACTACACTACAGCTGCAAAATTTCTAAAAATCATTATATTATATTTCTTCGCGTCGAACAATAGGATATTCAAATAAAACTGAATATAACAAAACGTTTACTTTCAAACGCGAATGTCTTTTTGAAGCTCTCCATTGATGTACAGATTTGAACAAGAATAGTCAGAAACAAAAAAAAAAAGAGGAATAGATAAACTGTATTAACATAACAAAACAAATATTGATGTCACTTAAAACAATGGTTTAAAAAACCAACATCAAGAAACTGCAAATGTTATGAAACAGCTCATGTCTAAAGGGCAAAGAAGTACCTAAAATAAGGTATCTCTATTCACGTAAATCTGAAAATGTCTCAAAGGATACGTTTCAATTTTGGAAATAAGAAAAAAAGGCAAATACAATAACATTTTTATATTATTAAATTATTTTCTAATTATATATTTATATTTTTTTATTGGAGTCTGGATTTAAGTGAAGCAGTCACCTCTGCTATGCCGGCTTGAAAAGGAAAGCACTGTCCAGGTTGACTGACAAACAGATCCCGAAACACGACAAGGTCAACGGACCAACAGACAACGTACCTGTACTTATTATCCAAAAGTTTTAATTTTTTTACAAGTTTCACGTTTATGGAATTTTTATTTTAAAAATTGCATCGTAAGGATGAAAGTGCAAGTGAGATGTGGCCTTGAGCTGAATGCAGAAAACTGGTTGTCGCGTCACAACTTCGTAATAATATATAATTTTCATTTTATTACTGGATTTTGTACGGATGATGCATTTTGTATGCGTCATGAATGAATTAGAAACCGGATTCCCATGTTCCCCGCTTGTTTATATAATACGATAAATCATTTTATATCTATTACATCCATATACTTATGGTTAAAACGCTGCATAATTTTATATAAAAAAAGATCGGTACCTAGTTAGTAAAATAATTAAATTTAATGAGTGATTAAAACAAAAACAAAAAATATTTCGCATGCACTTTCTCTAGTCGGTTGCGTAGTTGTTTGCAACGTACTGCAATAGCAACATTGCACTTTTGAATTACTGCACTCAGTATTGCAACACGTTCCCTGACTGCATTGCACCTTGGCACCAAACAGCGACTTGATTCCAATTCATTTTCACATATAATATTTCGCCTTTCATAATTTTCATATAATAATAGTAGAGATACTAGTAGATTGGATTTTTATAAGATAGAGCAATTAGTTACTCGCATGTACTATGCGTTATTTAAAAAAATATATATCTGACACAGACATTGATTTTAATTTCTATTTTATTTTTAATTTTATGTTTTTTTACATTATTGCTAATTAGGTGATCTTATTTTCTACGCCTATCTTTCATTTTACTTTATTTTAATTCAACATTTACGCATACCGTTTTCTTCATTAATTAAAATGGCACTAATGTTCTAATTTTCAGTTATAACTTTTTTTTGAAATTATTTTTAGGTACTAAGTATTATTGTAAAAGAACATCGAAAATGTTTATTTAGCATTATCTGTCAAATATTACATAATTTAAAGAAATATGTTGTCAAATTAACAGTTAGATGACTCGGTAGCTATATCATGTAGTAAGTAACAAGTAACTGTAAATATGTAAAATGTACATAGTGAAAATATTTGCACGAAAAATATGATATGTCGAAATGTTTTAGAATCTTGTTGTTTTATTTTTTACTTAAGTTCTTTCATACATGCACTGCGACAAAGGTAACATAGAGCGCGTATATATATATACTTAAGTTTTTTCTTTAATTTTCACAATGATACCAACTTTTAATAACAAGTTTTTTTTAACTAACCTCTCCGTTGAAAATGTCTTCAAGTCTCTGTCGTGGACTTTTGCCTTTCTTCGTGCGAACCAACATAATTATTTTCTTGATCTCAGGACATTTTCTATGAGAAAAATTTGAGATTAATTATTACTATAATAAAAAACTAACAAATAGTAAAGTTGAAATACCAACCTCAATAACTTTTCAATTAGAACTTTCCCCATAAACCCAGTGCCTCCAGTAATAAAGATCGTTTTATCAATAAAAGTACCAGCTATCCGATCGGTCATATCGTCCATATCCGCATCGCTATAACCCTCCGACATTTTAATAATTTTTTGACCTAAAATTGATATAAATAATTAAATAATTCGCAGTTGCATATAATAAATAAAAAATACGCTAATGTATCTACGCGCAACGATGGAATACTTAGAAATCATGGATGCAAGAATTATTATGTAGAAGCGGATAAAAGTACAAAAGTCTCAATCAGATTGATGAACTGCTGTGGAAGAGTCGAAGGAAAAGCACCTTAAACCGATGTGCATGCAGAAGTGCCTCGACCTGGTATGTAGAAAGGGTAGTCGCAAGCCCTACTTAATCTCTGCCTACCTCGTTAGATTATTTACAAGTAAATCTACGTGAGAAGTTCTCCACTGAATTTGAATGAAAAAAGTCAAATATGAGTAAAATAAATGAATAATTTAATTATTCCGTAACTTTACTGCACTTTTAGGTCAACGATCCGAACTAATTGCATAATTAAATGTGCAATCTGCATATCCTTTATGTAGTTTAAACAATACAAAGTTGAATTATAATAAAAACGCAGAAGTAATTGAAAATGTTGAAATAGCCGCACCTTTTTTTTTATTTCTTTATACATGTTAGTAAATAAAATATTTAATAAAGCGATGAAAGAATAAATAAACTAACATATTATGACACTATTAATATAGATTTTAAAGTATGGTAGGCAGTACCTATTACTTTTAAGTGTAAAAACCTGTCAAGCAATCTAAATGGGTGTACTGTCAGCTGTTGCAGACATTTCACTACAGTAGCAGCTGTTTCATGAACTGCACTTTAGTATAACACTAGGCCGAGTTACTATAAAAAAAGTGATAATATACGATCACATACTAATATATTAATAAGTATACTTACTCCCGCTGATTGTTAAAATAAAATAATATATGTATTTATACATGTAAGGACAACTTACCTCAGTAATAATACGAAAACTGGAACAGAATAATTATTTGAGCAGAGACGTACTCAACCGTCCCCGTGCGAAACCTAACTACACGCCAATTGATGGTTTGTACTGATTACCCCTCCTTTACAAAACATCGCAAACAATGTATACTGTGGCACTGGGGCATCCATATGTACTTGCAATTATGGAGAAACAATTATTATACACTCGTAAATATTTTTATTTTATATGACGCGGGTAATCGAGAGGAGTGTGCACTGTCAAACTAGATGGTACGTGCTCGTCTCCTCAAGCCGGCATAGTGGAGGCATAGGTTATAAATCAAGGTGAAAGTCAAATCCCGTACATTTTGTTGTCGATTCGATAATAAAAAACACTCTTTAATTCAGAAAATTTCAAAATTATTTAATGAACGTAATTTTTAATGAAAACAAATAATTTAAATGTATTTAAAATTTAAATGCGTTACAGTTAGGTTAGGGATACAGTAAATTCCTCCAGGTGCTCCTCACCTCCCAAAACGAGGGATCCTGGATCTGGAGTACTTAATTACCTGAACCATAAAATATATTATCTAGAGGAAAAAGGACCTCAGACCGGCATAGTAGTGGCGACTGGAGCCACTGTGTAAGCGGTTCTCCAGTCGTCAGTGCTCATGGACCTCCACTGTGCTTACCATCAGGCAGTCGAGGTCACATATGTCATCATAAAAAGAGGTATAGATATTGCACTAACATTATTCTTGATCATGAATACTTGAAAGAAAATATATACGTCAACTTAACGTAAGTTATTATTAATAAAATTCTACTAGTTTATTTATAATATATAAAAAAAGAGTGGTAGGCAGACTGACGATGGTTATTTGTCCAGTCTGCCGTCCTGGGGTAGTACCACCACTTTCGAATGTAACACCCGTGAAGCGACCTTGTCGCGTTTCGGGAATAGTTTGAAAGTAGCCAGATATAAGAGAGGAGTGTGCACTGTCAATCTAGATGGTACATACTCGTCTCCTCAAGCCGGCATAGTGGAGGCGACTCAGCCCGTAGAGATTTCTCTGTGGTAGCAGTTGTTTCCATTCATGGATCGCACTCTAGCTTTACATCAGGCGGAGTGTTGTCACATGTCGAGCTACAATAAAAAAAATATTATTTACGTGTAGGGAAGACGCAGGTCGGACGCTAGTATGGAAATAAAACGAAATATTTTGTTTTTAATATTTATTATAAGGAATTGTAGAAAAGTATAATAAATTGATGCGCTAATAGTATATAATATTAAGTAGGTATACAGAATTGAATTAATTGAATGTATTATATTATTACATGCTTACATAACTTAATTAATTGAATATTACATTCTACTCCCCTACTCCAAAATGTATTAACTTTTTACGCGAAAACATTGATTTAATTAATCATTAATTTATTTTTTATTAATTAACTTAATTAATCATGACAAGATGAGCTGTCTTCGAAAACAAAGGTTTTCGCCGTCTTGGACATATGATTAATTTACTTTTTATTCATACTCGATGAACAGAAAGCAATTTCTTTAAAACATTTTGAGTGGGATATTCTCGTTACAAATATTCTTATTTATATTAATTTAAAAATTTTAAAAAAAATCATATTTTTTTTAACCTAATGGGAATATTTAAACAAAAAAATTTCATTTCATTTATAAAAACGATAGAACACAAACTTTAAAAAATATTTTATCACATTTTTATATAACATAGAAAATACAGAGAGATTTAAAAGAAAAATAACGATACGAACGTTATAAACTTCATTATATTTGGCTTGCATGCAATTTTTGTTATATTATGTAGCTCGGCTTATGACAAGATTCCGCTTGATGTTAAACTAGAATGCGGAACTAGTTACATTTCTACAGCAGTCCCCTCCGCTATACCGGCTTGAGGAGACGAATTTGTACCATCCAGATTGACAGTGCACATTCCTCTCGCTATACCTGGCTACTTCCAAATTGATCCCGACACGCGACTAGGTCGCTTCATGGGTGTTACATTTGAAAATGGTGGTACTACCCCAGGACGGTAGACTAGGCTAAAAACTGCTAGTCTGCCTACTACTGTTTAAAATACTATAGAATAAACCAAAATAAAAAAAAAACATGCTAAAATCTCTCTGCTATTATCTATGTATACAGGGTGTCCCGTAAGTAGTGGTGTCAACGATATTTTACAGATAGAGGGGTTCAATATCTACAATATAATTTGGTGATTTTTTTAAATACCTTCTGGTTTAAAAGTTATGACATTTTTAAAGAATTATCATTTTTTCCCCCGTTTTATCATAAAGCAATGTTTTAAAAATGTGTTTACAATTATTTTCACTGGTCTTTTTATTTAAGTGGGTTGAGAAAACACAGGGCTTTCTAATTAAAATATTATTTGTAACCAATTAATAACCATGATTAAATAAAAAATTAAAATGTAAACAAGATTTAATTTATCAAATTTTAAGCAAAATATTTAAACGAAGCTGGTGTAAAAAAATTGTATGTAAGGTTACGGGACCATTATTTTAAAAATATCTACAATTCACACGGATTCTAAAAACGTATAATAATGTTCACTATCATTTTAATTACAATGTTTTCTCGACATAAATACAACAAATAAGCGTCGATTTTTAATAATGCGTTCCGATAATAGGACGGATTTTAAGAATTCTTACAGTCTGAAATTTCCACTTTTTCACGTCTTAACCTACTGTAAGATATTAACAGCTTGTAGTTCCAATCTTATTTTCATTTCGGTTCCTTGATTTGACTTTAGGGATGTTCAAAGAGGGGTAGGCAGACTGACGCCTGCTTCCACTGTTACTTCATTCAGAGATTACGTACCTTAAGTACACTAGGCAGAGTGTAATCACATGTCGGATTACTATTAAAACAAAGATTATTAAGTAAATTATGGTGTTTTTTTTAAATTGTAGCTCGGCATGTGACAACACTTCGCCTGATGTAAAGCTAGAGTGCGGTCCATGAATGGAAACAACTGCTACTACAGAGAAACCTGTGCGGGTAGCAGACGTATCCACTATGCCGGCTTGAGGAGACGAGCATGTACCATCTTAGATTGATAGCACACACTCCTCTCGTTATACCTGGCTACTTTTAAACTATTCCCGAAACGCGACAAAGTCACTTCACGGGTGTTACATTCGAAAGTGGTGGTACTACCCCAGGACGGCAGACTGGACAAATAGCCATCAGTCTGCTGTTTTTAACTTTAAAGAAGCTGTTTATGAGACATGTAATAATAATGAATATGAATTACGCCAAAAATTTAATATCGTGTCCGAAAGAATTAAAAATAATCAAAGAGCACTAGGAAATATCAGGAGAATCTTTATTAGAAGATGTCGGTTATGCATTAGAGTTAGAGGGAGACATTTTGAGCATTTACTTTAATAAATTATTTTCTTATCCGTATCTATTTACATTGGTTTTGTTAAAATTCGCATAAGGTAATAATGAAATTTCTTCGACAAATAGTACTTTGTTGCTTGTTTAACTTTGAAAAATTACTTTAATTAAAATGACAGTAAACATTATTATACGTTTTTAGAGTCCGTGTGAATTGTAGATATTTTTAAAATAATGGTCCCGTAACCTTACATACAATTTTTTTACACCAGCTTCGTTTAAATATTTTGCTTAAAATTTGATAAATTAAATCTTGTTTAGATTTTAATTTTTTATTTAATCATGATTATTAATTGGTTACAAATAATATTTTAATTAGAAAGCCCTGTGTTTTCTCAACCCACTTAAATAAAAATATCAGTGAAAATAATTGTAAACAAATTTTTATAACATTAATTTATGATAAAACGGGGGAAAAAATGATAATTCTTTAAAAATGTCATAACTTTTAAACCAGAAGGTATAAAAAAAAATCACCAAATCATATTCTAGATATTGAACCCCTCTATCTGTAAAATACCGTTGACACCACTACTTACGGGACACCCTGTATAATAAACTAAAAATACATTAATTATACGAAACTAATTAATTAGACTCAATAAGATAATTCATAATCACTATGACTAACATTTGAAAACAATTAAATTCATTCATTTCATATAATTAGCTTAAAAATAGCTCTAGATTTACATAATTTTGAGATTAGAGGTTTGACTTTTAAGCGAGTTGTAGAGCAATTACAAAATGTCACCCTTATTTCAAAATAAACTAAAAATATAAATGTGCATGCATTATATAAAATTCATTAAAAGTTATACATATGTGGGATTTAATTTCACGCCCAAAGCCTCAAAGTATTACTCCAACTCGCCTGTCCATCTGTGAACAATGAACATGCTTTTTGGCGGAAGAGGAGTAAGACGTGTGTTGTAATTGTATATATATATACATATATTGGTAATAATAAAATAATATTAAATTTTGAATCGAGTCGATTGGTGTCCTTTGTAGGCGACTGTGCGTCTTGCTTGCATACTGTCATTCGTTTCTGAAAAAAAAAAGAAAAAATAATTAATATGCAAATGTAAAAATATATACAAAATGTAAAAAGAGAGATAGCTATCCCTTTAACCACGTGCTACAGTAATAATCGCAAAACGTGCTAGTTATTTATTTTAATCTAATTTTATAATTTATCTTTATCAAGCCGCAATGGACGCGGGAATTCACTAACACAATCACGGTCGCCCCTCCCGGGAGGCCGTCGTGACACACTTTTATCAATCGCCGTATTTACATTGCTTGTTTTTAATATTTTATTTTTTGTGTTTTTAACAAATAATGGTAACATAATGTTATATAGTTGATATTGGACCAATAAACATAAAAAAATGATATATATATCAGGTGGTTCACGAGATTACTACATGTCTTTTTACATTATATTATATTTATTAATAACTAACTTATAAGTCCGATTGAACTTAGATTTTACATTTACACTTTAAGAGGCAGTTACGTAACTTAACGTGCATCTTGTCAATGCTAAATAAAACGGCTCCAGTACATCTTATAAGCGGTTACGAGCTACGGTATCATTTTCTTAATTTTAATGATGTTGTTTAAAATTATTCCATAAATCGATTTTATAGTCATTAAAATCTAATTAAATTTTTAAACACGGAATTATTTAAATTTGACAACACAATCTTGATCTTACTTTTTTATGGTATGCATGTTTTATATGATAATCTAATGGTGTTCAAACATAAGTTAATTTACTTACCGTTGACAAATTCTGCCAATTCCGACGCGTGAAAACCAATCAGCTGCTCCAAGTTGCACACGAACTTGTACACAAATCTGTAAAAAGTGTTAAATATAAATGAGAGGCTGCAGAAAGATTTTATTTATTTCTCAAAAATTTAACTTATCGAGAACACTTACAAAAAAACGGTAGGGAACCAAGAGAGAGACAAGTAGTGTTGCATAAAGTTTATTATATATTTGTAGTTGTAATCGTATATTTTAACACCCTCCCTTAAACTATATGTTACACTTTAATTAATTTAACTTCTTAAGAAAACTTATATGTTTCATTGAACACAAAGGCTTGGGTAATATATCGGCTACCATATCATTTGTACACAAATATCTACAACATTATTTTTAATCAAATGTTTGGTAATATCTTAAATCAATATGTGTTGTTTTTCCATGACAATATTCCTTAACAAGTAACAATTTTTGAGCGCTTGGATTATCATTAAAAATAACACTTTTAACATCACTTTTAAATAACTCAAATAACAAAATTTTAACAAAACACACTTCTTTTTCTTCTTCTTCTCTGATAGCAATATATTCAGCTTCAGTGCTGGATGAAGCGACGCACTTTTGCTTACGTGCTTCCCAGTTTACTGTATTATTACCAATTTTAATTATAAATCCAGTATAAGACTTCCTGCCGCAATCATAATCATCAGCTGTGATATTAAAATTGTCACTTATTGTAAAAGATAATCCGTAGTCCATAGTACCTTTCAGATATCTTAATATTCTCTTAGCGGCTAGCCAATGAGTTTTATTATAATTATTATTGTGTTGACTCAGACGGCTCACCGCAAAGGATATATCTGGTCGTGTACAGACTGACAGATACATTAGACATCCTAACAGCTCTCTATACTTATAATTATCAGACAGACTATCTTCATCACACTCTTCAAACTTACACCATACTTCCATCGGTGTTATTGAAACTTTGGTATCTATCATACGAAAACGTTCTAATAGTCGATGAATATAATTTGTCTGTTTCAAAACACTCTTATTATTAGAAAAAACATAAAAATCATCAACATATAATGCGATTATATTAAATTCAGAATCATTTCTTTTTATATATATGTCGGAACGGTCATGAATACGGACTCTAATTTGAACGATTACGGAAACTAACTTGGAACAAAATGAATACGTGGTCATGAGTACAAGCACTAACTGAATATGAAACAAAAGCGTCGTTACGCTTTGACAGAGTAGTAAACGAGAGGTAGTAAACGTTGCTTCCTCATAGGATCTTGACTCATCATATATAAAACTATGAGATAAAAAATGTAATATCGTAATCTTCATACCTTTTGGGTAAAATGTTTCTAGTAGAACGAATACCTGACATAGTAGGAACTTGCTGCATCTTGACTTATAGAGGTGAACTAAAATCAATACATGAGATAGGATTAGTATTACAATTAGAATTAATTACGAAATCATTAATTTATTAAGCCACGTACAGAATGATGAACACGCGAAGAGAATGGATCGTGTCGACCAATTAGTGGCAACGACGATTGTCGGTGTTTCATTATTAATAGTGAATCATGTGATAAAAAAAACGCCGGAGACTTCGACGTTTAAGTGTAGCCTCTGCCGTAGCTGTGTCTTCTTCCATTGTTCGCGCGTGTTCCGCGGTCCACAGACACATAACCAACACTGGCGCTCCGTACACACTGCGCGCCCATTTGTGTTCGGCAAAAAACCGACAAATGACCGGAAAATGTTCGTGCGCTTTTTACACTTTTGCCACGTAGGCCACATCACTAACACTTTATGTCTTGATTTCTCTTGAAGTAGCAGAGCTCTGTCAACTTCCTGTCTGTCGGAGGTGCGGTTTCTTTGCGGACCTTGACAGCTTACGCTTACGCTATACGCTTCTATAAATTGTCTTTAAAAATTCTGTTAATTTATTCCGTCTCTTTGGCATTTTTCGCATTGCGAACGTATTGCATACAACATACGTCTACACTCAAGCAAATACGCAGCCCCACAGGCCATCTTCATCAAATCAAAACCATTTTAATTTGGAATTTCTAATTTGTTAAAAACGCATTTAAATTTTTCGAAAATGGCACCCGTGGATCCAAGATGCATTGCACAGGACCCGCTTTTAACACTTTATTCAAACCGATCGTTTTTACCGCGTAAAATAACTATTTTAATCGTTACATTTATTACAACAGTAGGCGGGACTGAGCCCATAACCTGTACAAACTACTCAGGTATCGCATGTTAAAAAAAACTACAAAAATATTTGATTGTCTCCGATGCATTTATCTGGCAAATATGGAATTTTATGCACACGTTCAATGTGCTGAACTATAGCAAGCAGGCTAGAGAAGGAAAAAGAGGTTTCGTATGGGTTTAAATTACTTTGATTCTTCCCATACAACAAATCTGAAAATATGCTTTTTTTGTCCAAACTATAAGGTTTAGGGAAAAATTAGAAAGAACAACTATTGTTAAGGTTGTTTAGATCTATCGATTGGCATAAAGAAAAATGGGAAAAACGGAAGTCTGTTCCTGAGTCCTCAAATTACAGTTACGACCCACTGTGCGCAAGTGGCGCGGACGAGTCGGGTCCCGGAAAATATATAGCACAGTTTCTCCTTAATAAAAAAAAAGATACGATAAACTGTATCGATAAAATTAGTCGACGATTACCTTTTACCGCTGACTTTGGCGATCATATTTCCATCGTAGTAATATCGAAGAGCACGGGATAACTTCTCATAATTCATTGCCGGTTTGTTCTTCCTGATACCCCACAAGCGAGCCACCTTTTGCGGCTCGAGAAGTTTGAATTCACCTTGATTACCTAAAAATGTTTTAGAACCAAATTAATTTACTAATTTAGTATAATGTACTTTAACTTTCTTTGTGTATAATCTCTAAGACAAAACTACTTGAAATAATTGCATTTTGTAATTGGTTGTCGTATTCAAAATAGCCTTAGATGATGGTTCTTAGGTGAATACCAAACCACATATATTGTGTAAACACTTATTTTGTTCAGTATGACGACCATTTTTGAAAAATTGATATATCTTGAAAAGTAAACACGGCGCAACCGCGTACTGACAAATTTTGTCCCGAGAGACAAACAGTTTTGAATAGCGATCAAATTTATTTTTGCCTAAACTCACCTAAAAATATTTTTTGCCAGAAGGGCGTGCACGATTAGTAATAATTATAAACATACCAAACCAGCATATAATTTTAGAGTAGTGTGCATTCGTGAGGAGGTCGAGCAAAAATTGCCACAGTTGAATCTGGCCATTCGATTCACGCATAGCGGACATGTTAGAAATCTCCTCCTCTGACAATGTGGCATCCACCTTTTGAAAAACGTATTTACTATTAATAATGTAAGTTAAATAATATTGTAAAATATTGCTATCTCTGATTCAGAGTGGTAGGCAGACTGATGATGGTTATAAGCCCAATTTGCCGTCTTGGGGTAGTACCACCACTTTCGAATCTTTAAGAGTGTATCCTGTCATCCTGGATGGTGTACATTCGTCTCCTAAAGCCGGCAAAGTGGAGGCTACATGCCTGCAGACAGCTCTCAGCTTGTCGGATGTAAAAGGTAATTATAAATAATAAATTCATACATGTTTTTGCTTCTTTTTGGTAAGAATGATGCTCGGCGGCACAGCGGTGTCAGGCGAGTGGGGGAAATGTTCTTCCGATTGAACAACTGAAAATAACATACGAGTATAATAAATTATCTTTTACGCCTATACCTGGATTACATTTCCATACATTCGTAACATAATAGCGATCTTCGAGGCCCGTGAGCGCTGAAGACTGGAGAACCAAAGTATACGATCGTTCCAGTCGTCATCACTATGCCGGTCATGCCAGACTATTCATCCATCTATTATTATAATTGTATTTCCAATTAATTTTTAAACAATATAAAGTCAAACTTACCCACAAACTTGCATTTACGAAGCAATTCGAAATGAGTCCAAAAGATGTCTCCCGAATCATTTGGTACCTTCTGCCTATAATAATAATAATTAATTAATTTATAGTTGACCAATCTGGATGAGAGAGGTCTGCCTATGACACTACCATCCACTATCACTCAGTAAAGGACAATACCCATTTTCAATTATATCAACACGTCGTTTACTAATCAATAGAGAATGTTTAATTCAACAAAAAAAGAGATATTATCAATTATTAAAGCATGTTTATGATTTTGATTGTCAAATATACGACTTAAAAGAAGCAACTAAAAAGCTTGTAAATTCTTTATTACCCTGACCCCATACCTAAAGCCCATTTCCCTTAGGCGAATGGGTATTCTCCTTTAATTAATCTTCTCTCATCCATCCTTTCTTCATGTAATGTAACTTACCTGAACTCTGAGTGAGCGAGGTTCACCAAGACTTGACCGGTGATGTTCCAATCAGACAATTTGATGCCATGCAATTTAAAGTGACGGACCGCCCATTGGACCCATAAGCGCACATGCTGCACGGTCCTATTAAATTAATTATATTACATTTAAATATATATGTCGGAACGGTCATGAATACGGAAACTAACTTGGACATAACGAATACGCGGTCATGAGTACAAGCACTAACAGACAAACAAAAGCGTCGTTACGCTTTGACAGAGTCTCTGAAAACACACGACGCGGCGAACACGTTGTGACTTGTTTGTGCGGAGGAACTGTCGTGTTTCAGCATATTTGCTTAGTTACCGCTCACAAATGGAGGATAGAAGCCTTGGACCGCTCTCCAGTTCCATATATTTTTATTATAGTAGTTCTGTATTTGACCACGGTTCGCCTGATGTGCGGTCCACGAGCAAAAACACCTGATACCACAGAGTAAAGAGTGGTAGGCAGACTGATGGTGGTTATTAACCTTGTCGTGTTACGAGATCAGTTTGGAAGTATAGCGCTAATCAAGATAGATCGTGTACATTCGTCTCTTCAAACCAGCATAGCGAAGGCGACTGCTGCTTGTAGATAGCAGTACTCTCCGCTATGCCTACTTGAGTACACTTGCACACTCCCTTCGTGGTACATGGCTAGCTCTAAGCTTTTTGTATATATACATATATATATACAAAATGGTCTACTAGGAGGCACACAAGTCTTGAATGTCTTCAGAAACATATAGAAAACACATCATAAATAAAAAAGTACCATAAAGCAGGATCATTAGGGATCTTCAACCTCTCCTGATCTTTCTTGAATTGTTCATCAACAATCCATTTGTATGAAGCGGCATGCATCACTTCATTCTTTTTGTTCTGGCTAAGATCGGGATCCACACATGGCATTACGTCCATGTAACTATCATCAATTGGATCATCTGAAAAAAAAATATTTAAACTATTTTCTTTAAAAAAAAAACACCTAACACAAGGCAGTTATTATGAGTGACTCTGAACACCTAGGTCCTGGAGTTTGTGTGAAACTGAAAACTTGCGAAGTGACCTATCTGGACCCATTTTGCGATTAGCCTGTAAGCTAACACAATCCAAGCTAGTTGGAGTAAAACTAGCCAGTATAGTGAAGGCGCTGTGTAAAAAAAAAACCTTGGGCCGGTATAGTGCCGATGTATGGGGCCAACGTGTACCGGGTTCTTCAGACATCGGCACCTCCACTATGCTTACCCTGGAGCGTAGCATCAAGCGGAGAGTGGTCGTATTCTACTATAAAACTAAATAATAATGTTTAAAAAATATTTACCAAGATTAGCTCCTAATACTGGAGAGCGGTCTGAAATGTGCACTACTTCTTCATCTGGTTTAAGTACATCAATAATATTGATTTTCTTTTGAGATGACTTTACTTGGACATTCACTTGAACGACACCCTCTCCACGCACACATTGCTCTACAAGAGTCTTATGACTTTCCAACTGCAACAGACAATAATAATTAAATGGATATCAAATACGATTTACCATCACCTTTGAATGCAATAAGATGGTTAGGAGTATTAGCCCAGTCTGCCGTCCTGTGGTACTCGTAGTACACCACTTTCGAATGTACCACCCACACCTTGTCGCATTTCGTGATCAGTAACCAGGTATAAAGAGAGGAGTGTGCACTGTGTCTATCTTGATGGTGCACTCAAGCCGGCTTAGCGGAGGTGATTGCTGCCTGTAGAAATTTGTCTGTAGTAGCAGTTGTTTCCGTTCATGGATCGCACTCTAGCTCAACATCAGGCGGAGTGTTGTCATATGTATAGACTCCAAAAGAATAAAGGAGAAAGTTCTCAAACACTAGTGGAGCAATCAATGCTATAATCATTAAAATCACATTTAGAAAATAGATATAATTTAACTACATAAACTAACTACAATTATTCAATAATGTTTAGATTGATCAAATGCGAATATTAGTTCAGGGAATAAAGGCAAAAAAAAAGGTCAAACTTCGGAAAGATTAGGAGAAAAATTCGTCTGATCAATTAAGAATTAATCATTAAACTGGTCTATAATAATTTTTGTTATTTAAGTAGACATTTTTTAATTTAAAAAAAAAGTAATAATAAAAAAATAAACAATTTTTTTAAATAGAAACAAAAATAATGTATTATAATTTACATTTTTTATTAATAAACATTTTCTAATAAAAAATAATTTATAATTTTTTTTTTTTTAATAAATATTATTTGAATAACAAATAAACTTAGATTATGTCTATTGGGGACACCATTTAAAATAAACGTTACAACTTAGTAAATCGAATTTCCTAAGCTACAAACTTGATGACCACTATTTTTTCGATAAAAGTTACCGTTAGCGAGATTTTTTGCGAAAAACTCTTTTATCTTGACCTTTTAACATTTTTTAATGGCGCATGCATCGTCGGGGATATTTGAGATGTTGTTTAGAACCATAGAAGGAAGCTTCATTCAAAAATTCAGCTTTCTCTTAATTTTTTCACAATATAATGTCTTTAATCTTTATTCCCTGGACTATATAATGTATGAACATGCACTAACTACGCTTATATACTATTTCATAAACATGTAATCATTGGAAATACACGTCAGATATACTACCTGATCGTATTCACTAGCGTCAAACTTTTCAGAACTCAGACGTTCCATCCAAAAAAAAGGTACAACGAAGTACTCATATTTACGAGTGTTGTACATTTGTCCATATTGACACGAAAAAAAATACTGCTTAGTAAAGTTAGGCAAGTTACTGCCTCAAAAAATAAATGTACCTATTATAATAAACAAATATGTTTTTCTACAGTCAAAATAAACCATTAAGCGAAAGTATGCAGAGCTTGTCTTCATACAATCACAACGGCGTTACAGTTCTGGTCAAAAAGCCCTCCACCCTTTCACAACTCACGGCTCTTTGTGAGATCCTTCCATTCACCTAGTAGTTGTCTCTCTGTGTGGCCCTGCCAGGGTGTCTTTTGCAATCTCTGTGGTGGACATTGGCCATAAATCATCAAATACGCGATATATGTTGTATTTTTTTATAGTAGCTCTGTTTGATGTTAAGCAAGAGTGCGGTTCATGAACGGAAATAACTGCTACTACAGAGAAATCTTTACAGGCAGCAATCGTCTTCACTATGCCGGCTATTTCGAGTTAGCAGCCTTTTGGGCTACATCGACAATAGAAAAATTACTGAATATAGTGTACAATCTCTGTTTAACACATTCAGTATTTGCTATAAATAGTAAAGGATTTCTTAACGCAGCACGTACTCGACGTACATACGTTTATATGGCGAGTAACAGCCCATGATTCGGCCCATTTTATTTTAATATGAATTAACTTCCAGGCATGTACGGCGCATTTATACGCGTCAAAAAAGCTGGGAGGAGCTTAACACTAACTGTGATTTCTGTAATTACCATTTTAACATCTTGCAACCAAAATGTGTAGTCAGTCAAGTCAGCACAGATGCGTTGTTCAAGCAAGCTTCTGAGTTTAGAGAGGCGTGTACGAATGTCCATGATCTGAACTATCACCTCTGAAAAAAAAAAACGTATTGTAAAACTGTTTAAAAAAATAAATACACAAACTGGCATTTTTTATTAATAATTTGGTATTTATGTTCACCCAGTGTAAATATAAGTTATTTATAATTATTACTAGTGTAACCACAAGAATCGGCGCCGAACAGAATAGGACCGCGCTAGAATTACGAAGATGAATCTAACCTCAACTAATTCGCTCTGAGAATTCAGTCGAAGCCGCGCCCGCATCGGACTAGCTTTGACTAATAGGGACTTCTCCATCGATCATTTCCAAAAAGGGTAATTAAAAGTTTTGTTTTTTGAGATCCCAACAATCCGATTACACTAGGAGAATTATGAGGATACAAATATTTTAGATATATCGGTCACAATCTCCAAGGAATCTCATGTTCGAATCTAACAGAAATCCCAGCAGGTACCAACGTATTTTATCCTTTTTTTTTATTGTAACTCGGCATGTGACAACACTCCGCCTGATGTAAAGCTAGAGTGCGGTCCATGAATGGAAACAACTGCTACTACAGAGAAACCTGTGCGGGTAGCAGTCGCCTCCACTATGCCGGCTTGAGGAGACGAGCATGTACCATCCTAGATTGACAGTGCACACTCCTCTCGTTATACCTGGCTACTTTCAAACTATTCCCGAAACGCGTCAAGGTCACTACTACCACAGGACGACAGACTGGACAAATAACCATCATCAGTCTGCCTACCACTCTTTAATAGTGCCTATAGGCACTGAGCGACCAAAGTACATATAACAAAGTTACATTGGTACCGGTCAGAATTAGCAAGGTTCAAACACGGGTCTCATCGATCGTGAGTTCACGCGGCTTACCGCTAGACCACGGCCGCTCTATCTCTGAGCATTCATGATAGAAGCATCAGTTTAGTATATATTTAAAAGAAAAATAATGAATAAATACCTGTATCACCTTCCACGTTCTCACTGTCATCTTCACTTTCACAGAAAACAGGCAACGGGACCGGAATAACATCACCTAATGACAAAACAACTATTTAATTCTGTTATTTTTGGTTAAAACATTAGTATAAAACCTGACTGTAAATATGGCGTTGTATATGAGAAATTGTGTATTATGAAAAGTAATTTAAAATCAGTTTTAAGCATCTGAGAACATTTGGTACCGCGTTTGAACTCTAACCGTGACCGATTTAACTCAATAATCATCCACTCAAAGTATCTCAAAAGTTCTCCACTCTAAAAGATAGCCCCGGACTGAAACCGGATATCTGGCAACCCTAACTGTCGTGGCTTGTAACACTCCATGATAAGTTTTCTTGCCTTGGTGTTCCAAGCTTCCATCTTCACTATAAACGCGGCTATAACTAGCAAATCTGAACGCATCCTACAATGGTGCTGCCCTATCACGATGTGGGAAAGAAATTGTGTTGAAGAAAACAATGTTGGTCTCGGTTCTCTCCGAGTTTTAATTTTACAGGAGTATTAATACTGAAGAGTACTTTGTATCTGGGTGAATTTACATGATGAACCCACTGATCATTTTGGTGCAAAGGAGATCGGTGTCTACAGCGATGGATCAGACTGCCAAATGAATAGAAGTTGGTAGGCTTCCGGGACTTGAACATTCATATAGCAACAGCCCTAGACATGAATAGCTCAATCTTTCAAGTCTTTCAAATTTTTCAAGGAATGTGTAGGGATCACTTAAGCCGCTAATGCCATATTGCAGAGAGAAGTCGTGGAATAGAAGATTAGGATACTGTCTGACAGCACAGCGGTGCTATCAGCGCTCGACTAGCACTGCATCACTTTGGCCCTAATCTACGACTGCTATTTGGACCTGGAGCAGGTATGTTGTACTTTTTTTTTTAATTGTTGCTCGGCACGTGACAACACTCCGCCTGATGTAAAGCTAGAGTGCGGTCCATGAATGGAAACAACTGCTACTACAGAAAAACCTGTGCGGGGGCAGCAGTCGCCTCCACTATGCCGGCTTGAGGAGACGAGCATGCACCATCTTTTGTGTGCACACTCCTCCCGTTATACCTGGCTACTTTCAAACTATTCCCGAAACACGACAAAGGTGTTCACGGGTGTTACATTCAAAAGTGGTGGTACTACCCCGGGACGGCAGACTGGACTAATAACATCATCAGTCTGCCTACCACTCTTTAATAGTGCATATAGGCACTGAGCGACCAAAGTACATATAACAAAGTTACATTGATACTGGTCAGAATTAGCAAGGTTCGAACACGGGTCTCATCGATCGTGAGTTTATGCGTCTTACCGCTAGACCACGGCCGCTCTTATGTTGTACTATACATGTACTAATCATGAGCACTACACTACAGCAGTGGATTAAGGGACACAGCAAAACCCCGGGGAACGACATAGCAGACGAGCTCGCCCGAAAGGGCTTCGGACAACCTCACGCACAATGAGTGGCCATAGCAGCTCTATTGCGGTAAAAGGGGCACCAAGGCGAGGAATCTAGACTTAGTAGTTGTTACACATGTTGGTATTATTATTAATTAATTGCAAGTTTGTGAAAAGAAAAATGTATTATACATTAATTTAAAAATGGTGGCAGGACTGTATGAGTCATCTATGGAAAAAGTGACCTCATTGTCATAACAAAGAAAAAACAGAAAGGATGCAAAACGAGCAATTCAACATTTAAGAAATTTTACATATAAAAATATTAAATTGTTAATTAAGCCAGTGTAATTAAGTTGTTTGACTATCAGCAGATCTGTACCCTGAGTAGCAGTTCGTTATCGTCTAAATAACGGATACAGGTTGAATGGATGAAGTAATAAGCGTTACCGCACTTGCGTCCGTGTATCTAACAAATTAATATGTGCTTCCGTCTATTTTGTATTGTGACAACACTCCACCTGATGTTAAACTAGAGTGTGGTCCATGAACGGAGACAACTGCCTCAACCGATAAATTTCTACAGGCAGCAGTCATGTCTGCTGTACCGGCTTGATGAGACGACTGTGCACTCAGTCTGATGTAAAGCTAGAGTGCAATCCACGAACAGAAACAATTGCTATGGCAGAGAAATCTCTACAGGCAGAGAAGAATTTAGCGAGATTCAAACATGGGTCCTATTGATCATGAGTTCACGCGTCTTACCACTAGACAACAGCCGCTTTTATCTATTATTGATTGCATTATAATTACCTAGTTCTTGCTCCCGTTCGAAGTGTGACATATCCAAAGAATCTTCTTCCAGTAAAACAACATCATTAACAGGACTGTAGTCATCAATAATTTCAGACTTTAGATCTTGTCCTAAGATGTAGTCGCTCAACTCGTTGGACTCCATGTTGGATTTGTGTGACAGTATGCACTCACAACAATTTTATATGCAAATTCAACAAAACTATATAGATAATATAGTTAAGGACACTTGATATTTATTTTCTTGTATTTTTCAATGTATCCGTGCCCTTTGATAATATCCTATGACACAGAGAAGAGGAACTGAGTTATTTAAGTTAATATTCAATTCACAAATTAATTTAAATATTAATCCAATCAAGTTAATACATTAGTAATCGTACCTGAAGTCTAGTGGGAATAAACTCCTAGTCCTCCTTCCTAACCATAATATTCACCGCCATAAATGGTCGCAATGCTCAATACCTTATAACACTACTTGGTGACACAAAGAATGCAATAGAAAATGACGCCATTACATCCAGTTTTTGATTTTCAGCATTATAAAATCTGCTGATGACGCGCGATCAAGGCGCTATAACTCTAACAACACACAACGAATGACAGTTCATAGTCAATGTCAAAGAGGACTTTTGGCGGCCATCTGGAGACAATAAATTATCTGTCTTGAATTATTTTCCTAAATTTGTGTTTCTTCGAGTGTTAATGTGTAATACATGTAATGTGTAAGGCCTATTAACCGTTAAGTGTCCGTGAACGCGCGTGAAAAGGAAGAAAACGTGTGTTTTGATTTTCCCTCCAAAACATCATAGGAAGTTTTAGTAAAGATTCTACCACTTTGCTAAAGCTATTTTTGATTGATTGGGACTCGACCTGACTTTTAAGTATGATGAATTAATTAATGATCCCTGATGAAAATAATTAACTTGATCCAAATATTTACTTTGACACCGGCAACTTTTTATAATGCCATATAAAACTAAAAACTTAAATGCACGCATAAGTGTTGCCAATTAATGTATTTCAAATACCCCAAAAATTGGCCAAATTATGTTAAGTAAAAAAAAAGTTTAAATAAAAGATCGATAAGTTTTATTCTTATTTTCAGAGGACCATTTATAGACCATTTACGTGTCGCTTAATGTGATTGTCACTGTCATTGTTTTCGTCTTGTGTCGAAAAAATTATATTTTAGGGGATTTAAAAAAAATGTTATTAGACGTTTACATCAACTTCTTGTGTTGCCATACAAACGATCATAATTCTCCAAATTATTGCACTTTATACAGTGAATTCAACGGCGATCGATGTTTGAAAATCACCTCTTGTTAATTATAAATTAAAAATTGGTAAAATATTAAAGTCCTCGCATAATGCCAATCCCCACAAAATCCCAAATCCAAAAGTTAAGCTTTCCCTTAATTTGAAGAAACGAAACATTTTTACATATGACAACTTTAAAAGAATTTCTATTATTTCTCGGCTGGCTTCAAATGTCTGTGGAGAGAAAATAAAAACACGTTCTCCTGTTTTTGAATCATTTACCCACACTCTTGCATGTTCACGAACAAGATGGATAAGCTTCCACCATTACACTAAAAGAGACAATTATTAAGAAAATAATTTCATACGAACATTTCGTAACAATACCTAAAACATATCTCGAAAAATTTCTCTGAATAGTTTAAGTTGCTATAAAAGTAGAAAACTATAATTTTTTTTGTTACACATTAAAAAAAAAAAGTACTTATGTTTATAATTAATTCGGACCCCGGTATATGTTTTTCATTTCACCGTTCTCTCTAGGTAGGGTGTACAAAATATACAATCGGGTATGCACATAGTATATTATAAAAAATAAGGCGCTTGCAACAAACGCAACTTCGTTATTCCCCTTTGAGAGTACACGAAACTGCTGAATTTAGGTGCTGTTCATAAAAACAAATGTAATGTATAACTGCGGGTAAATTACCTAAAAATTACATAAAGATTTATTTTCAGTTGGAAGTGTTCTTTTACATATTTATTATGCACGTAGATTAGTGTTTATTTCTTTTACGAGGCATTGTTGTACTTAGGTTGAGCATTAATGCATTCACTATGACAATGCTATTTTGCAAATTCATCATTGCATTGTCAATGTAAAAACATTAGTTATAGACAAACATGTATTTATTCATACATACTTTAATTAGATGTCTTTTTATAATTTATTTAAGGTCGCCTGAAGTGAATACTTCCGCCTGAAATATTCTGACTCTGTTTACCCCTTAACAAAGAATTGCATTTCTGCTACTCTGCGTCATAGATTTTATAATATATATTTAATTAGTATTATGCCTTTAGCGTCCGCGCTTTCGTTGCATCCCCAGGAACATTTTAAATGCATGAAACAACTGCGCCCGGATTCATTTAAACAGTTAATCCAAACGAAATCATAATAGCTCAATACTTTCCATAATAAATGGGCTATCTAACGCAATAATATTTTTTCAAACTAGACTGGTAATTATGCAACACATACGTGACAAACAAACTAATGCCGAGCTACAATAAAAAAAATCTTCATTTTTACATTAGATAATTATAAAGCAAATCCTTTCACGAATTTCCCTTGTATTTTTCATAATATAGGTAACAATTTGGAAGGTGTTTTGTTTACGTAGAAAATGTAAATATACCCAGGCTGAAAAATTAAGTATGTGTGTAAGACTCATCAAAATCGGCCCAGTCATTTACTAACTTAGATAAAAGCAATTATTTAGACAGAAACTTTAATATTACTTATATGTAGGGATTACTTAATAATGTTTTCGGAATTTACAGCGCCGATTTCACTTCTATGAAATAATTAGTGCTTTTATTCGCGTCACTAGAATGGTCGTTAGTTAAGTATGCAAAAAAAAGCAATTAGTTAGACTATCTATAGTCTACCTATGTAATAAATAGTTCACTTGTCACAGTTTTGTAATTGGCAGTATACAGGAAGCTGGTCTTCAGGACGCTGGGTAAGTTTTAAAATTTGATTTAATTCTTTGCATAGTTTATAATTGTTAAATTACTTATTTTTATATGTTTATTTTAGATATTTTCTGTGTACAATAAAGAATAAATAAAATAGATATGGATCCTGTATTAAAAATGGAGCAAAGTAGAATCCAAAAGCAGCGTGCGTTGGATAGTTTTCTTGCTGAAAGTGGTTCTGAAATTCACAACTTTTTTGCTGATAAAACTGTTTTCATAACTGGTGGTACGGGATTTCTTGGGAAACATTTACTTGAAAAACTGTTAAGGTTAGTGTGTTTATTTACTTCAGAGTTTTAACAAGGCTAGGGATAAGCTTATCTCATCATCACCATCAATTGCCATGTAGGTTATCTGTTTTGAATTATTTTCCCAAACAGGTGTTTCTTCGTGTTAATGTGTAATAATGCACTATGCATTATTAGCTAGTAAACATTCATATACGTACGTGAGTTTTGTACGAATTAAGGATGCATCACAAGTTTTATAAAGTAAAAAAATTGAAGAATAATTTCAGTTTTTTTTTATTAAGTCTAAAAAGTATTAAAAAGTAATTATTGTTGAATTTGTTACAGATCATGTTCGAAAGTTAAGAAAATTTATTTGTTATTTAGATCAAAAAAAGGAAAGAATTGTGATGCAAGATTCCAAGAATTGTTTGATAATCAGGTGAACATTTTTATTTTTTTATTCGAAAGTAAAAAAAAAACTTTATGTAAGAGCGTCCGTGGTCTAGCGGTAAGACGCGTGAACTCACGATCGATGAGATCCGTGTTCGAACCTCGCTAAATTCTGACCGGTACCAATGTAACTTTGTCATATGTACTTTGGTCGCTCAGTGCCTATAGGCACTTTTAAACAGTGGTAGGCAGACTGATGATGGTTATTTGTCCAGTCTGCCGTCCCGGGGTAGTACCACCACTTTCGAATGTAACACCCGTGAAGTGACCTTGTCGCGTTTCGGGAATAGTTTGAAACTAGCCAGGTATAGCGAAAGGAGTGTGCACTGTTGTGTATATGGTGCATGCTCATCTCCTCAAGTCGGCATAGTGGAGGCGACTGCTGCTCGTACAGGTTTTTTTGTAGTAGCAGTTGTTTCATGGACCGCACTCTAGCTTTACATCAAGCGGAGTGTTGTCACATGCCGAAAAAAACATAACTAAGAAAAACGAAACGATTTTAAAACAAATAAAAATACTCTTTTGTTTTTATTATGAGAGTAATTAATTTTGTTTTATTTAAATTCTTTTTATAGGTTTTTGAAGAACTTAAACTTCGTTATGAACATTTCACTCAAAAAGTTCACTATATGGAAGGTGATGTGGAACAAATTAATTTTGGAATGAGTGAGGATGATCAAAGAATATTCTCCGATGAGGCGAGTAACTGTTTTATGTATTTAATTAATGCCATAAAACATCGGTGAAATAGACACTAGGGACCGAAGAATACATAATAAAGTTACAAAGACTTAATCTGCTTATATTCTATTATTTATAGGTGCAAATAATTTTCCATGGAGCCGCTACCATAAGATTTGATGAACCTTTAAGGAAGGCCATCATGGTGAATGTTAGAGGTACTCGGGAAATGTTTAAACTGGCTGCAACTTGTAAGAATCTTGTGTCAATGGTGCATATATCCACCGCCTTCTGTCATTACCCTCTGAAAACTGTAAAAGAGGTATTGTATCCAATGACACTCCATTACACATCTGTCATTGAATTAGCAGAGAAGTTGGATGAAGAGGAATTAAATAAAATTTCCCCAACGTAAGTATTTTTTTTTGTAATGCGTATGAACGGAAACAACTGCTACTACAGGCAGCAGTCGCCTCCTCTATGCCGGCTTGACGAGACAAATGTGCACTATCCATTGACGATTCAGTTTAAAACGTTAAATCTCATACATTTGTCAGTCGATGTTTCTTGCATGCGCCATGCAACAAATGTTTTAGTCTAGATTCTTGCGCAATAGGGTGCGATTCGTCTCTAGTGGACGCACGTCTTAAAAGTATGCTCATCATGTTTTCACTATCTAGATTACTCGGTGAGTGGGGAGTAAACACCTATACTTATACAAAGGCAATGTGTGAAGATATTGTTAAAGAATATGCTGATAAATTACCTGTTAGTATATTTAGACCTGCTATGGGTAAGTTTTGACATCATTACCTTACTAAATTAAGTTACTGCATTTGTCTCTATATATGTATACAATTCAACTGTACGTGTGTATGTCACTGAATTTCTCTTAAACTGGCTGGACTGATTTTGATGAAATAGTGTTTAAGTGGGTCCCGGGATGGTTTAGATTCATAATTACGGATCCGGTTAGTAGCATTTTTTGAGTTATTTTTTGCTTTTTTTTATGAAGGAATTATTAATTTTCACTTTCCTTCCTCCATTATATTTCAATGTGCCAGAAAAATGTATAATAATAAAATTACATGTTGTTATGTTTTAGTTTTACCAGCCTACAGGGAGCCTCTGCCTGGATGGGTCGAACCAAGCTGCATGTTTTCGCCTATTGGAGTAAGTATCTTTTTTATCAATCCAGCATGGTGGAGACGACTGTTTCTTTGTGGCGGCATTCTTGCTTAACTTGCACGGGATGAGTGCAATCATATTCCAGTCATTGTAAAAAGTTATCATTCGCTTTCTACAGTTCTTTTTCTGTTTCTAGATATTATTAGGTGCTGGGTTGGGTGTCATAAAGGTTATATTAGCTGATGAGAATGTAAATGCGGATATAGTGCCAGTTGATTATGTATCTAATACTGCAATATCTGTGGCTTGGAAGACTGGTGAAGATTACAAGAAAGTTGAAAATGTGGAACCTAAAATTTTTACGTTGAAATCTGCTGATACAAATACTTTAACTTGGGGTAAGGAAACTCGTTCATTCATTTAAAGAACAAAGCCCCCTTTCCCCTTCCTCTAGCTACTCTACTAATTAATGGAAAATAAATTATTTCAGGTGAAATACGAAAAATATTACTAAATGATTGTTTGTGGATGGCGTCTCCTATGATCGTTTGGCATGGTGACGCTTACTTTGTTAAAAATGTATTGTTGTTCAAGATCTTTGCTTTGATTTTTCATACAATGCCGGCGATTATTGCAGATTTCATTTGTTCCATCTTCGGAATAAAATTCAAGTTAGTATAAACGAATTATGCTTACATTTCCAGTCTCTTGTCCCGTGGAAGTACCCCTATTTTCAAATGTAACACATGTGAAGTGACCTGTCTGTCTACCTGCATGTTGTATGCGTAGGCAACTGATGCCTGCAGGTATTTCTCGTAGCGATAGTTTCCGCTCAACGACTACAGCCTAGCTTAACATCGGACGGAACGGTGGCAGCGCTAGTTTTGCGAGGTCTCTTTCAGTACCTAATCAATTAAGTGACCTTTTATATAGCTGGTCATGTCGCTATTAATTCGCATGGCAAGCTATTACGAGCTATTAATGACTCCAGTATACATCCTAACAAATGGCAAAAAACACGCATTTAAGCCTTGTATACGAAGGCCTTGTATTTATGCGCTTGGTAAATAAAAATTATTGATTTCAGTGCCAGAAAACTCGACGCTACACTCACTCGGCTGCTCCTTATAATTAAGCAATTCACTCTGTCAAACTTTCAATTCGATGACAAAAATTGTCAAGAATTATTCACACAACTTTCTGAAAAGGACAAACTGATATTTCCATTTAATATAAAGACAATTAATTGGAGCGATTACATACAAGTTGCATGCCTTGGTTTACGCCGTTATGTTGTTAAAGATGGACTACAGGGGACCGAACGTGGCGTCAAGAAAGTCTTTTGGTTTAAAGTTGCCCATTATGCACTTATTATTATTATTTTAATTATCTCGTGTGCTATTCTCAAAAGGATATTTTTGTAATATTTAAAAAGAAAATGTATTGTACTGTTTTAGGCACTTTTTAAATAAAGTAATCATAAAATTGTTTAATTTTTAAAATGGCTACTTTACTGTTAATTTTTAATATTGCTCATAATATTATATTAAGTATCATTAAATTAATTATTTTTAAGCTGAGCTGCAAAAAAAGGTTTTATTTTTGAATGATTTAATATTCATTACTTAATTGATTAATTGGTTGTACTATTTTAAGCACTTTTTGAATAAACTAATCATAAAATGGTTTAATTTTTGAAATTGTAGTTTTTTTTAAATTGTAGCTCGACATGTGACAACACTCTGCCTGATGTAAAGCTAGAGTGCGGTCCATGAATGGAAACAACTGCTACTACAGAGAAACCTGTGCAGTCGTGCAGGGTAGCAGTCGCTTAGAATCACTTAGATTAACAGTGCACACTCCTCTCGTTATACCTGACTACTTTCAAACTATTCTTGAAACGTGACAATGTCACTTCACGGGTGTTACATTCGAAAGTGGTGGTACTACCCCAGGACGGCAGACTGGACAAATAACCATCATCAATCTGCCTACCATTCTTTAATAGTGCCTATAGGCACTGAGCGACCAAAGTACATATAACAAAGTTACATTGGTACCGGTCAGAATTAGCGAGGTTCGAACACGGATCTCATCGATCGTGAGTTCACGCGTCTTACCGCTAGACCACGGCCGCTCATTTCGTTTCACTCTTATTGCCCATTATGCATACGTTGTATACTAAGTATTATTAAATTAATTATTTTCTACATTGTGTGCGTGCTAATAATTTCTTTTGAAAAGCGCTTCCTGGAGCTAAAGTCTAAGGCCAATGGACAGATGGTACTTGATCGAATCGAAATCAAAATATATGGGATTGACGTTTTAAACTTTTAGTGTCCCGTAATTTTTTTTTGATATTGACGTTTTTGACGTTTGTAAGAACTTGCATTAGTAGGCGTGTGAAAATAAACAAAAACACACGGTAAAAATAATCATTTATTAAGTGAAATAACGATTAAAAAACATCATAGCTTTCTAATATACTCACTTACGAGTATTATTTAATTAAGAATTGTTCTTAAATACATGTACTACAATATTATACATCCATGACACCACCAGGTACGTGAACAATAACTTTATAAACACATCTAGGCACCATAAACTGTAAAAAATAACGTTTGTTTTAATTTTCCCTCCAAAACTCTGCTAAACTATACTAAACAACTGCTACTACAGAGAAACCTGTGCAGTCGCCTCCACTATGCCGGCTTGAGGAGACGAGCATGTACCGTCTTAGATTGACAGTGCACACTCCTTTCGCTATACCTGACTAGTTTCAAACTATTCCCGAAACGCGACAAAGTCACTTCACGGGTGTTACATTCGAAAGTGGTGGTACTACCTCAGGAAGGCAGACTGGACAAATAACCATCACCAGTCTGCCTATCACTCTTTAATAGTGCCTATAGGCACTGAGCGACCAAAGTACATATAACAAAGTTACATTGGTACTGGTCAGAATTAGCGAGGTTCGAACTTGGGTCTCATCGATCGTGAGTTCACGCGTCTTACCGCTAGACCACGGCCGCGACCATCTTTTCTCTCGCGTCATATTTTGATACTTATTTTTTCCATACAATATTTTTATACATATATAGACTTTGAGACTTATAGCGAAAAAAGAGATTTAGCGTCCCCGATCAATAAACAAGGTGTCCAAATTACTCACTATGTCATATGTCGCCTGGCAGCTGGTATTGTGTCGTCTTTTTCTTTCAAAATGTATCTCCTCAAAGCCAATGTTCCGTTCTCGAAATATTCTTCAGGATCAAAACCTATTGTATTTTTATTAACATTATTTAATTTGTTTTTAATAAATATATAAAATATCATTGATAATTACCTTCAGCATCGACTTTATAACTGTTTCTTTCAATGCCGTTTAATTTGCTGCGAACATTCCTCAGTTTATCCGATCTGAATTCCCATTCGTTGCATGTGTAATACTCAAACACTTCCATTCCTTTGAAAATGCGGCGTTGCACTCGCAACAACCTGGAGGTTAGAAAAAAAGAAAGATTCCATTTAATAATAATAAATACATATAAAAATTTGACTCCAAATTGGGATACCCTGTCCTGAGGACATCAGATAATACTTTTTTATTAATATAATATTTAAGACATATTTCTTTCTCTATGCCAGGGCTTCTTAACTTCTTTTTTGTAAGGGCTCCTATTAAAAATTATACAAATTGCCCATATCCCTTTTTCAAATAATAACTGGTTATATTCATAAAAAACATATAAGAAAGAGACCTCTGTACTTATGACACTGACCCTAGGTTAAACAACCCTACTAGGCAACTGGCGGACAGAGCATTCCGAATAAAAAGTGGACTTAACACTCCAGATCCCACCCATAATTCCTTGCTGACCTTTTCTTTCTCTACCGTCTACTCCATTAACATACCATTAATGTTAAATATATCTTTATAAGCCCTAAAAAAAGTTTGTTGCCCGTAGATGATGCGAGTAGATCTCACGCACTATTCTACTCTACTAAAATATATATAGTATCTCCTCTTCTCTCTGCAGCGTTATGTGCCACAAGTACATTCGGTACTAGCTATGAACTTCTTAATATCGACAGAACATTGACTTTATCCAGTTTTAATCTGTGCGAAGTCTTTGTCCAAAAAAAACTTACACTGGTTTGATTCCCAAACAGAAGAGTAACGTGTCGACCAACACAGCAGGGATCCAGTGGAATAAAATCACTCTCATTTGATGATATAACCTAAATCGGGTCATTGAACCTCCTGGATACCTGTTGATTAACAATAATAATATTAAATACATAGACTCATAAAATACCTTTATACAGTGCCGCATTTAAGTATAGGCAACATAGGCAGTTGGCCTCTTCTTTACCTTGACCTTAATAGAAACTTTCATCAGTTAACTACAAACGATTTGAGGACCTCCACAACATGCTCTGCCTATGGGCTGACGAAGTCTAAATCTGACGCTGCCTTTATAAGTAATTAGATACTAACCAGGCGGCATTATTCAGTGGTGTTTTCTTCATGACCTTTCTTCCGATATCAAGCATTTCACCCCATGATATACGGATTTCTTCTGTTGACGTACAATTCAGTACGCGGATCATATCACTGTAAATTATTATTTTTTTTATAGTACTCATAATCTCGCCGACCACACCCTATCTGATATTAAGTTGGAGTGCAGTTAAATATCTGTAGGCAGTAGTCGCCTCCACTATGCTGGCCTGAAGCCTGAAGAAACGAAGATACACCGTTCGATTTAACAGGGCATACTTCTCATTATATACTCGATAACCGTGAAAGCAGATAAAATGGTGATGGGTATTAACCCAGTCTGCCGTCCTGGGGTAGTATCACCATTTTTGAATGTAACACCAGTGAAGTGGTCTTGTCGCTTTTCGGGAACAGGAAGTAACCAGGTATAGCGAAATGAGTGTGTACTGTCAATCTGGATTGAGGGATTGCGGAAGCGACTGCGCGCCTGTAGAGATTTATCTATAGTAGCAGTTGTTTCCGTTCATGGACCGCACTCTAGCTTAACATCAGGCGGAGTGTTGTCACATGCCGAGCTACAATAAAAAATTGCATTTGTTGCCACATTATACGTTGAGATTTTTAGTTGGCAATCAGTGACGGAACACTCCAAGATAGTTCGTTTTACTTACCCATTAGAAAGACAATTCCAAGTAACAATCATTAAAATACTAGAAAATACATCAACTGGTACGAAATCTGCACAATTTTCTTCATTTCCGTACATCGTCCTCAGGACACCTTTTCCCGCGGCTGACAAATTAGTTTTTATTTAATAACTTAAAAATAATATAAGTTATATTTTATTATGTATATTGTATTAAATCCTTTGGTATATTTTAATTTGTTATAATTAATTATGTATAATCACTTACCGAGTAGAAGACCAGCTGGTCCATTAATATTATCAGTCCATCCCTTCAACGGTTCTTTATAAATTGGAACCACTGAAATGCATCAAAATAATTTATTGAAAAAACTTTTTTTATTTATTCTTTTTCATTTTGCCTTATCTGCTCTTATTATCTGCTGTTGCAATACGTACTTGTAAATTAAAGAAATAATTCAGAAAAACTTACCCACAGACGGACGTATTATGATTGCTGGTAAATCCTTCATCGCATCAGAAACAATTGATTCTGCGAGTGCTTTGCTATAAACATACGTGTTGGGCCAGTTGTTAAGAAGTCTGCAAAGATTTCAGTTTATTGTATTTATTACATAATTATAATTATAATATATATTTGAGTATACTCTGCCTAATGTAAAGCTAGAGTGCATATGACTGTGAGTAGAGAAATGGTGCAGAATCTCGAAACGCGACAAGGACACCGAGACTAGAACATGATAGACTGGGCTAGAAACTATCGTCAGTCAGCTCATCACTACAAAATTAATAAACAAAACGTTCATCACAGACCTCAGTTAGTGATGACTGATGAATGGATGATGTATTTGAAAGAAACACGTATATAATACATACTTCGGTGTAAGGATTTTGATCAAATCATTGTCACTAGTTTCCATAATTTTGAGAACTTCATAAGGATCAGCTGGTGGTGGATAACAACGTTCTTCTAGCACCTTTACATCCGGGTGACAATATGCCGTCGATACATGAATAAATAACTGAAGCAGTAATAAAAGCAGTGTGTATTAATATTTTAAAATATCTATTATAAAATATGTGTTTTTGGAAAGTATAGCTCACCTCAAGATTACGGCACTCTCTTGCAAGGTCCAGCATACATTTCGTACCTCGAGTATTTAGGAATACCATATCTTTTAAGCACTGATCAAATCTGGAATCAAATAAATATATACACATTTAATACACACGTCTTTATTTTGGTTTTGGGGTACTTGCATATATAATGTGTTTATGGTTCGTGATGTACTCTAACCACGTACATCGTACTGATAATATATGTATTTAAAATATTAACAATTTAATAAAAAAACACAGGGGCCTCAGTTAAGAGGCTATTGCACAAAGAAGTTATACCTGACACTAGCAGCCGAGTGTATGATGACATTTGCGTTCCGGCAAATATCTCTGTCCTCTTCATTCATACCCAGGCCTGGTATCGATACGTCTCCAGTCACTGCACGAGTCCGTGATACCATATAATCCAAACCATGGCTTTTTAATAGTAGCTCGAACAACTGTAACATGATGGATATAGGTGAGTGATGTCGTAAGTCAGGGTGTGTCTCCCGGGTTTACGAAGAACCCATAAGTGAAAAAAAATTTACTTAAATATTTCCAGCTTTAATCTCTTGAAAACTTGCATATCTAGCATAAAGAAGTGGGTATAATACCATCTTAGACATAGTTTAACTATTCATTAAGTAATCTTAATCGGCACTTTACATTATTAATTAGATAAAATTAGTCCGCGTAATTTCCTTAAAATTCCTATAAAAATTGCACACTCACTTCTCCCTGAAATAATTGCTCGAGGCGCTGTTTCGGTTCTTTTCCTTTCTTTTGACGAATAAGTAGAATAATGCTTCCAATATCAGGACATTTTCTATAAATAAATACACTTATATTAAGAAAAAAGATATATTCAAATTACAATAGAAGTTAACATGTAAATTAGTAGAGGTAAAAAATGTTTGTGGTAGTCACCGTTGTATTGGCCTGGAGCTGATTCATTAGTAATAAATTTTCTTGTAAAAACCGTCAGGTAGTACATCACTTATCTACTGATCAATGTTATAAATTAGTCATTGTTGGAATTTGTACTCGTAAGAATATTAAACGTCGCAAAACCACATAAACAGGAAATTCGTGTTATTTTTAATGTTATTGGTTGGGATCTTTTTGATTTTGCAAATTTTATTGTTATTTATTCAAAGAACCTGCGTCAGTATTTTGGGATTCCCATCTGTGATCTCTGTACATATTAACATACAAAGAAATGCGTTAGGCAAAATATCATTTAGACGGCAGTATCTCGTAATTTTTTACATGACAAAACATACGTTAATTTATTCGTTTGAGTGCTTTGAAGGCGCATCCCATACAGAGCATGACGAAGTATAGTTCGGCATGGTGTAGTCGACTAGAGTGCGGCTCATGAACGGAAACCACAGCTTGAGGAGACAAATGTGCACTATCCAGGACCAAACTTCTTTTCTTATTATCATCTTATTAATATTTAAAAATACAGAAAAAGAAATACTGATTTAAAATAATCGTTTTATATGTAAAATAGAACCGGAATGTATTTACCTTAAAATTTTCTCCAAAAGAACTTTTCCTAAGAATCCTGTTCCTCCAGTTATGAGCACGGTCTTCCCAGCAAAACTCTCTGCCACTCTATCACGTAACACGTCCTGACCATTTTCATTTAATGCTTGACTGTCTATCTCGACCATTGTGTTCTCTGAAATACATCATAAGTAAGTATTATAATTAATTTTATTATTAGGTTCCTAATCAATGACAAAACTAATCTTTCAAAGCATTCCTTTTTAAAATTAAATGAATAAATCATTAATATAAATTAATAAAAAAAAAAATTACATTACTCTAGTTAGATTAATTCAATAACTATTTGTTGGTCACATATTTAAAGCTACTACTTTGGTCAGTCGTCAAACCCTTAGTGACCACTTTAGGCACAGAAGAGCGTCTGCAATTTATTCAATATAGTCTCAATTTGAGATCCTTAGGAATTGAAACGTGTTTAAAGTGAACTTGTTGAGCTCTGGTGCCTAGTCTAGCAGATTGTCAGACCGTGGATGGCCTCGCAAAGCTGAGGTCGCTCCTGTTAATGAAGTCCCAGTCAACTTAAAAATAGCTTCAGTTAGTTAGTGATGGAATCTTTACTTAACACTGTAACGTGACTTGCAGGGAAAATGAAGACGCTACTAGCACTTATATCTTAAATAATGAATTTTATTAAAAATTAAATTTTGATGCTCTGTAATAATAACAATACTACGGAACCTGTTCTGGTTTAAATTAATGCCTTCGTCAAATTAATGTTATTGACCGTCGGGGTCCTTGAGTATGCGTGTGTGCTTTGAATGCGGCCAAGTGCAATGTTCAACTGCAACCTACTCTATATTTAGATGCATGTTGTATTTAAAAGTTTAATAATGAACCTACATATGCCAAGATCAATAGTAAACAAGGAAAGCGTAAGTCTGTATTTTTTAATCAAATTGCACTCGTCTATGACGATTTGCCCCAATTGTTTATTTTTTTAATTGTAACTAGACATATGACAAGACTCCGCCTGATGTAAAGCTAGACTGTGGACTATGAACAGAAACAACTGCTACTACAGTTAAATATATAGACAGCTTTCGCTATGCCGGCTTAAGGAGACATAATACATAATAATAGTACATGTAGATAGTTAGATGGAAAAATATTGTCTCAAATAATGCTTACAATTCTCTTGGCCTTTCATCGAAATGTGTTCAGCGGTTTGGGCGTGAAAAGGTAACAATACAAACAGAATAACTTTAACATTTATAATTAGTGTATAACATGGTTTAAGATACGAGTTAGGTTACGTTACGTTAGGTCATAACGATTAAATAACTATTAAAATTAAAACATGCAACGTAAATACGATAACAATGTCATGGTCTGAAATAAACAGAAACCGAACATGCTACGAGTATCTATCATGTAGTAGTTTTATAGACGTGTAAAAGGACAATGTCCATTTGCGAGCCCAATTAACAAAACAATATTCTAAAATAATATAATACCTTATTTTTTCATTAATTTATATCAATTATTAAAGCATTTAATATAATATAATCATAACCTGAAATAAAAATATTGCATCAGAAAAACTCTATAACCCGGGTAAAATAATTAAAACGGATTAGTGATAAGGAATCTAGATTTATTTCCCTACATAATGTATTAAAAATCATCGACAAACTAAAAAAAAATATTTGTGGGCTTATTTGTCTCAGGCGAATGGTCTTGTAATACCGTAAACAATCAAATCTACTAATCTACTAATATTTTACTTCAATGTATTTTAACTTATTCTATGGTCGGGTGGTTAATGCACGCGTATGCATGTCCCGAGTTCGACAACTGTAAATACGTGTATAACTCGTGCTAATAATGAAACGATTTATAAATGGCATCTACTGATATGCTATCTCATACATATTATATTTACGTCTCTAATCACACGCCATGGTTAAAAAAAAATGATTTTCTGATCTGTGTGTGTGTTACATGTTCGCGTTATCCTTGTTTTTATGCTTGTGGCGCGGGGTATTCGAGTTTAGGGTCAGTATAAATTATATTAAACGTGTGAGGTTAATATACTAGGATTGTTAATAAGAACTTTGCAAGGTCACAAAATAGAATAAAACTTATTTAATGTAAACCGGTTAATAATTTGCCGATTTTCATTACAATGATTTTTTAATTTAAACTTTATTACACGAATACTTGGCTGAAGACCTTTTTATGCTTATGCCGATCGCCTTAACCTATTGTAAAAACAGTGCAATAGTCATTTATAGTAGTTCAGTTTGTGACTACGTTCAGTGTGATGTCAAGCCACAGTGAGGTCCAAAAGCGAAAACAGCTGCTATGCCGGCTTTATACATAGCTATGGCACAATCCTGGGCTCGTTACGACCCAGGTATGGATCTCCATACCTCGGACATCACTCAGTATTATAAGCCCAAGTTCTTTTGGAAATCTATATAATTTGACCCGTGCTCGACAACTGTACCTATGTAGTGTCTAGATACGAGTACATTTTGTATCACAGTTACGTTTTATCTAAGGTCCGACCGAGATCTTCGTTTCGGTCTAGATCATTCTCGACCTAAATATCGAAAGACTCTAACGTTTCAAGTTTTCATAATTTTTTTTTTATTTTATTTTATCATGTCTCGTTGTCGGCTGAAATTTATGACGCGCAGTTACATTGTACGACTCAGACACCACGTTTTATACTGCATTTTATGTTCCAAATGCATAAATTAACTTCATTTACTATTGAGACACTAAATTTCAAACAATGACCGTTGAATTTCATTAAATTCACTTAAAAAACAAAATAACACATATACCCAAATACGTAGTCTTTGTTTGAATAATAAATTTCAAATCTAGATCCCAGGGTCAGCTTAGGGACCAAACTAACTCCATCGCATTTTCTAGGTTATTAAAGGTCATACATATATGAGCTTCCTTAAGTGCATATGGTGCTATGAGTAAGACAACCTTACTTTACAACCTGACAGAAGTTAGAATTGAATTACCTTAACGCTATATAAATAACGCTATAAATTCAAAGAGTAGTAGGCAGACTGATGATGGTTATCTGTCCATGGGGTACTACCACCACTTTCGAATGTAACACCCGTAAAGTGACTTTGTCGCGTTTGCGACAAAAGTTTGAAAGTAGCCAGGTATAACGAGAGGAGTGTGCACTGTCAATCTAGGATGGTACATGCTCGTCTCCTCAAGCCGGCACAGTGGAGGCGACTGCTACCCGCACAGGTTTCTCTGTAGTAGCAGTTGTTTCCATTCATGGACCGCACTCTAGCTTTACACCAGGCGGAGTGTTGTCACATGCCGAGCTACAATAAAAAAAAATGGTATTCGCTATATATACGTCAACCTTCATACTTGTATGAACTCACAAATACTCTAATTACTTTTAATATATTGTTAAACAAAGCATTTGTTAGGGCAATGTTTTGCTATTATATTAAAATTTATAATATGAAAGGGAAAAAGAAATTTATATTTTAATGGACTCAAACGTCACTTTAATATAAAGCCCGTTTAATTATATATTAGTCTCTGTCACTCGCCTTGTAAAAGAGAGAGACAAAACAATATTAGGCGGGCTTTAAATATTAGTTACGTTTGAATATTCACCCGTTAGACTCGTAAGTTGTTATCGACTATAAAAGTTAAGCTAGCTACCGGGCCCTTAATCAAATGGATATATTTTTATATAGCTTATGTTATTTTCTAAAATAAATCTAAAAAAAAAACAATTCGCAGGTGATCATGTTCCATTTCTGGAAAAGTTTGGAAGTATCTATTTAACCAGAGGTCTGAATGTCAATCGGAATGGTGCATATTCGTCTCCTCAAGCCGGCATAGTGGAGAATTTTATTTGTAATAGAAGTGGTTTCCGTTCATGGACCGCATTCTAGTTTTAGATCAGGCGGAGTATTGTCATATGCTCGGCATGACACGGCACAGACAGGAAAGAATGCATATATCGTTGCGGTGTCGTCGACGTAAAAAAAAAACTACAGTCATATTTTTTCAAATCATTCTACTAGTTGCGAAACGCAAATGAAACGAACAAATACACAAAAATTGATTTGAAAAACATGCTATATTACTTTATGCAGATTACGATGACGCCTAGTCTAAGTCACATGTATGTACACACAACCTCCAAGAAAATCGCAATATAAATTATTTTAATGTAGGTAATATTTTAATCACAAATCGATATAATATAATAATAGCTTAATATAATTAAATCTTACTAACCTTTTATAAAAATATCTTCAAATAATCGTTACAAAACGTCGATTCACAATAACTTCACAATTACAAGTGATGTTCTCTTTATTTTCTGCTGACTTAATTCATAAATGACATTGTAGTATAAAACAATTGCGTTCCTACACATGCTGAGCACGTTAAACCTGTGACGTACTTATTGATTCTATATTCGGTTATACTGAATTTTAAGTCCACTACCAATCGAAGCGTATCATTATAGACGCGTATAATTACTTAAATGATTACTTTTTTAAAATCTAAAATTATACCTAGAATCGTAGAGATATATACTAGAGGTGCACTTCATACATCTGACATAAAAACAGCGTAGGCCGCTTCAAACGATTTGCCAATGTTGTGTTAAGTCAAATACTAACTGACAGAGAACCTAAATGTGGCTGTAGCCATCTTATCTCTCGCGTTACATTGGGAGCGCTATTTATTGCAACACTATTCTATTTTAGGGCCTGTATATGCCATTAATTAAGGTGAGATTGGTACATTTCTTTTGCGCATGCATATATAATTTAAATTTAAAAAAATATATCTCAAATGTCACAACAATATTCCTTAATTTTGTACAATTTACCTTTTCCAATAAACTACAATTTTTATATAAATTCATTAATAAAAAAAAACCAGCGTTCCTTTATTTGACTAAATACGAGTAGTAAATAGAATTGAAACATTCTTGTGATGAATAATTAATGTACTATTTAAACTAACATTACAACATTAGAACAATAACTTTATAAATATGGAAACTATAATTAAAATAAAATAAAACTACTTAGGTTAATAATTAAAAATAATAGGGAAGTATTTTTCAGTAATTAATATTTGATTGCTATTTCAATACAATACAATACAATACAATTATCACGCCTTTTTCCCACAGGGATAGGCAGAGACAACGGAACGCCACTTACCACGATCCTGACACAACACCCTCGCTTCCTTCACATCCACAAATCTCTTCATGCACGCCCGACGGTTATGGGCACTAGGCAGCCCAGCTTTCATGAGGATGTCTCCTATTTGATCGGAAAACACCCTTCTGGGTCTGCCTTGTTTAACGCATCCATTCACATCAGATTTATGTATTCCTTTCGGTAATCTCCTTTCATTGATCCTTTCCATGTGCCCAAACCATCGAAGCATTCCTTTCTCAATGCTCGTCACTACATCATCTTTCAAACCACATCTATCGCGCACAACACTATTCCTCATTCTATCCGCTATCGTGACTCCACATACGCTATTTCAAAAGAAGAAAAATAACTATTAATTAGTAAACTAAGATGTAAGCAATCAGCTTGCAGCTAGAATGAGGTGACAACTGCAGAAAAATATCTGGCCTTTTATGGCCGGGGCTAAAATCAAAAGCCAGTTGTCACTTGATCGAAACGAAATTAAAATATTTGACGTTTCGTGATCACACAGATGACAATGAAACGTCAAATCCTATATATTTTGTTTTCGATTCGATCAGGTGACAATGGTCGATTGGCTTTAGCCCCTCCAGGTTTGACGAGACGCGTGTGCACCTATTCTAGTGTCTTCTAATTTCTAGTGTCTTCCGTCAAGCACCTTTTTTTTAATAACGAAAAATATAAATTTAAATGGTTTCATATAAATTTAAATTTTATATATAAAATTCCCGATTAAAGCGATGAAGATGATCACGCTGTACATAAATGTATTGAGCAAGGTATTACAAACAAAGGATTGTTGAATACAACGAAAAATACTTTTAATTACGAAAGAAAACCATTATGATCGCCCTTTGTTAACCACATCGTGTTTTGTTCCTATATTTTCAAATAGGAAAAAATAAAACGAGAGTAGTGTACTGTGTGAACTAGATGGTACATACTCAGGCCGGTATAGCAGAGGTGACTGCAGAGATTTCTCTGTAGTAGCAGTTGTTTCCGTTCATGAAATGCGTCATATGCCGTGCTACAATTTCAAAAGAAAAAATCAATTTGATTTCATGTAAAACCGAAAGCCTTCATTATTATTATTATTATTATTATTAACCTGATGTAGTACAGCCATACTCACTTCCACATTAATGTGGATATGGAAGTATAGATGCTTGTTTATTCTACGGATGATAAATAGTGTATAATATTATGTTAATTATATTCAGTGGCGGCGCTAGACCAAACCTGGACGCCGTCTACGCATCAGTTTTACGAGGCCCCCTCAGGCGCGAGCTTAAACCTTGACGTTGGCTACCTCAGCTTTGCGACATCTCTTTTATTTTTCAGTCAATTAAATGACTATTTGAGTTTGCCATGCTATTATTAAATTCAGCTTGTACGTGTGTGGTCGCCACTGGCGCTTTACTCGTGTAGTGAAACAATTCTACGTATAAACGTATGATCTAATACAAGAAGAATATTTTTGCATCAATGGTCACGATAAATTCCCTTAATAACAAGTAATTGATGCATTATACGTGTAATTATATTATTATATTGACCGCGACATATATTATTGATTTCACAGTGTCGTAGGCAGACTGATGATGGTTATTAGCCAAGTTTTTTTTCTATTGTAGCTTGACATATGATGTAAAGATAGAATGCGGTACATGAACATTTTCCGCCCCTGATTAGCTGGTTGTTACGATTGGTATGAGGACATTGTAAAGGTAGCCGAAAGATAGGACCGCCTGGAGTGCTACGACTGAAAACGATCATGAACCTAGCCGCGTTTCGGGATTAGCTTGGTAGTAACAGAGTATAACTAGAAGAGTGTATTATTGGGGATAGAAACTTCTCAAGCCGGCGTAGTGGAAGCGACCGCTGCCTGCATACAAATTCTCTATGGCAGCAGTTGTTACATTTCATGGATCGCACTTAAGTTTATCTTTAAGCGGAATGTGGTCGTTAGTTACTATAAAAATAAAACTATTTTAGAACGGATGTTTCGATAACTGAATCTATTGTATTGCATAGAGTATGTCGCCATGTAGTAGTCACCACTTCGAACCACATACGTACGAGTATAACCTATAACCGATAACGCAAAATCACATTTCCAAATCGGACTTGTAGTTTCAGAATGCACAGAGAACGAGTAAATATTATTTTTTAATGCTTGATAAGTATTATTGTTATTAAATTAAATATTTAATAATTGTTTGTTTACATACTTACTTTTTGATTGTAATAATCCAAAGTAATTAAAATTCATTATTTTTTTTACAGTTTTAGCACATTCGTCTGTCTTTAGACAATAACGTTATAAGTTACTAACGTTACGTGTTTATTTTACAAAAAAATTCGCAAGACTGGAAGTGCAAATGTTAAACGTGTTGGTTTTTAAGGAAATCTATGTGCCCTAAAATTAAGATATTATCATTTTGTAAATGTACGGCACGATACATTGATATTGGTTCTGCAGGTTTCGTATAAATAAATCTTTCTATATCGCTTACCTTCCCAGTTCGTAAACCGGAGGGCGCAGGTTCAATTTTCAGTTGAAACAAATTTTGTTTCGTAAACATTGTATAACATCAGATGTCTGTAAGCAGCCGTCGCGCGTCGCCTCTACTATGCTGTCTTATACAGCCTATTCAGGTTAACAGTGCACACTTCTAAGACGATCCCGGAATGCGACTCAGCCACTTCACGGGTAACTTCTCTTAGTGGAATATATGCCGATTCGTTCCTTATTAGTCCTCTATATTATAGTGATAATATTAGTTTTATTATGTCTTCATGTCTTCAATTCAATATACGAGTAAGTACATAGCACACACTCCGAGTTCACAAGGCAGAGGCAGGCGTCATCATACAGAAAAGAAAACGATATATATATTTGTGTACGCCTAACATCTATATTAAAATATTACATAAAAATCTAATCGAAATTATGAATTCATTGACATATGTGTATATATACAGGTACACAAACAATGATCTCCTTACAAAACTTAAGAGAGGTAGGCAGACTGCATCATCAGTCTGTTATTTGTCCAGTCTGCCGTCCTGGGGTAGTACCACCACTTTCGAATGTAACACCTGTGAAGCGACCTTGTTGCGTTTCGGGAATAGTTTGAAAGTAGCCAGGTATAACGAGAGGAGTGTGCGCTGTCAATCTAGATGGTACATGCTCGTCTCCTTCAGCCGGCATAGTGGAGGCGACTGCTGCCCACACAGGTTTCTCTGTAGTAGCAGTTGTTTCCATTCATGGACCGCACTCTAGCTTTACATCAGGCGGAGTGTTGTCACAATAAAAAAAAACCAAAATACTATCTTCAGATGCCTACCAAATGGTATCCCCACTTCTCTTATTTAACTAAATTTAATAATTTAAGTAAATTTAACAATTAATTAATATAGGGTGTTTTAAATATTGTTTAAAATAAAATAATCGCACATGAAAAAGTAGACCACGTAACCCTGATAAATTATTTAGTTTGTTAGTATAAACTGCCTTAGATGCAGTTGTCGTCCTCGACCGCAAATCTAGACTCAAACACCAGGAGCCTACGTATATAAAACTATATCATCTGTATTAGTATATACCTAACGTGATCATTTATTTATCAAAATCTAATAATACGGCAATATCCGACTGCTGCCCGCACAGGTTTCTCTGTAGTGGTGGTTGTTTCCATTCACGGACCGCACTCTAGCTTTACATCAGGCGGAGTGTTGCCGAATGGCTAGCTACAATAAAATATAATATAAAAAAAATAAATTAAGACCATAATTTTTTTTTTTAATTTAAATTAATTATTTTTAACCTATATTTTGATACTATCTTTTTATATTGAAAATCCCGAAATATAATTCGTAAATATCTTTTTGTGGTTTACTACATACTCAGTCGATTGTGGCTTGAAAACTACTGAACGTACGTTTCTGAGAGAACTGCTGTTCAATTCTTCGTTTCTAATTTTTTTCGGGAACAACGGGACAGAGTATCTAAAAAAGGGACAGTCCTGTTCAAAACGGTACGTATGGTCACTTTATAGGTAGATAGATAGATGTAAAAGGACGGTGGGTATTCCATTTAACCCCGTGTTACACTACTGAAACGTCATTCCTAGGTATTTTGTATTATTAGCTTTTAAGATTTTCAAATAAATTAATCCGCAATGTCATCATAACATCGCTAAGGTAATCGCGCTTGGCCCTCTATCAGCTGTAAGTTGAATGACCTCGCGTGAGCTCCGAGGTCGTAGCGACACCAGCCGTAAATCAATTCTTGCATTCACATTGCTTGTTTTTTATATTTAGACTAATAAATGTCAAAACATTATCCAAGAAATATGATCTAAAATCCAAAAAGAACTGCTTATTCCCCATTAGAATAATGTATACAACTTCTTGTTCGTGAAGATGCCCTTTTTACACACTGTATATAACACCCCGTACGGAGTGCAATCATACCCGATTTAACCCGACATAGCGGAGGCGACCTGGGGTAGTACCACGAACAACAACAACAATAATATTGTCACGCCTTTTCCCCACAGGGATACCACCAGCGTCAAGTCGCGTTTCAGGATCAGTTCGAACCAACTACTTGCTGGGTAAACCGAGAGGAGTGTGCGCTGTCAAACTTTATTCTTCTCAATTTCTCTTTGGTAGTAGTTGTTTTTGTTCGTGGACCGCACTTCAAAAAAAAATCTTTACATGAAGATGATATTTTACTTTTAAGTCGGCAAGATCTCGGTCTATAAATGTCATTTCCGTTATACTAAAATATCCGGTATATTTCCTTAAGTTTATTTACACGAAAATGGTTATAAATTTAAACTGCATTTGGCATTTGCTTGAGGAGACATAAACGTATAATTGCTAAAACAGATTGCTCCGGTTTTTACTATGCTTTTTAAAGTAAATTAATTGATGTTTTCTATGTTACCAATAAATCTAGCCTAGTGTGGGAAGGGATTAACTTCCTCCTTTATTTAAATAAATAAAATACCCATCGGTTTTAAACTGGCCGACATTGTGTGCACAACGCCATCTATTCGTAAGTGATCAAACTATAATAACTATGTCATAACTTAATTGATTAATATAATAGTTTTGAATGTCTTCACTAGATGGCGCTACATAAGCGGTATTGACATAATTATTATTATTTTTCCGGATTTCCGGTATAATAAATTTATTGTTCTAGATTTTAAACGACAAGTTTTCCCGGCCTCATTTCATTCAATAGAAGATTCATTATACAGGGTGTCCCGTAAGTAGTGGTGTCAACGGTATTTTACAGATAGAGGGGTTCAATATCTAGAATATAATTTGGTGATTTTTTTTTATACCTTCTGGTTTAAAAGTTATAACGTTTTTAAAGAATTATCATTTTTTCCCCCGTTTTATCACAAAATAATGTTATAAAAATTTGTTTACAATAATTTTCACTGATATTTTTATTTAAGTGGGTTGAGAAAACACAGGGCTTTCTAATTAAAATACTATTTGTAACCAATTATTAACCATGATTAAATAAAAAATTAAAATCTAAACAAGATTTAATTTATAAAATTTTAAGCAAAATATTTAAACGAAGCTGGTGTAAAAAAATTGTATGTAAGGTTACGGGACCATTATTTTAATAATATCTACAATTCATACGGACTCTAAAAACGTATAATAATGTTCACTGTCATTTTAATTAAAGTAATTTTTCAAAGTTAAACAAGCTACAAAGTACTATTTGTCGAAGAAATTTCATTATTACCTTATGCGAATTCCAATAAAACCAATGTAAATAGATACGGATAAGAAAACAATTTATTAAAGTAAATGCTCAAAATGTCTCCCTCTAACTCTAATGCATAACCGACATCTTCTAATAAAGATTCTCCTGATATTTCCTAGGGCTCTTTGATTATTTTTAATTCGTTCGGACACGTCAATTCATTCATATTCATTATTATTACATGTCTCATAAACAGCTTCTTTAAAGGTAACAACAGCAGACTGATGATGGTTATTTGTCCAGTCTGCCATCCTGGGGTAGTACCACCACTTTCGAATGTAACACCCGTGAAGAGACTTTGTCGCGTTTCGGGAATAGTTTAAAAGTAGCCAGGTATAACGAGAGGAGTGTGCGCTGTCAATCTAAGATGGTACATGCTCGTCTCCTCAAGCCGGCATAGTGGAGGCGACTGCTACAGGTTTGTCTGTAGTAGCAGTTATTTCCATTCATGGACCGCACTCTAGCTTTATATGAGGCGGAGTGTTGTCACATGCCGAGCTACAATAAAAAAAAACACCATAATTTACTTAATAATCTTTGTTTTAATAGTAATCCGGCATGTGATTACACTCTGCCTAATGTACTTTAGGTACGTAATCTCTGAATGAAGTATGAGTGGAAACAGGCGTCAGTCTGCCTACCCCTCTTTGAACATCACTAAAGTCAAATTAAGGAACCGAAATGAAAATAAGGTTGCAACTACAAGCTGTTAGCATCTTACAGTGGGTTAAGACATGAAAAAGTGCAAATTTCCGACTATAAGAATTCTTAAAATCCGTCCTGTTATGGGAATACATTATTAAAAATCGACGCCCATTTGTTGTATTTATGTCGAAAAAACATTGTAATTAAAATGATAGTGATCATTATTATACGTTTTTAGAATCCGTGTGAATTGTAGATATTTTTAAAATAATGGTCCCGTAACCTTACATACAATTTTTTTACACCAGCTTCGTTTAAATATTTTGCTTAAAATTTGATAAATTAAATCTTGTTTAGATTTTAATTTTTTATTTAATCATGGTTATTAATTGGTTACAAATAATATTTTAATTAGAAAGCCCTGTATTTTCTCAACCCACTTAAATAAAAATATCAGTGAAAATAATTGTAAACAAATTTTTATAACATTATTTTGTGATAAAACGGGTGAAAAAATGATAATTCTTTAAAAATGTCATAACTTTTAAACCAGAAGGTACAAAAAAAAATTACCAAATTATATTCTAGATATTGAACCCCTCTATCTGTAAAATACCGTTGACACCACTACTTACGGGACACCCTGTAGAATAAATCACAAATAAGCTTTTTGTATATATTTTAATCATCAAAAATTTTAACAATATACGGTATCAGCATGGGCGGAGCATTCGTCCGTACAACGGAAGACGCGATGTTCAATTCTCGCCCCAGACTCTGTTTTTTATATTTAATTACCATCATAATATAATAATAACATCATATAGTATACTATAAATCAAGCTACGCTGATCGATATCATAGTACCACCTAAACCAATCTGCCGTCCTTGTTCCAGAGAGCACGAGGTATCTGCGACGATTTGCACCACGAAGAACGAAGTGTCGACATTCTTCCGTTTAAACTCTAGCCACAAAAGCTCTTTTGGCCTCAAAAAAGCTTGGTATCCTCTCGAGGGTGAGACGGTACTTCACAGCAAAGCAGCTACTCACTCTGTACAAAGCGTAGGTGAGGACCTGCATGGAGTACTGCTCTCACCTTTGGGATGGCTCTGCCAAATACCAACTAGCGGCATTGGAGTCGATTGAGAAGCGCGCCAGGAAGCTAATAGGGGATGACACTTTAGTCGAGTCTCGGCTACAAAGCCTTGAGCACCGACGGAATGTCGCCTGTTTGTCGGTTTTTTACCGGATACATTTCAGGGAGTGTGCGCAAGAGCTACACGACCTGGTTCTACCGTCCCCTTTCTTCTATCGGACGTCCAGGCACCCGGAGAGGTACCATCCGTTTATGGTTCAAATTCCTAAAGTGCGTACGAGGCGTTTTGACAACACGTTCCTCGTGCGTACTGCGAAACTGTGGAACTCCCTCCCGGTGTCTGTGTTTCCCGACACGTACAACATGGGTCTCTTCAAATTGAAGGTGAATAGATACCTCATAGGCAGGCGTACTCCACCTTAGACCACATCACTGCTTAACACCTGGCAGGGTGTGGTCAAACGCTTGCCTATTAAGCATAAAAAAAACTTCCAGGATGATCCTGACACGATCAGGACAGTTACTCACACATACCACTTTCCAATCACTAACTAGTGGTTGTAATGTGGTTGAACTGTCTACCGCATGTCGTCTGTCTATCTCCATCACGACATTCCATAATAATTTAGTACTTTCAATTTGTGGAAACTGGTACATGTGACTTAAAACTAAGAAAACATGGTACTAGGTACTTTCCCAGAGTAAGAGATTGGACTATAACCTAACCTAACCATTACGAGACTGCCTATATGTTACTGTAAAGATCTTGTTATCTCAGGAAACCTACTCCGTAAAATTATATCCTACGTCATAACCGCAAATTATTACCGTACCATAAACAAGTTGTAAATGGATAATGACTGTTATTCTCTTTTAACAAAATGGTACCATGATAATCATTAATTTTTTGTCTTTAACCTACTTTAAAAAAAAAACTCCCAATGCGGTTTGTCATTGTTTTGTACGCCTGCAAAGAAATATTGCAAACAAAAATATCTTAGTTTTTTTTACTTTACTTAGGGTTTACTAATAATCTTAATTAGCTCCAGTCTCTTATCCTGGGATAGTATCACAACTTTCAATTGTGGCGCTTTGGTATCAGTTTGGGAGGAGTCAGTATATTTTCACCGGCCCCATATTTGCATCTCCAAAAAAAGAAGTGGTAACTGTGGTGAACTAACAACTTTAGTTCACCTCTATCATTAAAGAGTGGTAGGCAGACTGGTGATGTAACTATCGAATGAAACACCCGTGAAGCAGCCAGGTATATTATTTAAGAGCGGCCGTGGTCTAGCGGTAAGACGCGTGAACTCACGATCGATGAGACCCGTGTTCGAACCTCGCTAATTAGTACCAATCAAGTAGCCAGTACCAATGTAAATTTGTTTTATGTACTTTGGTCGCTCAGTGCCTATAGGCACTATTAAACAGTGGTAGGCAAACTGATGATGGTTATTTGTCCAGTCTGCCGTCCAGGGGCAGTACCACTTTCGAATGTAACACCCGTGAAGTGACTTTGTCGCGTTTCGGGAATAGTTTGAAAGTAGCCAGGTATAACGAGAGGAGTGTGCACTGTCAATCTAAGATGGTACATGCTCGTCTCCTCAAGCCGACATAGTGGAGGTGACTGCTACCCGCACAGGTTTCTCTGTAGTAGCAGTTGTTTCCCTTCATGGACCGCACTCTAGCTTTACATCAAGCGAGTGTTGTCACATGCCGAGCTACAATAAAAAAAAAGTATAAAGTGGACGCTGTTAATCTAGATGTCACACATTCGTCTCCTCAAGCCGGCATAGCGAAGGCGACTGATGCCTGTAGAAATTTCTCTGTAGTAGCAGTTGTTTACGTTCATGGATCGCACTCTGGCTTTTCAACCAGCTCAATAGCTCAATCAATACCCATGAAGTGTTCTGGGTTTTATCTTGTAAGTATCCGGGTATAATGAATAGTTTGCCCTGTCAACCTGGAGTCAATTCAGTATTGCGAAAATGACTGCCTCCTGCAGACATTTTTCTAGTCGTTTAACATTATTAAAATATTGTATTTTCTGAATTATAAGTTTTATCATAGCTAAAGGTAACATCTTCAAGAGTGTGCTTCAAACATGGTTGCTTGTATAAAAATAGATATTATAAATCGCGTTTATTTTTAATTACATATTTTGAACTGACGCGACTGTTTTGCGACAACTTGCTAATTGATATCTCAAAATAACTTTGTCAATGATAAATTTTTTTTTTCTTATGAGATTCTCTTTTTTTTTTGAACTCTAAAACGAGAAGCGTGTGTTATCAACTTTGTCACATTTCGGGAACAGTTCTAGATGATGCATACTCGTCTCCACAAGGCGGCATAGCGGAGGCGACTGCTGCCCGTAAGGATTTATCTGTAGTAGCAGTTGTTTCCGTTCATGGACCGCATTCTAGCTTTACAAGTTTACATCAGGCGGAGTATTGTTATATGCCGAGCTATAATAAAAAAAATCGCGTCCTCAAGGCAGCATAGTGAAGGCAGATTTCTGTGTGGTGTGGTAGAGAGTTTTGTCCAATAAGCTACAATAAAAAAACATCCAATTTTGTGATCCCAATCTGGGATCTATGGTTATCAGGACAAGAACTACATAAACATATATAACGTCTGGGCGTTATAATATATTTAAAATAAATATTGGTTTGATCTAGGAATCGAACCCGGACTATTCGCGTAAAAAACTGTAGTGTCCCAACCACAACGTCACAGATGTTTATTAGAATTATTTTCGTTTCTTTATGTGTATTGCAAATATAGTCACATTTTGCTGAATCACGTTGTCCATCGAGTAAACGTTGTATTTGCCCTTTCATAACATTGTTTGACAAGTTATTACATAATAGAATAATAAAACCCATGAATGAAAGTAATTTAATAGATATTGACAAATAGTGAACGGCGTACGTTAAATTGAATTTCTATAGATATTGCAAGTAATAAATGAAGTTAAATATGTTTTGAACTTACGCTGTTGTACCCAAATTGATGTAATTAAATGATATTATTATAATAGACTACTATTATAATATTATAGATTGTATAAGTATTTTTTTAAAAGTTAAATCTAATTTAATTTTAGTAAAGTGGTTGTTACTTGTTCTGTATTTGAGTAAATCGTAAAACAATTGTATTTACAAAGAAATCTCTACGGAGAGCAGTCGCTTCCGCTATGCCGGCCTGACAAGACGTGTATGCACCATCTAGATTGACGGCGCACACTCCTCTCGCTATACCTGGCTACTTTCAATCTGCTCCCTAAACGCGACAAGGCCACTTCACGGATGTTACAGTCGAAAGTGGTGGTACAGCCCCAGGACGGCAGGCTGGGCAAATAACCAGCATCAGTCTGCCTTCCACTCTTTAATAGTGCTTATAGGCACTGAGCGACCAAAGTACATATAATAAAATTGGTACCGGTGAGAATTCAGCGAGGTCATGGGTCTCATTGATCGTGAGTTTACGCGTCAGACTAGACCGCATTAAAAAGGTACTACAGTTAGGCAGCTACGCCGAAAATTGTCATATTTTCGAATTACCCTGAGAATCAATGCAAACGACTGCATATTATTGTTTAAATACAACTTTCACCTATATGAATTTAACAAAAAGTTAAAACTTGTTTACTCGGATTCGTGTATCTTACTTATGGCGTCAGCATAGAGGTATAGAAAAGGTATAGAAAATCAACATCTAATATACCTCGTAGATAATTATCATCAGAATTCCGTTTATACAATTATTTCTGGGATTACAGCCTATTCATCTACATTCGACCTAAAGATACTGCACATTCGTCTCGAAGCGGAGGCGACTTTTTTAAACTGTAGCTCGGCAATTTTGAAGAGATATTACTTTTGTGTGTCTTTTTTAGTCAAAAATATTATATGTATTAGAAACTAGTGAACTGTTTTTGACTTGATCGGGACTCGACTGGACTGTTTTTTATGATGAATGAATGTTCTGTGATGCACAATACAAAATAGTACAAAGTGCCGCCGCTGCAACAACAAAAAGTGGGGTCAAAGTCAGACTCGGGTGGTGATGTCAACCTAACCACCATGTGACTTATCATTTTTACGCCTCGTTTGTAACATTTAGTATATATCTGACATTCAATATTTTGCATGCAATTTACTTCAGACTAAGTCGTCGTCATGGATTTGGGTATTTGCCAACCAGCTCCATAAGACTGGCTTCACCCGAGTCTTTGGACCCCGATAATCCATATACTGAAATTTGTATATCTGTTAATCGACAACGGAAATGTAGGATGTGTGTTATTTTTTTTATTGCGCCATCTAGCAGTGACTAGATAAATTGATTTATAAATAATCATGGATCTATTATTTTAAAAGTGGGGACTATAAAATATCACACACACACACACACACACACACACATATATATATATATATATATGTATGTATGTATACATATATATATGTGATAATTTTGTATTGCGCCATCTAGCGGTCTAGTCACCACTTTTAAATTAATAGATCCATGATTATTCATAAATCAGTTTATCTAGTCACTGCTAGATGGCGCAATAAAAAAACATATCACACATCCTACATTTTTGTTGTTGTTAACATATATACAAATTTCAGTATATGGATTATCGGGGTCCATAGACTCGGGTGAAGCCAGTCTTATGGAGCTGGTTGGCAAATACACAAATCCATGACGACGACTTAGTCTGAATTGCATGCTTAATACTCGTACGTCGGTCGCAACAATCAAATATGTTAAACATTCCAAAGTAAGGTATATCAAGTGAGCATCGTTAGGTAGGTCAGGTTAGGGTGTTAGGGGTTAGGTTGACACCACCACCCGAGTCTGACTTTGACCCCACTTTTTGTTGTCGTTTTTGGCATTTTGTACTATTTCGAACATTCGAGAATGTTCTGGAATGTTGTAGAATGCTCTCGAATGTTTGGAACTGTTTGTTCTCCAAACCTTTTCTTATTAATATATCGATAATTTATTAGTTTATCTACTCGCCGCTAGACGGCGCAATAAAAAATATGTCAATTTGACATTGTTTTATGGTGCTGTTTATTCTAACCAGAAAATTCTGGAATGTTCTGTATAGTTGTCGAATGCTTTCGAATATATGTATATATACAGGGTGTATCGGGCAACGTGTAAAAAATTTCAAGGGTGACTCAGTAAGTGATTCTGAGCAGAAATTAATTTAAAAAACAAATACTTTTTTTTATCCAAATGTCCGCATTTTCCTTGCAGAAATATACATAATTTGCTACAAACACGTGTAATCGTTGTGTCGTCGGGCGTTGCATCAAACAAATGACCTTGCCTTTGATCAACGCCGACAACCTTTGCCGCCTCGCCTTTGATCTCGCGCCGACAAGCCGTGTGCCGGCCCACCTGCAATGGCGGTCCACGTCGGCCGGTTCATTTATAGACCTTTTGTTTTTGTCATAATACCATACACGAGAACTTTTATTTAGTAAATTTATTTTTTGAGGGGTGTTCATTCCTCACTTAATAATTACCTTAGTTTTTTTACACGTTGCCTGATACACCCTGTATATGTATGTGTGATATTTTTTATTGCGCCATCTAGCGGGCTAGTCCGCACTTTTAAATTAATAGATCCATGATTATTTATAAATCAGTTTATCTACTCGCCGCTAGACGGCGCAATAAAAAAATGACAATTTGACATTGTTTTATGGTGCTTTTTATTCTAACCAGAAAATTCTGGAATGTTCTGGAATGTAGTAGAATGCTCTCGAATGTTTGGAACTGTTAGTTCTCTAAACCTTTTTTTATTAATATATCGATAATTTATTAGTTTATCTACTCGCCGCTAGACGGCGCAATAAAAAATATGTCAATTTGACATTGTTTTATAGTGCTTTTTATTCTAACCAGAACATTCTGGAATGTTCTGGAGACTAGCCCGCTAGATGGCGCAATAAAAAAAATATCACACATCCTACACGTGTCAGTGTGAAATATCAATAGGGTGTTGTAATTAGAAATCAAATCAATAGTAATCAACATTAATTCAATACATGATTATGATTTATTACATAAAATGGCACTTAGGTCAAGGATATGAGTATATATTTGATATTTCATACAACAATAAGAAAGTATTTAGTTTTTATATACAAAACATACATCAATATGCAAATGCAAATTTGACTTTACGTGAGAGACCGAGACCGACAGACAATGAGCGAAGAATACTGTAACTATACAGAAATATTTTTAGGTAGCAGCCGCCTCCGCTATGCCGACTCTTAGAGTTATGTCGGATTTTCTAGCCTACGGGCGACATACCGACTAAAACTCCACGGTGTTTCACTCGACGCATAGTGGAACGTATGTGGGCCAGCATTTATAGCATTGATCCAGACTTCGCCCTGCAGAGGTCCAAGTAGGCGGATCGAGCCCCTCGAACGCTATAGGACGACGGATAAATTCAGGGATTCGCCTAAAAATTCGCCTTTCGACGGTGAACTAAAACAATGAGAGTAATTGCAATGATTACCTAGATTTTGGAAAATTGGTATTGGCGATGCCGTTCACGTTACACTCCAAAGGATGGCGGACCGGGCTAATAACGATCATCAGTCTGCCTAGCATGCTTTAAAAGGTTGTTTATCACAATATTGCATAGACACGTCATGCAAATATAATTTAATCCGGTATCGATATACGTGTTAATATCTTACTTCACTTATAATTAATTAATTACCTATTCTACTTAGATATACCTACGTCGATATTTAAACTACATGATAGAGATATTCTAGTTAATTCGGTTTTATTTATTAAACAATAAATAAATTATACAGACCTACAATTAAGTTATTTTTAGACCTAAATATTGCTAACTGTTTATGATCAATAATAATTTTATTTTTATTTATTTGTGGCAACCTCTTTTTCATCTCAACATAAAAAGAGATTGTCAATTGTTATTATTTTTACAAGAGAATACATTTCACTTTGAACACAACCACAACGTATTATTTTACCAAATTTTATTTCAATTAATAATGGAGTGTCTCACTCACTTCAAGCGGGTGAGACACTCCAAATATTTATTTCGAAATACCAACTTAGCCTAGTTACTAACAAAAAAAAAAAATTTTTTTAATTAATTTATTTTTTATATTAAATTTAATTAACTAGGAACTTACTACGTAGACATACAGCGCGATTCATTTATGATGTTACTATATATATGGTATTAAACATAACGTTTGTTATTGTATTGTTCGCTAAAGAAATCGGCCGAAAACCCGTCGACGCAATGCAAGGTAACTTAACTTGAATGCTCCTTTTTTTTGTCATTGATGCTATATTGAACGATTTGTGTGCAGACCTCGTACCTAACCAATAAACTGTTTGTTTCATCATTACTATACTGTAACAAGTCGTAGAACGTAGATACTTTGAATGCGTGGCACATTATTATTTGAGCCTTATTTACAGTCATCATTTTAATGACACTTCCTTACTTATTGCACATCGTAATTGCATAATATTATCCGCTTCTTTATAGGACATTTTAAATTGTATCTTTTTATAACACTTTATCTTTTTTTTCATTGTCATCCTTGGTTGGTACCGTTTTTTACGTGATCTAGTCGCGTTTCAGGATCAGTGTGGAAGTGTTCCACTGTCAATTGCCCTGTGATAGCAGTCACGGACGTGACAACAGGCGTGGTAACATGCAGAGCTTCTATAAACACTATAATTTCAGATTTTTTTCTCTAATATCGTGTTTGAGATTTTATCTTAGTAAACATGACAGTTAATAATTGTTTTAGATAGTTATATTTTTATATCAGACTTGTCACCTCTAAATCAAAAGTACATATTTAGTAGTCGATCTGGTCTAATTGGTATTTTATCCTGGATAAAAAAAAAGTTTTATTATTTTGCATCCGAATACAGGTCAATCCTAGTAGAGGTGTCAGGAATCGTACTTTATTCTTATGTATTATATGTTTTTGAAGACAAAAATAAACTACTACAACCACTTTCGTGTGTAACACCCGTGAAGTGACCTTGTCGCGTTTCGGGACCAGTTTGAAAGTAGCCAGGTATAGTGTACTGTGCCAGTATAGTGTGTGTACTGTCATTCGAGTTGGTGCATACTCGTCTCCTCAGGCATAGCGTAGGCGACTGCCGCTCGTAGAAATTTCTCTGCAGTAGTTGTTGTTTCCTTTCATGGACCGCACTCTAGCTTTATATCAGGCGAAATGTTGTAATTTACTCGTATATGCCGTACGTACAATAAAAAAGAATTACGTGTATCAGCTAGATTTTATTGAAATTTCAACCTTATATCTATATTATAAGGTTTAGTTTACATAAAGTTGTCAAAATTGGGAATTCCTACCACTAAAAAATTTGTTCATATCAACAAAATGTTCAACGAGTATCGAAGTGGAGCCCATAGTAATGTGGATTGGATTTGGGATCCCACTGTGAATACGTATTCGGAAAGCATAGAAGGAATAGAGGGGACGCTGACCTAGTGATCATTTTCCTCCGTGACGTAAACAGAGTCCGAATATCTCGCTTATAAATCTGTACCTGAGGCCTGACCCTGAATTTGACCTGAATTAAACTTATACTGACAAAAAAAAAACATAAATCAAATACAAATTATATTATTATATAATATTTGTCCTCCTAAGTTTGGACACCTTCCTAAAACTGGTTATTATTGATCACAAATAAATCCTTCATTTTGTATTACTTTTTTTTATAATATTTACAGAATGAAAATTGTCTTTGTTGTTCTTATTCTTGAACCCTGCATTTTATCATTAAAAGTGCATCATCCACAGGGGCATACTTAACGTGACCATTTATTTATTTCCTCAAAACGGGACATTGAGTTATAATATAAGGCAATATTCGCTTAAAACTTTAAAAAAGGGCTTCTCTGAAAATTGGACAATTCTGTGTCCCGAAGCTTGTTTTGGGGACAACGGGACGGAGCAACCAAAAACGGGACCTCTGATCACGTTAGGCATACTCTCTATTTGATGTACGTAGAAAAGCGAATAATTATCGGATTCTAAGTCGACGGTAACTTTAACCCTTCACACGATTGTAAGTGCCCATGTACTATAGTTGCACATGATTTATTTTATACACTAAACTCCGTAGCGCAAAGTACAAGTCCTATGCACACTGTCTGTAGTGGTTGGCAGGGTGACAGTCGCTGTCCTACCTCGTCCGAGGGCGGTTGTTTTAAATCTGTGTAGTAGTGGTCCAGTGAGTTTGGTTAGTTAGTAACGTGTATCACAGTAAGTATACATACAATATGTTTATTACTCAAATCTTATCCAAATTTTTATTATAATTGCTTGCTTAATTAAATTACAATTATAGTATTCATAAAAAAAAAGTTATTTCGATGAAACAATGGTTTGTAGTTAATTACATTAAGTAAAATAAATATAATATCTAAAAAAATATATATATATTTTTTATAAAATTGAATGATAGCTTTTTTTATTTAATTTATTATTAATTTCTAATTTAAATTATGTTATATTGTAAATATTATAAAATATCGTCCCTAAGATCTTGTGTTACGAACAGGAAATCCGCTCGGGGTTGTTGCAAAAATATATTTTTGCATTCACATCCGGTTATTTAGATAATTAATTGTGAAACATTTCATTGAATATTTATTCCACGTAATTATTTGCTAATGAATTGAACAATAGTTAATTAATAGACTAGTTATTATGGGAAAATGAACTGTTTTGATTGAGTTGAGAAAATGAATGATTTTTCCTTACGAAGTAGGTCGGTATAATGCGGTGATGAAAATCTATTACGTGACAATTTAATAACATAATGCGATCGGTATTAGATTGTACTTTTAACTAAAAAAAAATGATCGCAAATTACCTAACTATTACATCTGTTTTTTTCTTATTATTGTTTATAGAATAGATTTATTATTTGTCAATATGTTGTAATATTTTCTCCCTTACTCTATGTATGTAAACTGTGTGTACCTAATATTTATAATCACTGCCTAGTTATGGATTACTATCATGATGAAGATTTAAGAAAAAAAAATTCAACACAGTCACGTGCGTATTCCAGTACGTTGCCTAGGCTGTCGTGGCCGTATTGATTTTTTAAAAATTTTCATCATAATTTAGCGGAGGCGACTGTTGTATGTAGTTTATTTATGGCAGCAGTTGCATCCGTTCATGGACCGCACTCTAGCTTAACATCAAGCGGAGTGTTGTCGAGCTATATATAATAAGAAAAAAAAACAAAAAAAAAACCAAAGCCAAATCATACACTTTTATTCATTAAGCTCTTTGCGGCTCTGAAGGTAGTCACAAAAGCGTCCCTGTACACTGCTAACCTTCGCTGCTTCTGTGACGTTTTTGGGTCTAACACGAGCAATTTGTTCCATAGATTTGAAGCGCACTAAATCACATGCTCGGTGTACAGCTTAGAATATTTAATATAAAATGTTTGCGTCGTCTAATCATTTTTTTTATTGTAGCTCGGCATTAGACAACTCTCCGCCTGATGCAGCGTTATCACATTTTTTTTGCCAAGTCGGGATTTCGGAACTTTTTGAGTGAAAAAAGCGGGATTCTTTCTTCGAAAGCGGGACATAGTAAAAACATATATAATCAGAAGTGTTTAAATATGTATCTTTTATTTGAGTTTTAAATTACGTTTCCGTTACAATAGATAGCAAAAATAGCCATAGAAAATGTACTTTAATAAAAATATGATATTTTAATTCAGATTTACCCTATCGTTATCGTTAGGTAGTTGAGTCTTCTTAGGGCCGGTTTCTGAATTCTTCAGTTTGTGTAAAAAACCGTTATAACCATACAAATTTGACAGATCGTAAACGATAGTTATATCAAAATGTATGGGGCATGTGTCCGTTAGAAAAATGTGGTCAAATGGTGTTCAAATAATAGTCTGAAGAGTGAGTTACAAATTGTAACTCTTTATACACAGTTTAAAGTAAGCTTTATACTCATCCGACGTCACAATACACACACACAAGTCCGAAAAGCGGGACTGAGCCTGTCCCACGCGTGTCATTTAATTTTGACTTCAAAATCGGGACGTCCCGCCAGAATCGGGACGTCTGGCAACGCTGGCCTGATGTAAAGCTAGAGTGCCGTCCATGAACAGAAACAACAGATCAATTTCTGCAGGCAGTACGGACAAGGTGCACCATTCAGATTGACACTCCTCTCATTATACCCGGCTACTTTCAAACTGTTCGTTATATTCGACATTTTCATTTATTGTGTTTTTTTTACATTTATCAAGTTGCATATATTTTGATAGTAAAATTTGTGCAATGTACAACAATAAAGTAGAATATTTTTGCATTATTCAATAAGCACTCTCTTGTCAAAAAATTTGGAATTTCATTCGCGTGCAAATAAAAGAAAATCTACAATAAATAATATTACATAATACATAGTATGTTTACAATGTTGCAATATTCACAAGAAGTCCTCTAATAACGTTTCTGTTTCTTGAGCAATGTATCTAACATTAAGATTTGTATTAGCGAACATGTATTAATAAAAACTTTAAACAATTAACACTTATCATATTATGTCACAAGAGTTGTTTCCGACAAAAGACACTTTTTAATTAAAGGTTAAAGAGTGGTAGGCCTTCGGTTATTAACCCAAAATGCCGTCCTGGGGTAGTAGCACCACTTTCAAGTATAACTAACCCGTGAAATGGTAAAAGTTGCTCAATTGCGGAAAATCCACAGCCTGTAAAGTGATATTTCAGTCTATAATGAAAGAAGTGTGCCCTACCTCTCCTCAAGTATAGTGTCAGCTCATTGAATAGCTTATTATCAAGCGGAGTGTTGAGCTCTTATAAGAAATAGGTCTACTGTCCAGCGAGATACTCGTGCCTCGCTATTATTCTGTACGCATATTTTATTCTATGGTGCGCGTAATCATATGATGTTTGGGCTCGTAAAAGTTATATTTGAATTATTTTTTATATGTCTTAACCTAATATTAAACCTAATATTAATTAGGCAAAAAAGCGTGCGATTTCATTAAGACACCATTCACACGATCTTAAAGGAATTGCGGGTTATTGTTAACTTCTTTACAATTCATGCACATTTAATTAGGTGTAATGATTATAAAATTAATCAATAATTTTTTTATTATATAGGATGTAAAAGACCGATAACAACCCCTTTAAAACACTACTAATACTAAAAGGTATAATTTGCTACCTTTCTTTCTACAACCTGTATACTAGTTGTTATGTTCGTGTGAGTATAATCAACATTATGGGTGCCCTATACAAATTTTTATCGTCTATTCACCCATGCAATTCAAAGCGGTTTTTTTTGTAGCTCGTCATATGACAACACTTCGCCTGATGTAAAGCTAGAGTGCGGTCCATGAGTAGAAACAACTGCTACTATAGAGAAATCTCTACGCGTCTTACCGCTAGACCACGGCCGCTCGGCATTTAGGTGTGAAATAAACAGACACAGTTACTTTCACATTTATATATTAGTATAGACAGGGTTCCGAGATTTTTTTTATGTTTGTGCTAAGCTAGTATGTGTGACCGGCACTGAGCGACCAAAATACATATAACATAGTTACATTGGTACCGGTCAGAATTAGTGAGATTTGAACATCGGTCTCATCGATCGTTAGGCACGTCTAGACCGCGGTTGCTATACGTTAATCTAATGTTATTAATTTTATATCAGAAATAATTGTGTATATTAGTAAAATAAACAATAGGTACTCGTAAGTGCAGTTGAGAAAGTTTCTATGTCATTAATGTAATTATTACATCATTTAAAATGTCAAGGTATAGAAAAGTTCATATGTACATCATTTAAGTATTATTTGGTCATAATAATACAAATATTAAAGGTGTAGTTATCGCCACCGTTCTCGAGATATGAACTAAAGTAATGGGGATATTATTTGCGACTTCAAATAAATATTAAGATTACTATTTCCAAAATATACCGCGCCTAATTATACAGGGTGGCCAAAAAGTCGTGGATCAAACGCAAGTAGGGGTTAGATGGGGTCATCAGCTGCAAAAAGTTGTTCTAGGGGAGGTCCTTCAGGTCAACGCCTGCAGAGTTATAATTTATTTTGTGTTTTTATTAGAAAATTGATTTTTTTTAACGAATTCTTATTAAATTTCCAAAAATCTACATCCTGTATCTTTTTTATAATTTTCACTAGATTGGTACTAATGAGTCCTTGCATTAGACATGCTATTTATGGTTGTTTATAAGGTGTGTTGAAGATAATATTCACTTTTACGATTATTTTTTTTCTTAAATCATAACTTTTAATTTACTTTGGACCCCACTGTGAAAAAAAAATACTCTACCGAAAACTGTCCCTGTATTACAAGTTTTGGCGCATTTAATGGGGATTCTGAAAAGGTATTACACATGGCTATGCGTCGCTTTAATATCTTTCAAGGACGATTATTCGTAGCAAGGCCAAAGTTAACCCAACCATAAAACTCGGTTAGGCTTATTTAAAAATAAACTGGAACTAATACAATTAATGACGAAGACTCTCTACCTCTCTTTTACACTAACCATTTTAACCTTTGTCAATAAAAGACCGGTTTGCGCCCGTTAGTTCAGATAGCGATATCTTTTCTAGGAAACAAAAGGACGGGGCGGGGGCCGGGGGATGCGTGTGAGCATGTTCCTTTGGAATGTTTAGTGACTCGCTTCCTGCCTGTGACTACGCGCGTATTTTTTTCTCGGTTTTACGACGACTTGTGATCGGTTTCTTTCCTTTGACATACGATTTGTTTTTCGGACTTGTGTTAGATTGCCTACCTGTAACCAGTGCTGTGTGAATCGGACGGATTGGCTACAAAAGTAGACAGATGGCTGCTGCGAGGAGAGAATACACCTTACGAGAGTATGCAGAAATGCATTACCTTTATGGCTTTTGCGACGGTAATGCCCGGGCTGCTGCCAGGGAATATCGTCAACGCTACCCTAACCGTGATCGTTTTCCGGACTACAGGGTCTTTATGCGCGTACATAATTCGTACATGGAGGGAGTCTTACCCGGTCAGCATGCTCCGAGAGCAGGCAGACCAGTGCTACGTCTTGAAAATGAAGATGAAGTGCTGAGAGAATTAAGATTGGATCCTGGTATAAGTCAACGCCAAATATCCCGTAATCTCGGGATTCCAAGATCGACGGTGCAACATATCATTAAAAGAAAGAATTATCACGCCTACCACGTGCAAAGGGTGCAAGCTTTGCTGCCCGGTGACTATGAAACAAGAGTGCGGTTTTGCAGAGAGATGCTAAGACACCACAGAGAGGATCCGCAGTTCTTCAACAAGGTTTTATGGACAGATGAGTCAAATTTTAGAAGAATGGGAGTATTCAATATCCACAACCTACATTTTTACTCCAGAGTGAACCCCCATATCACAAGAAATGATCGTTTCCAGCATCTGTTTGGTATCAACATGTGGGCTGGTATAATTGGCCAGCAATTGGTGCTGCATGAAATGCCAGCAAGGCTGAATGGTGCTAATTATTTAAATTTTTTACAAAATAATTTAAACCAAATTCTTAACGAAGCTGAAGTTCCAGAAGAAAGAATAGCAGAAATGTGGCTGCAACATGACGGCGCCCCGCCTCACTACACTCGAGCAGTTAGAGATCATTTAAACGAGCGCTTCCCCAATCGGTGGATTGGTCGAGGCGGACCTATTGCGTGGCCACCCCGGTCGCCCGATTTAAATCCATTAGATTTTTTTCTTTGGGGCTATTTTAAAGAAGTAGTTTATCAAAAAGAGAACAATACCGAACGAGAACTACGACAAAAGCTCGAATTTGCTAGGGTTCAAATTACTAACAACACAGGTGCATTCCGTAGATTACGTAGGAATTTTATTAGACGGTGCAGATTATGTATTATGGTCAGAGGTAGGAATTTTGAGCATTTATTGTAAAATGTTTTGTTTTAATAAAACAATTATTTCACAACCGTTTGTTTTGTTTTTACGCCCTAGAAAGATATTAAAGCGACGCATAGCCATGTGTAATACCTTTTCAGAATCCCCATTAAATGCGCCAAAACTTGTAATACAGGGACAGTTTTCGGTAGAGTATTTTTTTTTCACAGTGGGGTCCAAAGTAAATTAAAAGTTATGATTTAAGAAAAAAAATAATCGTAAAAGTGAATATTATCTTCAACACACCTTATAAACAACCATAAATAGCATGTCTAATGCAAGGACTCATTAGTACCAATCTAGTGAAAATTATAAAAAAGATACAGGATGTAGATTTTTGGAAATTTAATAAGAATTCGTTAAAAAAAATCAATTTTCTAATAAAAACACAAAATAAATTATAACTCTGCAGGCGTTGACCTGAAGGACCTCCCCTAGAACAACTTTTTGCAGCTGATGACCCCATCTAACCCCTACTTGCGTTTGATCCACGACTTTTTGGCCACCCTGTATATAAAAAAGATTTATTTTTGCTATTCTCAAAATATTGGATATTTTTCATAAGATAATTATAAGAAGAGGCGATGACATTTCGGACTGGTAACATACGCCACGTGCAGTACCTACTCAGAACAAGATAGCATAAAAAATCTATTCGATTAATATAACTAATCATGTTTTTTTATTAATTTAGACATTCTAAATACCCAGATGTGTTCATCGTATTCATTTTTTTTAAATTTGATTATATGAAATTATAGTTAATTTTTAGATTTGCGATTTGGTAATGAAGATGCGATGTTGAACGTCAATGTATAAGGAAGATAGGAGGACCTAGTTGTATTAAATGAGTGACGATGAAACGACAATGACGCAGTACCTATAACAGCGTAATTACACAATCAATGTAATTAGCCGTCACACGATGCATTGTGTAATATTAACAACTCCTGTTATTCTTCTGTGGGACTAATCATATGGAATGACACAATTTAATAATCATTTGTTTTGTAATTTTTTTTTAATTCATATTCACGATTAGAATTAGATTTAGAACGACCGTGGTCTAGCAGTGGTATGCATGAACTCACGATCGATGGATTTCAGTTCAATCTGTCTTCCTGGGCTAGTACCTCCACTTTCAAATGTAACACTCGTGAAGGGACCCTGACGCGTTTCGTGCTCAGTTAATGTACCACTTCTCTGTAGGCATATAATATTTGTCTAGCGGTTTTATTACGTGTGTATTTAATAAATTATAAATAATTTTATTTATTTTCCAAACATATTTTATGATAAATAAATAAATAATGAATTCCATCCATACTATGTAGCTCTGCGCGTGCTATATTAATGTGCGCACTGTCAAGGTGGGAATCCATATAGTCATAATGTAAAAATAATATTTTATTAAATCATAATAATGTTAAAATTATAATGAATTAATATAAATAAATTAACATACGAATCGCAAAAGCTTAAAACTATAAAACTACATCGATTAAGAAGAAGCGAGTCCGAGGTAAATCGAATCACACAGGGTAACAGTTGTCAAGCGAAATTCTGCGCTACTTCGTGGCAATACGCTACAATTCAACTATTATATACGCGCTTCTATACGTCTCTACTCCCTTTTAGACGCCTTAATATAATATTATAGGTTGAAAATTGAGATGTCAAATAAAAATTAGTCTGTATCATCTTTTTCAGAAACAATGACTCGGGAATCTGTAAATGAGTTTTACAAAGATAAGAATGTATTTATTACGGGTGCAACTGGGTTTATGGGTAAAGTTTTGGTGGCAAAGCTTCTTAAATCCTGCCCTGGTGTTAGGAACATTTACCTCCTAATAAGAGAGAAGGGAGGTCTCACACCTGAGAAGAGATATGAAGAGTTCTTCAATAGTCCGGTATAGTATTGCTAGAGAAAGTCTGGGCTTCGATTTTGATATAGCAAATTAAATCGACTTTTTCGTAGCCTGAACTTTAAAAACAAAATTTTTAAAACAAATAATTAAATTATTTGATATAAATACTTCTACTTACAATATGTAAATGTTTATTTATTTTTCGTTTGTTAGATTTTTTTAAAGGATAACAGGAACGAATGCCAGAATTATGAAAATGTCAAGCTGATGGTTGGAAATACTCTAAAGAACGATCTCGGTTTGAGAGATGAGGATAAATCCACCCTTGTTGAAAACTGTGATATTATATTTCATTGTGCAGCTTGCGTAAGGTACACTTTAAAATGCAGAATTTATGAAATAATTGACACATTGAATGCGGTGTTTTCTGCCGATCCTAGCGAACGCAGCCTGTGTTGTGTATGAACACTGCTTGTAGCCACGGGAATAGAACGCCGTGACCGCAACAATCTGTTCTGCCTGGACCGATATTTACGCATAAAATCTATAGAATAAGTTCGCTTTGCTCGGCCCGCTAATATATTCAATGTGACTAATTTATTAACAATATTTAATTTTGATTTTAATACGAATATGTTATTTTTAGGTTTGATCAAAGCCTAGTCGAAGCAGTCGAACAAAACACTATGGCCACGCACAGAGTACTGAATTTGGGCATGCAAATGAAACACCTTCAGGTGAAGTAATCGTCTGTACTTAAAATCTTTAAACGCTGAGCTGAAAACGTATTCTATTTTGCTACAATTGCTTTTATACATACGTATTTTTTACTGTACGAAAATAGCTAATAATTCCGCCTAAAAATATGAACAAAACCTAATTACCCGCCTGAATTAATAATATCCATTTTCAAATATAAAATGATCTTTCAAGTCTGATAAAGACAACAAAGTTTTCCTTTTTTTTTTTAATTAAGAAACAGATCTTAGGCCTGTTTGTGTTGTTCATAATAATATCCGTGAGCATATTGTATCTGCAAAGCGGACTTTAGACGAACGCTAATGCGTGTCCTGACTACATATGCGTTGACAGTGGGGATTTTGTCGGATTAGATGTAGATTAGAGTTCGATATATTGACGGTACCTTGGTATTCGAAACGAATTTTCCCACGTAAAAAAGGGTAGTATTACTTATGCCGACTTTATGTACAAAATATATTATTTTCTCCAGGCCTTCGTCCACATTTCGACGGCGTATTGCAACTGTCATACCTCTATTCTAGAGGAAAGAGTGTACGCGTCACCGCACAAACCTACAACAATAATGGAGTTAACAAAATCGTTTGATAAAGATCTACTACAGGCAATTGAGGATAAGTTAGTTGTGGCAATATTTATAAATGCTATTTAAGTAGTAACCTTTCTTATTTACATATACACGACGAAACTGAAGACTGGATTTTAAAGAGTGATAGGCAAACTGATGATGGTTATTAGCAGTCTACTTTCGAAACGAGATGAGTGTGCATTGTTAACCTAATGCCATTCGCCTCCTGGGGCCGGCTTGCAGAGGCGACTGCTGCCTGTAGAAATTTATCTGTAGTAGCAGTTGTTTCCGTTCATGGACCGCACTTTAGCTCTAGCGCAATCTCTGAAAGTGCCAAGAAATCACCTTCGATCCACTCTTCTATAAACATTGCATTTATAGAACTTTTTGTTTTACAGAATAATTGCTCCTCAGCCAAACACTTACGCCTATACGAAAGCGTTAACAGAATCGTTGTTGCAAACTTTTGAAAATTACTTTCCCATCGCTATTGCTCGTCCATCTATTGTGACTGCAGCCTGGTCTGAACCAATACCAGGTTGGATTACCAATTTGAATGGCCCAACTGGTTTGATCGTCGGCGCAGGGAAAGGTATTGTGTATAATCTTTATTAGCGCTAATATGGAGACCTTAAACATATTTACAATGTATATAATATATTCAATTGTGACGTATTCGCAGGCACCTTAAAATTAATAATTTGATATCACTATCTACTATATGTAGTTTTCAAGCGTTTAAGCGAATACGTCATTTTATTTTTGCTAAAATTCATTCCACTCGGGGTAGCTCGTCAAAACTTGAGAAGAAAGAGGTCTATTTATTGTTTCTTGATGTAAATAATCAAATTTAAGTCTATGTCTAATGTATATATTAATTTGTGTAGACGTCTATTATAAGTTATTATAACTAAATATAGTTTAGACAACGATAATGTGCAATTAAATTCAGGCAATTTATGTCTGAACTTGGCACACTTTGTCACCGCAAATATTGTATTATTGACGATTTACTGGTTGTACTATTGCAAAATTAAATCACCGAAGATTTCATTTATTGCAAATTATAGAATTTATGGTTGTTATTAAATTATGATAAAAATTGAACAAAAAAAGCTGTTAAAATATACAGTCGGTGGTGTAGATCGAACCTACGTTCCTCGCTTTATAACTACTTCATCTATCCACTAATCCCACGCTAACTTTCCATCGCCAGCCCTTCCAACTGCTACTACAGATTTTCTATAGGAAGCAGTTGCCTCAGCTATGCCCGCTTGGGGTGGCAAATGTGCACCATCCAAATTGACACTGCACACTCCTCTCGCTATACCCGGCTATTTCCAAACTGATCTCGAAACGCGACATAATCACTTCACAGGTGTTCACATTCCAAAGTGGTGGTACTACCCCAGGGTGGCAGACTGAGCTAATAACCATCATTAGTTTGTCTACCACTCTTTAATAGTGCTTATAGGTACTGAGCGACCAAAGTAAATATAACAAAATTACATTGGTACTGGTCCGAATTTAGCGAGGTTAGAACACGGATCTCATCGATGAGACCAAGGCCGCTCTATAATTTTTTTTATCCAATTTTCGTTATAATTTAATAAAAAGATTTTCTTTTGTACGAAAATCAACAATTAAACATTTTTTTTAGGAGTAATTCGTAGTATGTTGTGCAACGACTCTCTTAATGCAGATGTGGTGCCTGTCGACTTTGTTATCAATGCGTGCATTTTGATAGCTCGTGAAATCGCTATGACTAAGTAAGTGCGTTATAAAACACTGAACATTTTTCCTTTGCGAAGATACATCTGTTTTAAATATCTTTGCAGACCGAAACAAGTTAAAGTGTACAATGTCACTGAATCCATGAGGAATCCTGTTACATGGGGGGAAGCTCTGGAAATGGGTATATTTTTTTCAAATCTTTATAATAATTCGACATGTCAAAATTCCGCCTTATGTTAAGCTAGAGTGCGGTTCATGTGCGGAAACAACTGCTATCACAGAGAAATGTCTGCATGCAGCAGTCTCTTCCATTATGCCGACTTGAGGAGACAAACGTGCACCATTATGCCTGGTTTAGAAGTAAGCTGATCCCTAAATGCGACTAGGTCACTACCTACCACTCACTATTCTTGTTATGGCTCCACTTGCGTTAGTGTTAATATTAATGGCTGCTACAATTACGCGATGATTAGCGCGTTAAAAATTATGAAAATTTAAACTGTGACTACATTAAAGGTTTTGCTTGAGTTAGCGTTTAACGTGTAACCGTAGAGTTACGTTTATGTTTACAGGTCGTAAATATGTGCTGCAGTATCCGTTTCAAAATATTTTGTGGTATCCCGGCGGGTCGCCAAAGTCAAATAAAATTTACCATTACTTCGCCCATGTGTTTTTTCATTTATTACCAGCCTATGTAATCGATGTGATAACCTATTTGCTTACACAACGGCCGTTGTAAGTACTACATGTTTTATGCTATTTCAAGTAATATACCTACGAATGCCAAAAAAGAAACCATACAAACCTGTCGTTTCTCGATCATACTTCCATCTCGCTCTTTCAGACTGGTTATTATATAAGGCGAGAGCGAGAGGTATGGGGAGAAAAATTTTTATACTTCGGCAGCTGTTAACTTCATAAACCCTGTCATCATCGGCTAGTTAATTTATAAGTTAATTATAATTAATATTTAAAAAATATAATAAAATTAATATCTTAAATTACAATTTGATAATTGAAAATTATAAAGCTTTCTATTGATTGCATTTAATTCTCAATTATTTTAATTAGTTTTCTTCCCCTAGTGTTGAGTCGCCCCTAAACAGTGACCCTAAACTCCTATCCCTCTACAGGGCCGACACTGTATTATATTTTAGGTTACACGAAATTTATTTAGCTCGGTTTAAATGTGTGTGCGAGTAAAGATTTTTCTTTTGCTTTTCAACACCAATGTGCTAATTGCAGCTATTGGTCACACAATAAACACAATATACACAATAAACATAATATACATAATACACACAATATATACAATATATACAATATACACAATACACCTTATTGCTTTTATATATTTTGCCTTTATTATTTTTATGCATTCACTACATGTATTATGTTTTGCAGCATGGTGCACGTACAAAAACGTGTTAGCGCTGGTCTGAAGCTTCTGCAGTATTACACTACAAGGGAATGGCACTTCAAAAATGATAACTTTTTGAATCTGGTCAATCATATAACAGAGCAGGACGAGGCCATCTTTTGTATTGACATGAAAAAAGTAAATTGGGATAGCTACATGAGGAATTACGTACAAGGCGCAAGACGGTACTGCTGCAAAGAGGATGACTCTACTTTGCCTAGAAGTAGGAAGATGCTTCGACGGTATTATACATTTTATATAATTTTTTTTTTAAAGCAGTCAACCAAGTAACGTGGTAAGCAGATTGATGATGGTTATTAGCCCAGTCTGCCGTCCCGAGAAGTGACCTTGTCACGTCGGGCTGCATGGCTCTAATGAGAGGAGTGGCACTGACAATCTGGATGGTGCGCACGTCTCGTCAACCCAACATAGCGGAAGCGACCGCTGTCTGCAAAAAATTATCTGTGGAAGAAGTTGTTTCCGTTCATGGACCGCACTCTAAAAAATTCTCGAACCAAGCACGGCTACATTGATACTTAATTAATTAAAAATAATAATGACGTGCTAAAAAAAAAATTTAATGCTAAGAGTAAATACGAGTTAAGGTCCAGGACACTCGGGTCGAAAATACATTTTCAATTTATTTTTTATTATCAAAGTTCTTATTTTCTTTTCCAGTTACTACATCTTGGACAAATGCGTTAAGATTCTGTTGGTCGTCCTTTTCATCTATGGAATTTACGCGATAGTTTTTTAATATATATTTTTTCATTTAAGTTTGACTATGCTCCGCCTGATGTTAAGCTAGAATGCGATTCATGAACGGAAACAACTGCTATTACAGATAAATTTCTATAGACAGCAGTCGCTTCCGCTATGCCGGATTGAGGAGACGAGTAAGCACCATCCAAATTGACAGTGCACACTCCTCTCGTTACACCTGACTCCCAAACTGCTCCCGAAACGGGACAATGTCACTTCGAGGGCGGACTTTCTAGTTTCTATTTCCTTAAATAAAGTGTTTGTTTTTTCTTTAAAATGCATTCCTTTTTTCGCCCCAGCAGTTACTGCCGTAAAATATAAAAATTAACATTAGTTTTAAGTTTTTTTTGTGATCTTAGTTGATATAGAGTTTTAAGTACGAAGCCACGGGCTGTTCAGTTCATCAATTTGAAATACAAAGCCCAACTCTGTGCAAAAAAATGTGTTTTGATAATACTAACTATTGTTATTAAACAATAATAAATATTATTGATTTTTATTTTGTCCATTCTACAGTACCTACCTGTTGAGTTTTGTTAGCAGCAATATTATTATGCACTTTAAAGAGCGGTTAGCAGACTACTGCTTCCAAGTGACACTACTTCACGTGGCAGAGTGGGTTTAATAACCATCAGCATTTTCATTGGCTCGTTCGTAAACGTAATTTTTATTTTCACTCAAAAAGTTCCGAAATCCCGAGTTAGCAAAAAAAAAAATTTGGTAACGCTGGTTCTGAAACATTGTGGACAATTCGAAGCTTTTTTGTGGAGCAGAACCCTTGGATATGTGCACCTAGGGTGTGGAAGAGACATTTGTCAAGTAACTAGTATTTATATAAAATACTAGCGACGAAACCCAGCGTTGCTCCGATTAAAATACATCACATGTTTAATGGTATAAAAAATATTTAAGGATCCGTTTTTAACGTAGATATTGTAGATTTCTATCTTAGATATTGAGAGACTTATTTGACCATTAAACATACGGTGTTTATAGACTATATCTAATTAATTAACTAATTGAAATAATTATTATAGGTTAAAATAAAAAATACTCTAATAAATGTGTAAACAGAAATTTGTAGTACTTTCTAGAACATTCTATATTGATTTTAGCAGCTATACACATTTTTAATGTTTGTAGATCATTCTAGAAGTTTTTAGAACTTTCTAGAACATTCCATGTCGATTTTAACGGTTGCGCTCATTTTGGAACTTTCTAGATCATTCCAGAAATTTGTAGAATTTTCTAGAACAGTCTATATCGATTTTAGCAGCTATACACATTTTTAATGTTTGTAGATCATTCAAGAAGTTTTTATAACTTTCTAGAACATTCCATATCGATTCTAACAATTGCGCTCATCTTGAAACTTTTAGAACCTTCTAGATAAATTGTAACAGTTGCACACATTTTGGAGTTTTCCAGATTATTTCAAAAACTTTTAGAACTCTATACTTAGTACTCAACATGTCATAAGTTAGAAAAAGACAGATATACATTTTTTGAGATTTTCGCCTCCCACAACCACCCTCTTCCACCCACCGCGTCCAACTCCCTTACTTTCACCAGGAGACCAAGGGGTATCTACCACCCCAACGGGAAGTAGATTGGAGTTGGTGGTCATAGAGAAAACCCTGTCTTTACGTACTAACATTAACATTTTATAAAAGTATTTAGATTTAGATAGATTGGCCGACTGACAGTGCTGCACGTTCGTCTAGAGCCGGCATAACGGATGTGACTTTCAAATTTTTCCATAATTTACATTAGTCTCGAGTCGGCTTGGCGGATGTGACTTTTTAAATTTTACCATAATTTACATTAGTCTCGAGCCGGCATAGCGGAGGCGACTTCTTTAAAGAGATGTTTCGATGATTTAGCATCTATACAAAATATATAGGCATTAAATAAAAGAGGGGTGGGCTGACTGATGTAAGTTTATCTATAATAGTATGCCCTGTCAACCCGTATATCGGAGACGACTGCTACCTGAAGAAATGTTTACAAAAAAATTATATTAGTAACTAGATAATTTACATTAGTCTCGAGCCGGCATAGCGGAGGCGACCTTTTTTCCACTAAATTCGTCTCCTGCGGCGCAACGCGGCGACAACAAAAAGTGGGGTCAAAGTCAGACTCGGGTGGTGGTGTCAACCTAACCCCTAACACCCTAACCTGACCTACCTAACGATGCTCACGTGATATACCTTACTTTGGAATGTTTAACATATTTGATTGTTGCGACGTACGAGTATTAAGCATGCAATTCAGACTAAGTCGTCGTCATGGATTTGGGTATTTGCCAACCAGCTCCATAAGACTGGCTTCACCCGAGTCTATGGACCCCGATAATCCATATACTGAAATTTGTATATCTGTTAACAACAACGAAAATGTAGGATGTGTGTTATTTTTTTTTATTGCGCCATCTAGCAGTGACTAGATAAACTGATTTATGAATAATCATGGATCTATTAATTTAAAAGTGGGGATTAGCCCGCTAGATGGCGCAATACAAATATATATATTTATAAATGAGTTTATCTAGTCACTGCTAGATGGCGCAATAAAAAAAAATAACACACATCCTACATTTTCGTTGTCGATTAACAGATATACAAATTTCAGTATATGGATTATCGGGGTCCAAAGACTCGGGTGAAGCCAGTCTTATGGAGCTGGTTGGCAAATACCCAAATCCATGACGACGACTTAGTCTGAAGTAAATTGCATGCAAAATATTGAATGTCAGATATATACTAAATGTTACAAACGAGGCGTAAAAATGATAAGTCATATGGTGGTTAGGTTGACATCACCACCCGAGTCTGACTTTGACCCCACTTTTTGTTGTCGCCGCGGCGGCACTTTGTACTATTTCGAACATTCGAGAATGTTGTAGAATGCACTCGAATATTCGCGAATGTTTAAACTGTCGGTTCTCCAAACCTTTTCTTATTAATATATCGATAATTTATTAGTTTATCTACTCGCCCCTAGACGGCGCAATGAAAAATATGTCAATTTAACATTGTTTTATGGTGCTTTTTATTCTAACCAAAACATTCTGGAATATTCTGAATAGTTGTCGAATCTATTAATAAAAATTAATTTAGCAAACAAACAGTTTTAAATATTCGAAAGCATTCGACAACTATCCAGAACATTCTAGAATTTTCTGGTTAGAATAAAAAGCACCATAAAACAATGTCAAATTTACATATTTTTTATTGCGCCGTCTAGCGGCGAGTGGATAAACTAATAAATTATCAATATATAAATAAGAAAAGGTTTGGAGAACAAACAGTTCCAAACATTCGAGAATATTCGAGAGCATTCTACAACATTCCAGAACATTCTCGAATGTTCGAAATAGTACAAAGTGCCGCCGCGGCAACAACAAACAGTGGGGTCAAAGTCAGACTCGGGTGGTGGTGTCAACCTAACCCCTAACACCCTAACCTGACCTACCTAACGATGCTCACTTGATATACCTTACTTTGGAATGTTTAACATATTTGATTGTTGCGACGTACGAGTATTAAGCATGCAATTCAGACTAAGTCGTCGTCATGGATTTGGGTATTTGCCAACCAGCTCCATAAGACTGGCTTCACCCGAGTCTATGGACCCCGATAATCCATATACTGAAATTTGTATATCTGTTAACAACAACGAAAATGTAGGATGTGTGTTATTTTTTTTTATTGCGCCATCTAGCAGTGACTAGATAAACTGATTTATGAATAATCATGGATCTATTAATTTAAAAGTGGGGATTAGCCCGCTAGATGGCGCAATACAAATATATATATTTATAAATGAGTTTATCTAGTCACTGCTAGATGGCGCAATAAAAAAAAATAACACACATCCTACATTTTCGTTGTCGATTAACAGATATACAAATTTCAGTATATGGATTATCGGGGTCCAAAGACTCGGGTGAAGCCAGTTGGTTGGCAAATGGAGCTGGTTGGCAAATACCCAAATCCATGACGACGACTTAGTCTGAAGTAAATTGCATGCAAAATATTGAATGTCAGATATATACTAAATGTTACAAACGAGGCGTAAAAATGATAAGTCATATGGTGGTTAGGTTGACATCACCACCCGAGTCTGACTTTGACCCCACTTTTTGTTGTCGCCGCGGCGGCACTTTGTACTATTTCGAACATTCGAGAATGTTGTAGAATGCACTCGAATATTCGCGAATGTTTAAACTGTCGGTTCTCCAAACCTTTTCTTATTAATATATCGATAATTTATTAGTTTATCTACTCGCCCCTAGACGGCGCAATGAAAAATATGTCAATTTAACATTGTTTTATGGTGCTTTTTATTCTAACCAGAACATTCTGGAATATTCTGGATAGTTGTCGAATCTATTAATAAAAACTAATTTAGCAAACAAACAGTTTTAAATATTCGAAAGCATTCGACAACTATCCAGAACATTCTAGAATTTTCTGGTTAGAATAAAAAGCACCATAAAACAATGTTAAATTGACATATTTTTTATTGCGCCGTCTAGCGGCGAGTAGATAAACTAATAAATTATCGATATATTAATAAGAAAAGGTTTGGAGAACAAACAGTTCCAAACATTCGAGAGCATTCTATTACAATCTACGTCACAATAATAAAACTCGAAATGAAACAAGGAGGTGAAACCACAAGAAAATTGCCAATTAAAAAATAAACTAAATTGAATTCAGAAAATGAATAATATTTGTGTAGCCTTTGCCTAAAACTTAAAAAAGATTTTAACGTCATAACTGTCAGTGTGACGTCATGTTTTTGAACGGAACAAAACGGTTACATTGTGTCACTGCATAAGCGTGGTGAATGCATACCCCTGGCAAAGCGTGGTCTATTAGGTTAATTTGCCTGTGGCATATTATGACAACATCCCGCCTTATGATGTAAAACTAGAGTGCGGTCTTTGAATGGAAACAACTGCTACTATAGATAAATTTCTACTGGCAGCAGTCGCCCTCGCTTTGCCGGCTTAAGAAGACGACCTCCCTCGTCGTCCCCTCTCGTTAAACCTGGCTACTTTCAAACTGATCCCAAAACGCGACAAGGGCGCTTCACAGTTGTTACATTCGAAACAATACTAACCCAGGACGGCAGACTATCATCAGTCTGCCTACCACTCTTATTAAAAATTCCAATCTTATAATGTAAAATAAGACGCAAGTATTTTTTTCTAAAAGCGTTTTTATTATAATTGTAATAAGAAAGTCAACATGATAAAAACAAAAATACACAAATATAAATCTCAATATAAAAACTATTAACGTTTATTTTGCTCCTATAATGCTCTGTATATCTATTATAGCTGTTTTGGTCACATAAATAACTGCTTTAAATCTGTATGGGCAACAAAAAAAGGTTTCCAATATTTTTAATATTTAAAATGTGTATTTATTTAATAAATAAAATAAAAATATTTTATAAAAAATATTGACGATACCGCAGCGTTGTTTATTTGGCCAAGTAAGAATTAGTTGAATAAGCTTTTTAAAGTACTTTCTAGATATTTGGTTGGTCCAGAATACTCAAGTAGCATATATCAGCTAGATAATGACCATGAGAAAGATGTGTGATGGTGATTCTGACTTTTGCTACTTTAAGCTTAACACAAACACATTATATTTTAAAAGTTGGTGGTACAGTTTTAAAACCTTTTAAAATAGACGTCTAAACATTAAATTTCTAAATCTAATTACTATTATTAAAATGCATTGGGGGTTTATTATTGGCAGTGAATTGTGTACAAATTCTAAAACCTACATCATGACAATTATTATGATCTAACTTTTAGGCACATAGTCTATGGTCTATAATTACGTGACGACTTAGTGAAGGGGAAGAATTTACACACATTGGCAATATCAATACATACATAGTGAAAATGATTGCGGGTTAAGCCACCTACTACAGTGTGGCGCTACATAGATTTTATTAATATAATTTCATCAATTTATAACAATAATAATTTGAGATAGCATGGCATTTGTTTGAAGGGGCGATTTGTAAAAATGTAAAATAAAAACTTGAACATATAACATGCATTGCAATAGTACATATACATTGACAATTATTCTACATATTACTTAATTTAAAACTACATCTAAAGTCCCAATAACGACTACGTCTACAGCTATTTGGAAAAAAAATCATACTACAATAAAAAAATATTAAGTTGCGTATATGTTGCCGACCAAAGATAGTCAAGAACAAAAGTGTGAATAATATTATTTTTATTTTTGTACAGGCTTTACATTTTATTGAATTCGTGCGCCATTGGACCTGTACAAGCCACGTCCTCCAGCGCTCTTTAGTCGTGGCGTTAGTCATAACACGAAGCAAATTTTAGGCCGACAGAGTAATCGTTGTCGCGATAATTCTTACATTAAAATTGGTTTAACATTAATTAATTAATTAAATCTGATTATAAGATGTATTAAATATTTTTTTTCTTTCATAAAATTCATTAAAATGCAAAATATGTTTATTAGGATTCGACTTAAAGCAGTACATGTTAGGTACAGAATTATCGTTCATCATAATAATATAATAAAAAATAATAAAACAAATATTGAATTAAATGGATTAAAATAATAATTTCATAATGTTTAAAACTCTTACCTACAACACAATATTTAAAAAAAACAAACAATATTTACTAATTTAAGTTACAACAAATTAATAACTCAACACTAACACGAGAAAAAAAAACTAGGAACTAATAATAATTTTATTCAGAATGTTTGTTCATAATAACAACAAAAAAAGCAATATATACATACAAAATCATTAACAAATAACACGCTTCTTATTATAATAAATGTGATGGCTAACTTAATATAAAAACAAAAGAAAAATTGAGCTAAAACTGAGCTTAAAATAAAAACTCGCAAATTTTTGTAAATAACTATTAAAAAACGGATTTGTAAACCTTACTACCTCAAGGTATTGTTTTGGATCCTATGTCTAATAAATAAATAAAAACCACAATCTTCTATTACATAGGCGCATGGTGGTTCTACCTTCCATCTTAGGCTTCAATAAAATATTGTAACAACTATGAGGCCATACAATTGCAACTATGGAGATTTTTTTATTAGTATAGCGACTAACGCGACCAAATTTCTAACATACGTCATACCAAAATTCGATTGATTTATGTAGGTAATAAGCCAGGTTAGGAGCTTAATTATAACTCCAATCGTCTTGTAATATAGTGTCTATACGCGTACGTAACGCCTGAACACGTGCATATGTGTAATCTTATATTTCCAGGCGTAATATACGTGACATATATGTCGCTGCACTAACAAGTTACAAAATGCTGTGAAATTGTAAAAAATATACAGGACCACTCACCACAAAGGCAAGTCTTCATTATTTTTTAATTACAGGCAGTAATTTGTATAAATACATGGCTCTGTGGAAAGTGGACTTGAGTCATACATTATTAAAAAAATATATATAAAAATTCATTAAAACATTTGTATAAGTAATTGTTAAAAGAAATAAAAAATAATAAAATTTTGTGATCTGTAAGTCACATATTGAGATAAGATATATGTCATAGTGTTATTATGCTGTTACCATACTGTTTTCTTTAATGAACTGCAGCAATTAAATGTTACCAACTTCAAAACAACATATGTCATTATTATTTTAACTTGCAATACCAAAAAAAAAGTAAATGTACTGCAGCTAGTAAAAATGCAACAATGTACTCAATGCTTGTGTCCCATAGTGAGAACACAGGGCAACAGAGCTCCCACAACCAAGAATGACATCTCACAAATATCTAAACCTCCGAAGCCACTGGTTCTCTTGTGTGGCGACGACAAAGGCGATGGTGTCTCCTGTGTCGGCAACAACGTGTGCGTGTGATTGTGTGAGTGAGTGAGTTCCGGTAACACATGCACAGTGGCAACATAGAGGAAAGTCCCGGCGGAGAATAACATCGCTATGCCTGAAAATAATATATATATTTTTTTTATAATAACGTCAAGCTGATATTAATGAGTGGAAGAAACTGCTGCGATAGACGAATGTGCATCATCACGACTGAAAAATTTATGCTGTGGCGGATCAGTCATATGCCAACAAAATCAGAAGCAGTTAAAGTGTCGGAAGCGGGCTAATATCATACAACCAATTTAAACATAAATTCGCTACCTAAGGTTTTTTTTATTGTAGCTTGGCATATGACAACACTATACCTGATGTAAAGCTAGAGTGCGGTCCATGAACGGAAACAACTGCTACTACAGAGAAATCTCTATAGGTCGACTCCGCTATGCCGGCCTGAGGAGACGAAAATGCACCATCTAGAGTGACAGTGCACACTCCTCTCGCTATACCTGGCTACATCAAATCTGCTCCCGAAACGCGACAAGGCCGCTTCACGGGTGTTACATTCGAAAGTGGTGGAGTACCACCATCCGCAGTAGCCCCAGGACGGCAGGCTGGGCAAATAACCAGCATCAGTCTGCCTTCCACTCCTTAATAGTGCCTATAGGCACTGAGCGACCAAAGTATATATAACAAAGTTACATTGGTACCGGTTAGAATTTAGCGAGGTCTGAACACGAGTCTCATCGATCGTGAATTCACGCGTGTCACCCCTAGACCACGGCTGCTCTAATTTTTCAGGTATTGAAGTATAATATTTGATGCCCCAATTGACAGCGGGTCTTCTCAACTCACCAGTCGCATTGAAGTCGCTCAATGTCTGCTTACTCTCATTTCCAATACCGAAGTACGTGAGTAAAGTCAACAAGGGTGCGGCACAAGAAAATATCAACAGATGCTTACGAATCGTGTTCCTGAAATAAATAGAAATGTTATAACATCGTCATTTTTTATAAACGATACGTACTGTTATAAATTAATCACCTGTCAAGGCCTGCATGCATCAAAAATGTAACCAATCCGAAAGCAGCTGGTGCTTTGTGCAGCATAATAGCCAAAAATACTATCAACTCAACATCAGCATGGGCAGTGGTGGCTGCAGCGCCGAGAGCGACACCATCGGCTAGAATTAGCAAAATAGAATAATTATGGCTCCAATAATTAAAGAAAGAAAAAGACAGTGACTGGATCAATCTGGAACGAAGAGCTAGCGACAAAATGTTTTCAACTTTTTCAATATTTATTCTCCAATTTCACTACCGCTAATTTACATACAGTTTTTACATAACCTAGTAAATTTACAAATTGGCAGAAGTGTACCAGCATTTTAGGCACAAGGCGAGAGCGAGGATTATGGGAAGAAAAGTTTTCATAGTCCAGGAGAATTGATAAGCGCGGGCAGCTAGGCGTTACATATGCAAACATTTTTTCCTGCGGCCTTGGAGACAACAACAGGGGCAGGTAGATACAAGTATTGAGTCGTATAATTTACATAAGAGGGTAAAAGTTATTTTAAATTAACTGTTTAATAATGCAAAATGCCAACCGGGCCTTCGCTCATTAAATAATGAATATATTATGCACATGAAAGTAGAAATGGTATGGTAAAAATAGTTAATTGTTTAAGTGATGACGTGACCTTGTACAATCAAGTAGGTAGGTATACATAATTTATTAAGTATACAGTACATAAACATAATATGTACGAGTATATGCCTACATCTCTGGGATTTATTTATTTGACTAGTCAGCTGACAATTAAATTGGATTTTTAGGATTATGAAAAAGCCTGGCTACTTTCAGGATGATTCCTAAACGTGACAATGTGACTTCATGGGATGGTTAACTGGGCTAAACTACCTACTGTCTTTAATTTGGCAACAATCACAAAAGCTTTATTTCCGATTGACAATTCTTACATTATTTGGATTGAATAAGCATAGAAATGTGTATTAAAATGTGAAGTTTCACTACATGTGTGTAATATTTCAAAGAAATTTTCCTAATCAATAAATTCAATCACGGTTCGATTACCAAATCTGTTTATTGCATATTATTTTTTCAAGCATAACCTAGCGTGTAGCAAGAATTGCCCATTATTTTGTTATCAAAATAAATCTACCTAATCGTTACAACATGAGATAACAATGAACAATATGTCTAAAAAACATATAACATACATTTCCGCCTAAATTTTAATTACAAAAAAAAGGTATTACTTTAACGTTTTATGGGGACCGAGCGAGCAGAGTACATAAGATTTAGTCAGACCGGTCAGTTTTCAGCAAGATTTCAACACGAGTCCCACCAATAGTGAGTTCACGCCTTTTACTGCTAGATTACGACAGCTCAAATCAATTAGGCTATATGGGGTATAAAAATTAGTAGGCATGCAGAAATAGAAGTGTATTGATTATATAGAAAGTGGTTATGCGAACGTAGAAACATTTATTACATATTTTTCATCACTATAATGACCCAACAAGGTATGAGTGCCTTTCTTCAGTTTAACAAATTAAACCAAATTTATTCATGAATATAAATCATCAAAAACTTACCAGCAGCGTGTACAACAAGGCCAACGGTCGCTGTAATACTTTTCTCGTGGCTGCTAGGGTCAGAACTCCTAGAAGATATTTGATCGACGACCAGCATGAATATGAATCCTAAAAGTTTCATAGAAATACTATATATTAGAACAAAAAAATTGCATCTATAAAATCATGGTCGAAGCAAGTCAATCTTACCAAGTACTAATGATATTCCAATAACAGTATGTAGTTCTTCATCATGCTTCACCGTTTGTGCAGTGTAGTCTCCAGTAGGTGGGAGATGTGATGGTTGTTCACTATACAGAGATCGGACACCCTCTGGAATTATAACAGCCAAAGCAGCTCCGACTAACAAACCCGCACCAAATATAGTGAATTTCTTTAACTTTTCCTGTAAAAAAATGATATTCCATTTGTAACGTTTTGGGATAAAACGACAACATTATTGTAAAATATGTTCTATATCTTGTTATGCTATTTTTAGAACATATATATTTCTTACCTCAGACATAGACACATTCAAAGGTATACTTCCAGCAACGTATGATCCTATTAACATAACGAAAACTAATAAAATTAACACGATAGTTCCATCCATGTTTATGAAAATATTTTCACCCAGTCGAACAGAGTCTAACTCACAGACTGCTGAGTATAAAAAGACGTCGTTTATTATGCGTTTCAATGTTTATTAAAATTACAAATTAATAAAATTATAACTGAAAACTATTTAAAAACACGAAAGTTTCAACATTCTAAACATTTCTAAATCAAAACGACAACTCGACAAGGAGAATTTCTTCTCCTTTATTATGACATTGCAACAACTTGCCACTGTCAAACTAATTTTAAATATTTGGCGGGATCTTGGAGATATTTCGTTTTCTAGATAGAGGTTGTGAGTTGCTTATTTCGTTCATGTGATTACTAATTTTATTATTTCAATATACATCTTTATATAAATTTTTGAGTAAGAAAATCTCAATCTAAACTTTATGAATGACGTAAATTAGGATTAATAAGTAATGTACAACAATATTAATTTCAAAATGATTTTATTTGTACTTATTGAGTAAATATGATTATATTATTAAATCTTTAAGAGTAGCTGCTTAATTTTAACTCTTGTAACATATCAAATACAGTTTCGACTAATTGGTATTTCATCGAGAACACCACTCTTCGAGCGTCCACTGAACCGTAAGACAAATTCATGGTGAACAAGTCCGCATAGAACTGTAAACAAAAAAAGTATAGATTTACGTGACATAATATTACAGTTTACATAGGTGCACGTTACTTTTGTTTTCATTAGACTCTGTTGCACCAAAAGGCCCGTTAAAGTTACATTTGATTGTTACATTTTACGGTGACTTTAACCGTTACGTTTACATTTACTCCACACGCGTTGCACCATCGTGTAAATCCATATTGTTATTTTTACAAACATTACATATATTTACGTCATTATACAGATAGACATTTTGACAGAACATAGTGATTAAACAGTTCTGTGATGCCCGAGTAGGATATAGCGCTTAATGAGTTAAAACTGGTTTTTTTTACCTGTAAACCGAGAATAGGTTCTGTTGAGAATTCTTGTGACATTTCATTACATTTTAAAACTTGTGCCTTTTGTGGTGTTACGTGTAATAAACCAAATTTTCCCTGTCAAAGATAAATATTATTCATTATACCTATGGCCCAGTGATCACGGAGCATATCCGATGGACAGTTGGAATATTTTAAAAAAATTAAAATAATTGGAAATCGATTTTTTTTTAATTGTAGCTCGGCACGTGACAACACTCCGCCTGATGTAAAGCTGGAGTGCGGTCCATGAATGGAAACAACTGCTACTACAGATAAACATGTGCGAGCAGCAGTCGCTTCCACTATGCCGTCTATGAATCTTAATAAATTTTTTCATCAATTTCGTCACCGACTAGGCGATAGGCGATGTGTTTTATTTAAAGTTGTGGTCATAGTTTATAATTCTGATTAGGCACGTAGCGCACGCAGCGGATTAATACAAAGGTAATAGATAAGGATTTAAATACCTCACGCTTTTTATCGACCGCTTCTCGAATTTGCATAACAATATTTCTACTACCAGATGACACGTTCCATCTGAAAAGTTGATAAGAAAACCGAAATGGTAATAGGAACTAATAAAGATACGAAGTGGTACGTGGCAGCTGTACTGTCAGTCTATTAAATATTAATTTTTATAATTTTTTATTTTATTAGACGCTAATACACCTAGGCAAATTAAACAAGATCATAAAAGTCATGAAACTGTTTTGCTGTCAATGCTTGTATGCGAATATAAACGCTAATAGTATGAATACTAGACACAGATTTGTATGACGCCAATTTATTTTACCTTCAAGTCAGCAGAGATGAATATTTCCTAACAAAAATTGAAGAGGAAGAAATTAAATTAATAATCATGTTATTATGTACATACAATATGTTGTATAATAAGGTTTCAAAAGAAGTTACAAATTTCCTTAATCACCAGCGGGGTAGGAAAACAAGAATTTATTTTTAATAAATCAATAATTTTGTTTTTGTGTATCATTTATTACCGGCTCCATTGAAAATTGTATGCTCTAGATAAAAAAGCCATCGCATGATAATTATGTCTCTCCAGAGCCCATTCCTTTGGGCATGAACCTTCTACATAATTATGAGCATCAAAATCCGGAAAGAAGTCACACGAAGCTGCCTGCATTACCTGCAATTTTGACATTTACTACATTGAAACCTATGTTAATTATGTTACATGTACCGTGACGCTTAGTGCCTGTGATACAAGGATAATAAAGAAATAATAAAAAAAAACTTCGTATTTAAGGCTGAGTATTTTTCTTGATAGTCTTTTCATAACCTTTTTTTAGCGCTTGTATCACAGGCACTGACCGACCAAAGTACATATAACATAGTTACATTAGTCAGAATTTAGCGAGGTTAGACACACTAGACCGTGATCATTGTCCATATAAAACACCGAATATTATAAAGATCCTGAAGGAGCACCACCACCTGGATGGTACAAATGACAAATTTCAATAGTTCTATTAATAGCTTAATATCACCGTATCGTTAGAAAACGGTCCCTTGAAATTGGATCAAAGAATGACCAAACAAAAGTAGTAAACATAGAAGTTACCTGTACCATTTTCTTTACACTATATTTTTTATTATAATGTTCTTTTAGTGCAGTAGTGTTTGTAACCCATTTCAGTTTTACATAGTTAGATAGACACAACCATGTGACAGTCACTCCTAAGCCCGTGACCTGTAGTATGACTCCTTTACTGAAAATTTAGTAAAAAAAAAACTTTATTTTTAAAAATATTATAATTATGTCTATTTGTCCGGAGATAAGAAAAATAAATCTTACCCATTTGGATCTGGCTTCAAATCCCAACCTTGATATGGCAAATTGTTATATCTGAGAGTGGCCAACCCTATAGGCCCTAGAAAATACATGTGGTTTATTAAATCAAAACCAACTTTAAAGTTTCACCTGGGTATCAGGGATAAGGACAACAAAAACACAGACTCGAAATATTTACTTTCTTTTTGTTACAAATAAATATTCCGGGGACTCGAACCCGGAATTTCCACGTAACAGACTGTCGCGCAAACCACTGAGACTCCTTAAATCAGGTACTTAAAAATATGTAGATACGTACACAATACACCAGTTCTAAATTGAAGTACAAGTTTGTCTTCGTTGTATTTAAAATCATTTATATAATTGCTAGTCCATAGTTTTCTCGCTTCTTGCCATTGACATACCACTGGTGGTTCGAGCCAAATGACGTCATCTGGTAGTCTGGAAGCAAATGATTAAAATTTCTGTACTAAGTTAGTTCTTGTACAGATGCACTAAACGAACAAAGCACATGTAATAGCTACAATGATCAGAATTTAGCGAAGTATGAACACGGGTTTCATCCATAGTGAGTGTAGACTAGACGGTAGCGTCAGATCATGACCGCTCGTATTAAGTTTCATCCCCTATTACACCCCTTTGAATCCTGCAATCTATCTCCTTGCCAAATTTTAGGCTTGGAAACAAAATTACTTTCACGGACCTAGAACCGCCTATATGACGAACTAGATTACTATTTTTACTATTAACAAGTGAACTTCATTAATGTATACATACTCAATATTAACAAGAGCTAGTTTTTCATACTGCGCCTCAATTTTCTTCATTTCAGCTTCAATTTCTTCAGGTGTTCTTGTGACACCAGCTGCTGGAGGTCCCGGGGCTCTATATTGTATTTGATACTTCATTGGTTCAAGTTTTTTTGGTAGAAATACTGAAAATATAACTAATATATTTAAATCTGAATACAATTGCAATCTGCGGTCAGATCTGCGCCTTACAAGATGATACAGAATACATTATTACAATATTTTGAAAGATAACATGGCCTACATTCCTCTATCAAAGAAGAAACAACTGCTACTAGATATAATTTCTAAAGGCAACAGTCGCCTCCGCTATGTGTGATATGTGAGAAGACGACTGTGCACCATCTAGATTGATAGTGCACACACCTCAGGCTTTACCTCGCTAAATGCGACAAGGTCAAGATGTAACCATGTAACCATTCGGTAAGTGGTAGTACTACCCCAGGACCGGAGACTGGGTGAAAAACCATCATCAGCCTGCCTACCACTGTTATATAGGAATACTTTGTATCAATATTTAGTATTGAACTTGAATGATAGTGTACCCGCGCGTCGTAGTGTTAGATAAACATGCTTAACATATCATGAAGATAAGATATAAGAATAATCTGATTTATCAATATGTATGACGAATAATGTTATTATCGACATGAATATATGACACTATCATTATTTTCGAAGCGAATCGACCGCTTTTCCTGTGGAAATTTTAATAATACAACATTATATTTTACAATTAAAGAAGTTACCCTTCTCTTTTATACATTGTATTGTTTAGTTAAATTGTGAATATGTAATTATAGTTTTAAACGGACTCTTCTACTTCCTAATATTCGGTTCTTTGGACGTTCAAGTGCCATGTGAAGTGAATTTTCAAAATGAACGAATTAGGCTGATGTATGTTGTAAAAAGAAAAGGTTTACTATTGAAAAATGATTCTGAAATTCATGTATGTATCACCTGTAACTTTTAATCTACAAACAAGCGTCTTGGTATCTGTCTATAATAATAGAAGAAGTCACGACTGACTGATTCATAATCAATGTTTAAAACTATGATAGCTGGCGATCTGCATTTTCATGGCTAGCTTTGTACGCTTAGGCGTGTACAAAAAAGATATGGCACAATTTTGATCTGGATCGATTTCGGTAATGTACCAGAACAAAAGTTGTAGAGTATGTAATAAGAAAATAAATATTTTCCATACAAATCGGTCGTTTCTCACACTCGCTCCTAAGAGCGTAAGGTACTGGGAAAGTTTTCATTCTAAGACGGCCAGACTTGAGAAGCGCGACCATCACCAGCTACTTATTTTATTTGACTAGTAGATATTTATGAACAATCAAAAAGCTCGCGCTATAGCTTTACAAAATAATTTCCTTGAATTTGATTGTAAACTGATTGTTATTGGTATTGGTTTTTTTTTATTGTAGCTCGGCATGTGACAATACTCCGCTTGATGTAAAGCTAGAGTTGTGCAGGCAGCAGTCGCCTCCACTATGCCGGCTTGAGTAGACGAGGATGTACAATCTAGATTGACAGTGCATACTCCTCTCGTTATACCAGGCTACTTTCAAACTATTCCCGAAACGCGACAAGGTTTACTTCACGGGTGTTACATTCGAAAATGGTGGTAGGTACTACTCCAGGACGGCAGACTGTATAAATAACCATCATCAGTCTTGCCTACCACTCTTTAATAGTGCCTATAGGCACTGAGCGACCAAAGTACATATAACAACAAATTGGTACCGGTCAGAATTCGCGAGCTTCGAACACGGGTCTCATCGATCGTGAGTTCACGCGTTTACCGGTAGACCACGGCCGCTCTCTTTTGGATGTTTGTGCCGTGTATAAGCTTATTAAACAGCACAAGCCTAAACAGTCCTTTAAGTGATGCAGCTAACCCATTTTTGAATGTACCTACGCAATAGTTGTAATTTTGAATCTGTAAGCGAATGCGTACAAAAATGACAAGATATCTCTTACAACGCTAGCGAAAATATTATATCACTTTATAGGTGTATGCATATAAATTTTAGCGAGTTTATCCATTGCGATTGCAATTTATAATCTTGTGTAAATAGAAAATAAAACAATCGACGTTCGTTAAGGCTGTCCAAGACTGCATGGATTACATTAGTTTGTCAAAATTACTTATATGAAAAAAATATTAAATATTCAAATTTCACGTCTTTATTAAAAAAAACTTCAGGTCAAAATATACAGTAAAAAGGAAGGCGTCATTTCCGCGAACCGAAGAAGTTGTATACATCATTCTGAGGCGGAATAAGTAAATGCAAAAATTGTTATAGGGCTCATGACGCGACGGTTTCGTAGCACGCGCGAGGTCATTCAACTCACAGCAGATAGACAGACGAGTGTGCTAGCCTTAGCGATGTTATTATGACATTGCGGCTTGATTTATTTGAAAATCAAAAAAAAACTAATAATAAATAAAAAAACTCTTAGAACAACTCTTGTCACTTACACACACACTTTGATTTTGTATATAGGTATATGTATACTTAATTTAAAAAATTTAAACTGTTTTTTTATATTTAGTTGCGATGTAAGTGGATATTTGAAATCAATTTGGCTTTTCTTTTTGTTAATTTTTTTGTTATTTTTTATATCACGCTGTGATTTCTATGAATAAATAAATAAATAAATAAAGAATAACGTTTCAGTATTAGCAGTGTAACATGTTTTAAAGAAATGCCGGTAGTACTACAGACCTACCTAGAAACTTGTACCTATTTTATGTAGATTTAAATTAATTCTTAACTATGACGGATACAGTTAAAGTTTTATTAAATTTCAGTAACAAAGCTTTGTTTAATATTTTCTAGTTTATACTATTGTTTGCTGTACTTTGGATTTGGATCGTTTTTACCGCCTCATACTACGGAACCACCTAAATGTTTAACAGGCTCTATGACAGATATACAATCGTGGGTAGATGAACACGGACAACTTATTGGTGACCAAGGTAATATTATACCTAAACTAACATCATTTTAAGGTCTATATTTGTCTGTGGATAATAAATATAATACAAAGATTCACACGTTTTTTATTATGCTATTTAAAGTTTTAAAAAATTGTATTATTGCATTACTACAGTAATTATAATAAATAATCGTAAGGAAGGTTTCATTAACGTCGGCAAAATCGTAAGCTATTTTAACCCATTTAATACGAAGTTGCAGGTAGTTAAAAATATATTTTTTATTTTTCAGTTACTGAGAATGTATTAGATTTATCTGGAACAAAGAATCCTATGGCGTTTATACAACAAAAAATGTGTTTCTCAAAAGTAACCAATTTAACAGGTAAATACATCGTTATTTATTCAGGCTGTAATAAAATTTTACAAAATTAAATTAATATTACATATTGTGTTTTGTAAAAATTCTTGTGAAATTATTTACTTAATTTAATGTTTGTCCTTTTTTATTTTTAGATCAATGTAATTATACAATTGAATATATAAGTATGGCTAAATGTGATCTAACTAGCGTTCCTCCGGTGAGTACCTACTAGATTTTTTTTGTAACTCAACATATCTACTACCTTCTTCTAAAGAATCACGAAGAAATGTCTACAGGCAGCACTCTTCTTCGCTACACCGACTTAAGAAGACAAATCGCCTGATTTCTTCCAAACTAATCGGATTTTACACTTCAAAGTGTAGTAGGCACTAACCACTACTGGACTAATAAGTGATAACCATCGTCAATCTGCCTACCAATCTTTAAAGCAGGCCTGGCCAACCTGTAGTCTCGCGGGCCACTTTGTAAAAACACCACGTAGGGTAAACATGTTAAAAACATATAATACTTTGTTATTATTGTGTCCTAGAACTGTACTTTTTCTTATTAGTTTATTGCATATCTGCGGTATCAATTATTGGCTCCTAGATGTATATATTTATAAAAAAAATATGTTTAACATAAAGTTCTTCGATGCCCTAATAAATAAAATATAATGCTTTGATTTCAAATTACATATTCATTCCGTTTGATCATAGCGCAATTAAGTAAAGATTAACAATATTACAATTGTAGATATTCGAAATGAAGGATATACGTGGAAGACCTCTATACTCGACAGTGCGGTTCCTTACTTTATTTGGTAACAAATTTCACGATAAAAGTGTACCGGGAGAACATTACAATTATATCATGAATGCTACAGATGCCATTGTTATCGAGAGAGGTATAACACCTTTCTCTGTTACACTAGGTAAGATAATTCGCATTTTATATATATTAGCATTCTTAGGGATTTCTTAGGGTACTTTATTTCATATGGCACGTGCCCTGTTCTTTAATTTACCACCTGACTTAATTTGAAACGAAGTTTTACAATTCACATAACAAATTAAATTACCGTAGTTGTTTCTTAGACAGAGGGAATAAGGGAGTAGCCTTATACAAAGGAGATACACAATTTTAGCTCATATCGCTTAAAAAATAACGATGAAAATATTATAACTCGTGCTGTGTGATTGTACTAATCATATTTCATGTTATTTTTCCAGATCATACTTGGGCAATAGGATTCCAGGATATAGTATTTGAAAAATTAAAAGAGTTAGACCTAAGAAATTCTAACATTCAAATGCTGAACTCAAATACATTTTGCGGCATGCCAGAGCTCGAAGCCCTGTATCTAAGCGACAATAGCATCGTACAAGTAGAGACGGGTGCCTTTAATGGTTTAAAAAATCTAATTCATCTCGATTTGAGTCGAAATTTCTATTATACTCAAGTAACTGGAGTCCAAATGATGTCATGGGGATCAGTCAGTGTCTTCAATAATATGGACAATTTAGCTTCAATTGACTTCTCTCATACTAAACTATCAAGTGTTAACGTATTGCAAAGCCTCGGCACAAATTTCCAAAGATTATCATTATGTAATACAGGAATTTCAAGGCTACGGGATTACTTTTTTCAAAATACAGGCCTAAGGTTTCTAGACGTTTCGGGGAATAATGGTATTCTTGGTGATAACAATGTCCTACGCGGCTTAGAGGATACATTAGAGGTACTCTATGCTGATGGAGTGGGTTTACAAGTTATCGATGTTGCGTATAGATTCGAAAAATTAGAAATATTGAAGATTTCCAATAATGAGATAACAGGAATCAGTCCTCGTCTAGCAACCAGCTGGACCAGTATGCAAATTATAGATTTGGATTCAAATAGAATTGCTAGTTGGTTCTCTCCAATATTTTCATTAATTCCCAATTTAAAAGTATTAAGTTTACGCACAAACCACATAAATATGATTAGTGAAGAAATGGTAATAGACATTGAGAAAGTATCATACGTAGGGTTTTCCGGAAATTTTTTCTTCTGCAACTGTCACAGTCGTGAATTCTTTGATGTAGCATTCTTTAATGATATCAAAAGGAGCGGTTATAATAGAACTTTAGTGCCGTTTTCAAATAGTGACTGTTCACATTTGGCAATTAATTTTCATATAGGCTTTATTCAGTTCAACAAATTGGTGCATAACAGGGGGCCCATAGACAGAAACTGCTCAATATCGAAGTGTACTATGTTCGAAGTTGACAACGTGACTACGAAAGGAGACTTTCTGATATTTGATTATAGCGATGAAGCTTACCATTGTTTCATTCTTGATGAAGGAACTAGCGCCCATTTTTATGAATTAGATACATGTAATCACAATTCCAGAGACAACATAGATGATGTTATAAGAAGCAATAGCTCTAAACTTATCGCTCTGATGATAATTCCATTGGTGCTCTTACCTATATTAGCCTTTGGATTTATATTTAGAAGATCTTTTAAATATTTTATTATAACAATGCGAAATACAGCTTTATTAAGTTTAATACATAAACCTGATGCTAAAGATGGTGAGTTGTACTTCAATTATATTATAACGAAGTATATTTTAACGTAACTCTCCTTATTCTTTATTCTCATTGATTTCAGAAGATGCTATATTTAATTATGACGTATTTGTATCATATTGCAATGAAGACAGAGCATGGGTGTTAGATCATTTATTGCCACATGTAGAAAATGACTGTAATGTTAGTGTTTGCCTTCACGAGAGAGATTTCCAGGTTAGTATTATATAATATTAGTACATTTTAAAGTATTCCTCCTCCTACATAATGTTACGGTCCATAAGGGGCGACAAAGGCTACCACAGTGAAATAGCTCCGTTAAGAAGAATATGCACTATCCAGGTTGGCAGGGTTCATTCTTGTCGTTATATCAGCTTCTTCCAAGCTGTCTAGTTAAGGTCACTACTTAAACTTAAAGTGGTGGTAATACTTCAGGATATCAGACTGTATTTATAACAGTCATCGGTCTACTTACCGATGTCATTCAGTACCTACAAGTTATTAAGGTATAATCTATTTCAGGTTGGTCTCTCAATTTTGGAAAATATAGTATCTTGTATGGATCGTTCAAGATCTATAATGTTGATTATATCTCAAAGGTTCCTTTTAAGTCAATGGTGCCAGTTTGAAATGCATCTCGCACAGCATAGGTAACATCTGTTTTTAATATTTTACTAAATCGTAATGTACATATATTGGATAGCAAAAAAATGTTTTTATGCATTGTAGTGATATATTAAAGTCATACCAATCGCTACCTCTGTGACGTCTCTATTACGTGGGTGTCCGGGTTCGATTCCCAGTCGAAATAAATATTATATTGAAGAAAAAAGTTATATGTTCTGGGTCTGGGTATTATATGCTTGTTGTTATATTTACGAGCATCAAATACAAAGTCGACAGCGCTCTAGGCAAGTACCTCAAAATATTTTTAATTTTCAATATCATGCGACGAATAATCGTTGACTATACAAAATAAGTACAATGTCTATGTAAGGCATTAAATTAATTTTCATTTAAAATTTTCCACGCGCTTCTTCTTCCCTTGAATTCCCGCGCCCCTTGGCACGTGCCTAGGTTTATATAGTTTTGAGTTTTTGTCCCTGAAAAGCAGCTCTGACCGTACCAAAGGTTGGCAATTTTGAGCATTGAGACTTTCATGTTCCAGATTATTGGAGACGAGAAGAGAAGATTTAATTCTTATTCTACTAGAAGATATACCAAGAAGATTTAGGCCAAATACGCTGCATTATTTAATGTTAACGAAGACTTATATAGTGTGGCCAAAAGAACAATCTGAACATTCAGTTTTTTGGAAAAGAGTCAAGAAATCTTTAGTAACACAGAAAATTAATCAATCTGAAAATGTGTCTTTAGCTTAGAGCCTTGTTATATTACTTATTAGCTGCTATCATTGAGCAGTTGAGCGCTTGATGAGTTGAGTTGATACTTTATATATGAACAGAACGTTTACTTAAGAACACTAATCCTGGGGTAGTACCACCACTTTCGAATGTAACACCCGTGAAGTGAACTTGTGGCGTTTCGGGAGCAGTTTGATAGCAGCCAGGTATAACGAGAGAAGTGTGCACTGTCAATCTAGATGGTGCATGCTCGTCTCCTCAAGCCGGCATAGTGGAGGCGACTGCTGCCCGCACAGGTTTCTCTGTTGCAGCAGTTGTTTCCATTCGTGAACCGCACTCTAGCTTTACATCAAGCGGAGTGTTGTCACATGCCGAGCTACAATAAAAAAAACTAGTCTAGACCCCATTAGGTTGCACACCTAGCAACTACTTGTTAATTCATTTTAAGATTTTATTTTGTAAATATGTACGAACTTTGAGTATATATGTATAGTTAATTTATTGTACACACGTGATAATATAATATGTTATGACAATTTATACGTAATTTAATTTGACACAGACAATATACGGTACTACAGTATGGCACGGTAATTTGTCGGCCTCCGTAGCGCAGAAGTTAGCGCGTTAAGCGCAGTTCCCGGGTTCAATTCCCGTTTATATTTAAAAAAATGTAGATACTATAGTGAAGTAAAATCTTATAATTATGTGTTATGTATAGTAGTATACTTACATGTTGTAACATTAACTTCATATTCCATCTTTTTCGGCTGAGGCGGAGTATTCAATAAATCGAGATAAAGTATTCCGCCGCAAATTCTGTATTTACGTAAATTGACTTCACCAGTTCGAGTTCTTATCAAACAGGACTTAAGATATTTTTGAAAACGTATCTCTGTTGACAAAATTAAATAAAAAAGAAGAACCAATGATCATATGTTATAAGAAAGGACAATGCCCATTTTTGGACCCACTTGATGTCTAATAGCTTGTTAACAAAACAATATTCTAAAAAAATATAATATATATTTTTTAAACTTAGTATAGTCATTGAAATAAAATACAAATATCATAAAGTAGGTAGTTAGTACAACAAATATAAGTCATTAGATACAGTTTTAAATAGACCAAAAGTCGTGTTTCTTAATAACCTACAATTTTATGACGTAATTAGGTAATTGCCAATATTACTTACCATTTTGTTCAATAATGTAAGTTCTTGGGTCCGGTAAGTTCGACGGTTCAGCTAAATGTAGTCTGTCTAACTCGTCTTCTTTTGCTTTGTCTTTTACATACCTTTATACATAAAAAAGTACGTAAATTATTTATATACCTAACCTAACCTACCTAAAGGAGACACTTTTCTTTATATGGGAAATAGGCCCACCAATATATGTCGATTTGTTCCTCGTAATCGTCATATTGGCATCATAGTGGTAATATTAGTTTTAAAATGTCTAACAGGAATACTTGTAATGACAAATAGACCAACTATCAACAGGTGTGGTCATCTACTATTAAAAAAATGTTAGGTACATTTAAATAGGTTGTCAAAGTTAATCTAAATAAAATTTATCTTACACGTTAGCTTTCAGATAAGCTTCCAATTCTTTTATTTTTTCTTTAATTTCCTTAAAGAATTTCGATCTGATTTCATCCTGTTGTTGTTTTAATTTGTATGTTTCAATATGTTCTTTGACATTAAACACAAAAAGATCTGAAATATTTGATTTTCATCATTTTTTTGCATTAGATTTCCATTTAAACATAATTAAATTCAACTTTACGAACAACAAAATAGAGTTGATATTTGATGAAATCTTTTACGACCTTCTTAAAACACAAATCAAATCAACCTACTCTGGGTGCCGCTAGCGGCTAGTCACAGTTTCTATTCTCTGCTTGGTTACGCACCAAGTTACCTGTAAAGTGGTGAAAATAGGAACTAAGGATATTCGGGCGCTCCGTATATTTTTACTAATTATATTATTTGCCAAACACTGCACCACTTCGCACCTTACTAGCTACGCTACGCCACTAAACACGCCACTGGCGACACCTTTCAGTTCACAGTTAAGTTGGTGGAACTGTATATACCACTTCCGTCTCAACAACATCCATTACTTTCCTCATGCACATCCGTTGAGGGTGTTTCTCACTGGACTAGCATTCCGCATCTCATTATTACTCATTAAGTCTCACCTTGGAATCGTTCTGGCATTTCATGAAGTAAATGATATGATCTAGAATTTTCGCTCAGTAGATCCAGCATCGTTCTAGCTGCTCTAACGCAGAGAGAAGAGCCATCTATAATAGTCGGTAGCTTCACACCGACCTTCATCGCAGGAAAGTTAAGCTCAATAGGCACTCTGCACCAGATAAAAATTATACGCATATTACTAAAGGCAATGTTAACTGTTTTTCTGTAATGTGTTTATACTAGTTTGCCGACCTGGGGTAGTACCACCACTTTCGAATGTAACACCCGTGAAGTGACCTTGTCGCATTTCGGGTGCAGTTTGGAAGTAGCCGGGTGCCTGTCAAACTGCCTATAGAAAGGAGAATGCCCATGCGCCTAAGAAAAATGGGCCCACAGTTTTTTTTGAGTTTGTTGAGAGTCGATGATTTTTAGTTAATTTTGTAGAAAAATAAATCTACTTCCTTATTACCAATCGGTTTTAATTTTTTCACCCGGGTTATTGAGTATTAATTGTTTTCTAATGCAATATTTGAGGTTATTATTATTTTAAATGCTTTAATTATAAAATGACTATTGATTGGTAAATGATGTGTTGATTGATATAATTAAAATGAATTAATAAAAAAACAAGATATTATTTTAGATTATTGTTTTGTTACCCAACTATTATGTATCAAGTGGGCCCAAAAATGGGCATTCTCCTTTCTCTTTAGTAGCAGTTGTTTCTGTTCATGGACCGCACTTTAGTTTTACATCTGTCAGAGTATTATCATATGCCGAACTACAATAAAATAGTAGATAGTGCAAAATTTCACCACATATGTATGTAACGCTAATAAATACACAAATTATTTAAATGTACTCACGGATCTGGTTCTACAGGCAATGGTTTTTTAGTTGGCATTCTTACAGCGACCCAAACATTAAGTCTTAATCCGTTAAACTTCCTCTCGTATGTTGCCAGTTGCAATGATTCCATTTTCAAATTGTCTTCTATGTTTCTTAGTAACGAATACGATGTGTATTCTATGGCGTACGATAACTGTTCTCTTAAAGCTAATCGTACCTATTAATTTAATAATTTAGTTTTTATAGTATATGAGCAAGACACATTGGCCAAGTAGGCATGCAAATATAATGAATTACTCTTGAGTGCAAGTTTTGGACGTGCGTTCTATCATAGTATTGTCCACTTATACCTAGGCATGGAGTATAATAAGAATGGAATGACTGGAACATTTTTTTTGGGTCAACGTGTTCATTGTGCATTACCTAACACCATCCAGGTTGACAATACAGACTGGTAGCTCACTTCACTAGTGTTACTCTTAAAATGTATAGATTCATTTCTACTACATTTGATAGCCAATAGGACTGCAACGAGTACTTTTAAGTAAACGATTTCCTATTGGCAAAAATAATATAATCGTAAAGTGATAATCAATGCGTGGTCGGGTTAATTTATAAGTCTGCCTATCACACTTTAATATAAAGCTTTATATGCGAAGTCTATATGTACCGAACTTACCTCATTATATCCTTGAGCTTGTAATGCAGTATATTGACGGGAATTTGCCACAAATTCTTCTAGTACTGCCAACATCTAAAGTTAATCATTATTTTAATTTAAGCAGCTATTTAGATCGGCATGTGACAACACTCCGCCTGATGTAAAGCTAGAGTGCGGTGCATGAATGGATACAACTACTACTACAGAGAAATCTCTACAGGCAGCAGTAGCCTCTACTATGCCGGCTTGAAGAGACGAGCTTGTACCATCCAGATTCACAGTGCACACTCCTCTCGTTATTCGTTTGTAGCAAAGCGGTCATTGCATGCAGTATGAAGAAAATCTCTACTATGTAACGGATTTGCATAAAGCACATACTGCATTGGAATTAGGCAACCGGATTTAAATAGGGGGGATGGGAAAATTAAGGAGATGTTAATTTATTACGTAAGACGATTTGGAGGGGGAGGGGGTCCGAACAAGATTTATTTTTGTCTCACATAGAGGCGGAAGAGGGTCTAGAATCTAGATTGTTCATACGTCACAAAAATTATAATTGCAAAAGGAGAATGCCCATTCGTCTAAGAAAAATGGGCCCACAAGGCACAGGTTATTAATATTTTAAATGCTTTAATAATTGATGATATCTGTTTTTTATGTAATTAAATATTGTTTATTGATTGGTAAATGAGGTGTTGATATAATTAAAACGACTTGATAAAAAATAAGATATTATTTTTGAAAATTATTTTGTTACCCAAGTGGGCCCAAAAATAGGCATTCTGTTTTTTTTATTGTAGCTCGACATGTGACAACACTCTGCCTGATGTAAAGCTAGAGTGCGGTCCATGAATGGAAACAACTGCTATTACAGAGAAACCTGTGCGGGTAGCAGTCGCCTCCACTATGCCGGCTTGAGGAGACGAGCATGTACCATCTAGATTGACAGTGCACACTCCTCTCTTATACCTGGCTACTTTCAAACTATTCCCGAAACGCGACATGGTCGCTTCACGGGTGTTACATTCGAAAGTGTTGGTACTGTCCCAGGACGACAGACTGGACAAATAACCATCATCAGTCTGTCTACCACTCTTTAATAGTGCCTATAGGCACTGAGCGGCCAAAGTACATGTAACAAAGTTACATTGGTACCGGTCTTTTTAGCGAGGTTCGAACACGGGTCTCATCGATCGTGAGTTCACGCGTCTTACCGCTAGACCACGGCCGCTCTAAAATTCTCCTTTACGTTTTTTATATCACTATGGTATTTAATATACCTTTTTAAAACTTTTACGTTAGGGAGAGGGAGCGTCATCAGTTTATTTTTTCTTACGTAGGGGGAGGAGTTAAAGAGTGTAAAGGAACACGGCTGTACGCTGAGCTTAAGTCTGAATCTAGTCAGCGTAGAAAATTATAGTTCTATATTAAAGTATTATTTAAAAAAAACTCACGGGAAGAACTTCGGTACAACGTTTCTCGAGTTCAGCTTCATTATTAATGTCAATGTTACGCCAAATATGAATGTACGTATTCATTTGTGTAACTATACGCGGATCAGGTAGCCCGTCACAACGGATGAACTGTGACCACTGTTGACAAAATTTTAACAATTATCGATTATTTCGAGCAAGTGACAACTAAATCAGTCTGCCTACCAACGTTAAAATATGCTTGATAAAATGTATACTTACTTCTGCCTCCTTTTGTTTTTTCAAATTATACTGCTTTTTCTCATTTTCAAATTCTGCAATAATAATAACAAACCCACATCCATTTTAAAACTAATGAAAAAAAACTACTAACGTGTTGCTTAGTCTAGTAACTTACTCTCAAAAAGTCCAACGGTCTTTACTAACAAATCTCTTCGTACTTCCTGTTCTTGTTTATCATTCGCCATAAGTTCTGCTCTTTCTTTTGCCTCCTGAATGCGTCTCTCTTTCACACCAGCTAACAGAGCTTGTCTGTTTAAAACAATAAATAAACAAAGCACTAATTAAAATCAATCGGTTGATCTCTATACGAATGCATTTTTTAAAATAACTCTAAAACCGCAATTTTAATGTAATAAACGAACCCAACATATACCTCGCCTGAAAAAGCACATATACCTCGACTAATAAATAGTATTAGTTAATAAAATGTATTTTTTATAACAAATTAAACTAACTTCTCCGCTTCTTTCTGCACACGCCACTCTTCTATTTGTTGATCCAACCACACTTGTCTTTCTTTTTTATTCATTTTATTCCAATTTTTTGGCTGTCAATTAATATTAAGTTAACACCTCAAAGTGTTCAAAATTAAGCCGTAAATTACTCGAGTATAAAGTTAAATTTTAAACAAAAGACATCTTATCGAACTGATTTTGAATTCTTCACGATAAGTACATTTCGTGGGTGAACGCTTTCGAATGAAACGTGTTACACTGACTCGACAAGCCTATTCACAACATACGAGTAGGTACTTCACTAACAATAAGTTTGGTGCTCTATACTTATAGAATGATCAATACAAACAGAATAAATGGGGCGAAATCGATCAGTTTAACCAATGTCTTTGAACTGTAGTAAAATATTAAAACTAATACAATACAATGAAATGGAATGAAAACGATAATTGAATTGAAATTTGTAAACGCATAATGTTTCGCTCTTAGAGGGTTATTTAGTGTATTATTCACGGTAACATTACACGTAAAAGTATTTATTAGCCCTTCATTAGTATATAGTATATATATAGGGTGAAGTAAATTAATTTTACTTGGAAGGAGAGTATCCTAAAAATTGAAGATAAGATTTTAAATGTAAGATTAAAATAAAATTAAAAATGAGCATTGTTCTTTAGCATTTGTCCTTTTTTGTTGTTTTATTATTATGTTAAGATTATATTGTTTTAGTTGTTTAAAAATAAAATGTATATTTGTTTAATGAACTTGATTGTGTATTGCATTGTAGCAGGCGTCCTTTGTAAAAGTCTTACTTTAGGAAATTCAGGTATTTCCTCTTTCTCCTCCTTTTTGCCTTTTTTTCCTTTCTTCTTTTTAACTTTTTCTTCTTGCGGTTCCTCTACCTTCGCTTGCTCTTCTATACAACAAAATTAGATTATTCAATTTTAATTTAACTATATTTATTTGAGAGCGATATTCAATGTCATACCTACAACAGGTAACTCTTCTTCAGACCAATTAAACACATCACTAGCCTCATGATGCACTTCTTCCTCTACCTACAATTAAAAAAAAAGTCAAGCATTTTGTTTTGGTAATTTTGGATATATTCAAAATCTGGGGTTATTATTATTGAATTATGATGAAAATAGATTAGCAAATCACAGCGCATGCGTTCAATTGGGGCCCGTAGGCTTTCTTTCGTTATATGTATGTGTATTGCCTAGCAAGTAATTGGGATTCGAATACTGGGAGAAATTGGCGGTCCAATTGGCGACCGCTGTTCTAGGGTATGAATACTGGGAGCCTGGATTTTAGTAGGTGTTACATTATTAGTATTAGTAACATTTTGTTGACATCATTATCCATATTTAGTTGACACCTGTGTGAGAAAAAACGGAGCTCGCACATTTACACTTGTAACGTTGTAATAAAGTTATTATACTAAAAAATGTAAATTAATTACAATACAATACAATACAATAAATTAATCACCTCTTTCTTTTTTCCCTTCTTCTTAACTTTGGGTTTTATTTCTGAAAATTAGTATTTTATTTTACATGAATCTGTGTTAAAAATTGTCTTTCTATATCTATACGATAGAATAAATGTATGTTTGTTTGTCTCCCAATGAACGGAGAGGTAGAATATGATGGGTCGGTTAAGGTTATTTATTGTCTAGGTACAAATATTTATAGCAAAAGAATCGATACATACCTTTTTGAATTAATTCACCATTTGAATACAAATATGGGAACACGAGGGAAGAATCGGTACCACTGTGAAGTATTCGTTTGTTGCTAGGCGATTTGTTACGGTGATATTGATTTTAGTCATATAGACCACGATATACATAATATAGAGTGGAAAGGTGGTTCGGTCATTTGGAAAGGTTGGATAAAAGGAGATTAACTAAAAAGATTTATTGTGCGGAAGTAAATAGCAGTGTCGGAAGAATTCGAATGAATGAATGAATGCACCCTAAGAAGACTTTTCTCAGTCAGATTGGTCAACTGCTCAGTACCTTCAACCGACGTGCTTGCATGAGGATACTAATGGATGTGGTCGAAGCGAAAGGGGTATGTGAAGGAGTCGCTAGCGCTCCATAGTTTCTGCTTGCCCCAGTGGGAACAGGGCGTAAATTAAGTTAGTTATATATACTTATAAAGAAATATTAATATATAGAGCGGCCGTAGTCTAGCGGTAAGACGCGTAAACTCACGATCGATGAGACCCGTATTCGAACCTCGCTAAAGACCGGTACCAATGTAACTTTGTTATATGTACTTTGGTCGCTCAGTGCCTATAGGCACTATTAAAGAATGGCAGGCAGACTGATGATAGTTATTTGTCCAGTCTGTCGTCCTGGGGCAGTACTACCACTTTCGAATGTAACACCCGTGAAGTGAACTTGTCGCGTTTCGGGAATAGTTTGAAAGCAGCCAGGTATAAGAGAGGAATGTGCACTGTCAATCTAGATAGTACATGCTCGTCGCCTCAAGCCGGCATAGTGGAGGCGACTGCAGCCCGTAGAGATTTCTCTGTGGTAGCAGTTGTTTCCATTCGTGGACCGCACTCTAGCTTTACATCAAGCGGAGTGTTGTCACATGTCGAGCTACAATAAAAAAAAACATAATAAACCATCGACCTTCGTGGCAAGTCCCAGAGTATTGGGTATCGACATCAGTAACAAACGCGTCAATTACAGACATAAATTGTTATTTTTGAATGTATAAGATATTTTATATTTTTAATATTTTATGTTTAAGATGTGTTACCTTCTATAATAGGTGGTAAAGATTCAAAAGAAGCGCTAGTGTACGAAGTGTCTGTATATTGTACTTCTTCTATGGGTTCTTCTGGTTCTATAACTACTGGCATTTCTTCTTCCACCACTAGAGCGCGTCCAATTCAAGAAGAAAACAGAAGAATATAATTGTTTTATTTTTAAATTTATACTACCTATCTGATGTTAAGCAACAGTAACAGCTATCGAAACAACTGTTAAGAAAAATAAATTTCTGCAGGCAGCAATCCCCTCTGCTATGCCTGCTTAGGAATACTTTTCATCGACAGGGTACACTCCTCTCGTGATAGGCGACTAGGTCACTTCACAAACTCACAGTTGCGCCGTAAACCTTTCGTTTATCGTTCTTCGTCATATCTACTTGACGCCCCACAGACAAGGAGTAACCATGACAAATAAGTATAAGAAAAACATTTCCTGGTAGATTAAAGTTATTAAGGCTTACCTGGCGGAGGTTCGACCTGAAATGAATACATAAGCGTAGTAATTAGAAGAGATTTTGCATTTGCTTCATCTCTTAAAATATTCACAAACTTCAGTATACAGGGGTTTCGTAAACCATTATCTGTCTGCCTACCTATCTTTATATACACAGAGTCCTTTATAATACTTAATAATATAGAAGGTTTCTGACAAATAATTGTGTATTAAGTGTTTTTAAAATTAGTTTTAAGTGTCTTAGACCGATTTAACCAAATAATGTCCACTGGAAGTATCTCAAAGTTTTAAGGTCTAATTGTCAGATTCCTTCTACTCGTTACGAATAGGTTAGGTTGCTGGCAGAGACGCGGAAGACTGCAAAAGCGCACTCGTATCTCTGCTATCCGGCGATCGAGAGGAACACCGTGAGGTTTTAATCGGTACATCTCGCGTGCATGCGCTATCGAGCATGCCGCGCTGGCGCCCATACAGCAATACGTATGCACGCTTGCCCCAGGGAGTCCGACATACCCCTGGCACTATCCCAGTAGTGCCAGGAAGTCCGTAATGGATTTCCTCACGATAAAAAAAAGGTCTATTTAATGCAAGAGGCGAGCGAAGCGAGGCGATTGCCATGCAAAATTCTTCCTACCCATTACGAATAGGTCAGTTACATTTAGATTTGTATATATAATAAAATTACACTCAATTTTAAGATCCAAATTGAAGCTTTAACTGTGTCTGATTTAACGCAATAATTATTTACTCGAATTTCTAAGGTCTCCAGATAAAAGCGTAACCATATTACTGGGGTAAGTAGTGCGAATTTTTCATTCTGTGGTGCAGATACTTATGAATCTACCCTACATAAAGTTTAATATAATATACAAAGTAATATACCTTTTTAGGCTTTTTCTCTTTTTTAGCCATTTTAATGTTATTTGATAAATAAAATGAAGTTGAATTTAATTGAAAAAGTGGAAATAAACTAATAATTTGTTTGATTGTATGGAGCCAATGTTTATTTAAATTATGTCATTGTCATGATATTTGTTGTGTTTTTTTTTCTGTTCAATTCTCCTATTCTGGGCAGGCAAGGCGAAAAAGACTATACAGCCACTTCTTCAGTAAATATTGACTTAAGAAAAGGCGGTAAATTCGAAATATTCATGTGGTATTATAATGATTTTTGATTTAGCATTGATTTTTTATAATCTTCCCAGTTCTAATACCACATGAACATTTTCTGAAAATGCCGCGTTTTCATCATTCTTCACAAATACTCTGCCTATCACTTGAAGTTTATGGATTTTTGAGATAACAATCAATATTTCCAACATGCATCGTAATTAATTACAGATGTTTTGATAATGAACACGAAGTAACTAATCTATAATTGATTTAATAACATAACTTTATATTTTCTTACAAAATATAGCTATAAATATATGAACAATTCATTCGAAAAACAATTGAATTATTCGATTGTTCTGTTTATTCGAATACAATATTTATTCGATTGTATTTAATTAAGTCGTATAAATCGACAATTGAACGACATTTAGCTGTGTTACTTTTTACCTTGTAAATTTTGTTTGAAAGAAAACATATTAGAGTTATTTATTGCCTATTTATTTTAGGTAAATGACCTATGTACTCGTATGTATATTTAAGACGGGCAGCAGTCGTCTCCACTATGATTGTGCACACGCCTCTCGTTAGGTATATACCTTTATTACTTGGCTTTGTTTATAAAAGGCTGCCTATTAACTCGTTCATTTACTGATCAGAAGTGAGAGTTGTATGTACAGTGGCGGTCTAAAAATGTTTACCACCCTAAGGCCTATTGCATGCACATACATGCCTTTTGACATTTATTTTTATTATCGATATATTAATAAGAAAAGGTTTGGAGGACAAACAGTTCCAAACATTCAAGAATATTCGAGAGCATTCTACTACATTCTAGAACATTCCAGAATGTTCTGGTTAGAATAAAAAGCACCATAAAACAATGTAATATATATGTGTGATATTTTTTTATTGCGCCATCTAGCGGGCTAGTCCCCACTTTTAAATTAATAGATCCATAATTATTTATAAATCAGTTTATCTAGTCACTGCTAGATGGCGCAATAAAAAAAAATAACACACATCCTACATTTTTGTTGTCGATTAACAGATATACAAATTTCAGTATATGGATTATCGGGGTCCAAAGACTCGGGTGAAGCCAGTCTAATGGAGCTGGTTGGCAAATACCCAAATCCATGACGACGACTTAGTCTGAAGTAAATTGCATGCAAAATATTGAATGTCAGATATATACTAAATGTTACAAACGAGGCGTTAAATGATAAGTCACATGGTGGTTAGGTTGACATCACCACCCGAGTCTGACTTTGACCCCACTTTTTGTTGTCGCTCGCGGCACTTTGTACTATTCGAGAAGGTTCTAGAATGTTGTAGAATGCACTCGAATATTCGCGAATGTTTGGAACTGTTGGTTCTTCAAACCTTTTCTTATTAATTTATCGATAATTTATTAGTTTATCTACTCGCCGCTAGACGGCGCAATAAAAAAATATCTCACACACACACACACACACACACGCAGATATATATATATATATATATATTACATAAAAAGCACCATAAAACAATGTCAAATTGACATATTTTTTATTGCGCCGTCTAGCGGCGAGTAGATAAACTAATAAATTATCGATATATTAATAAGAAAAGGTTTGGAGAACAAGCATTCGAGAGTATTCTACAACATTCCAGAACATTCTCGAATGTTCGAAATAGTACAAAATGCCGCCGCGGCGACAACAAAAAGTGGGGTCAAAGTCAGACTCGGGTGGTGGTGTCAACCTAACCCCTAACACCCTAACCTGACCTACCTAACGATGCTCACTTGATATGATATACCTTACTTTGAAACGTTTAACATATTTAATTGTTGCGACGTACGAGTATTAAGCATGCAATTCAGACTAAGTCGTCGTCATGGATTTGGGTATTTGCCAACCAGCTCCATAAGACTGGCTTCACCCGAGTCTATGGACCCCGATAATCCATATACTGAAATTTGTATATATGTTAACAACAACAAAAATGTAGGATGTGTGATATGTTTTTTTATTGCGCCATCTAGCAGTGACTAGATAAACTGATTTATGAATAATCATGGATCTATTAATTTAAAAGTGGAGACTAGACCGCTAGATGGCGCAATAAAAAATATGTCAATTTGACATTGTTTATATATATACATACATACATATATATAGACATGTATATATATATATATATATATATGTATGTATGTATGTATATATATAAACAATGTCAAATTGACATATTTTTTATTGCGCCATCTAGCGGGCTTGTCCCCACTTATAAATTAATAGATCCATGATTATTTATAAATCAGTTTATCTAGTTGCAGCTAGATGGCGCAATAAAAAATATGTCAATTGAACAATGTTTTATAGTGCTTTTTTTTATTATTTTTTTATTATTTTTTATTTTTTTCTAACTGTCGAATGCTCTCGAAACTTGAAGAATGTTTAAAACTGTTTGATCTCCAAATGATTTCTTATTAATAGATCGATTATTTATTAGTTAATCCCCGCGCCGTTAGATGGCGCAATAAAAAAAATATCACACATCCTACATTTTCATTATCGATAAACATATATACAAATTTCATTATAGGCGTTATCGGGGTCCAAAGACTCGGGTGAAGCCAGTGTAATGGAGCTGGTATGCGAATATCCAAATCCATGACGACGACTTAGTTCTGAAGTAAATTGCATGTCTGATAAATAAAAAATTCACCAACGTGGAAAGGTAAAGCGTAAATAATAGGTCTGTGGTCTTAGGTTAGTGACAAGCACCACCCGAGTCTGACTTTGACCCCACTTTTTGTTTTGTTTTTTTGTCGCCGAGGCGGCACTTTATACTATTTCGAACATTCGAGAATGTTCTGGAATGTTGTCGAATGCACTCGAATATTCGCGAATGTTTGGAACTGTTGGCTCTCCAAACCTTTTCTTATATATATACATACATACATACACACACACATATATATACACATGTATATATATATATATATATATAACATTTATATATATATAGTTCCAAACATTCGCGAATATTCGAGTGCATTCTACAACATTCTAGAACCTTCTCGAATGTTCGAAATAGTATAAAGTGGCGCCGCGGCGACAACAAAAAGTGGGGTCAAAGTCAGACTCGGGTGGTGATGTCAACCTAACCACCATATGACTTATCATTTTTACGCCTCATTTTTAACATTTAGTATATATCTGACATTCAATATTTTGCATGTAATTTACTTCAGAACCAAGTCGTCGTCATAGATTTGGATAATTTAGGCTATGCCTCTTAATTTGAAAAGGTAATATCTACATTGATATGATCAAAGAATCGAATTTTGAAACTGGTAAACATTTTTAGACCGCAAGTGTACATTACAAGTTAATTTATTTTTATTAATTATATTATTTTTGTTAAGTTATAACGTTTGTGTGTACGACAGTAGATAAATAAAGTTTTACTACGGTGTAAAAGAAAGATTTTTTTTAAATATAAAGTTTTTTTTTTAACATTTACATAATATTTAACTATCTAATTTATATTATATTTAGTGATTATTTGATTAAATTTTTATATTACACGGCCGTACTGTAAAGATGCTTTATTAGGTAATTAGATTTATTTTCAGTTCCAAAATGAATTACTTCGAAGCCAATAATTTTATAAATGAACCGACAATACCGGAGTTTTATAAAGGGAAAACTATATTTATCACCGGTGGATCAGGTAACTTCATCTACAACAATTTGCTAACACGCGTGATTGCCGGTCAAAGAGTATAGAATAAATCTGTTATTAGTGGATGTATCATAAGTGCTGTCACCCTCTCATTGTCTCTCTATAGGTTAAGTTGTCGGATGAGCATTTGTATTTATAATATTCGCTTGATAATGAGGTAGTGTGAGATTTATTATATTTTCGCCTACAGCTAAATAAATGACTGCAGGCAGAAGTCGCCTCCGGTATGCTAGCTTAAGGAGACGAATTTACATCGTGAATGTTGACAGAGAACACATCTTTGTTACTCTCGGCTGCTTAAATTCTAATCCCGAAATCCGTGTGTTATACTTGAAAGTGAAAGTATGTACTAGTAACCATCAGTCTGCCTACCATTCTGGATTCTGTTTGGTGGGCGGTTAAAATTGATGTATTTCGGTAATTATAAAAATAATGACAAGTCTTCCATATATGGGAGAGCAGTCGTGGTCCAGCGTGTTAACTTACGATCGATAAGACTCGTGATCGAATTTAATTCTGACCAATACAAATGTAACTTTGTCATACTCGTATGTACTTTGGTCGCTCAGTCTATAAGCACTATTAAAGAGTGACAGGCAGATTGATGATGGTTGTTTACCCAGTCTGCCGCCCTGGGAGTGTCGCGTTTCGGGAGCAGTTTGAAAGTAGCTAGTAGTAGTAGGTATAGCGAGAGGATGGTGCATATTCGTCTCCTCAGGCAGGTATAGCGGAGGTAGGAAGCAGCAGCACGTAGAGATTTCTCTGTAGTAGCAGTTGTTTCCGTTCACAGACCGCACTCTAGCTTTTTATCCTTTCCATTTTCCTTTAAAAAAAATTTGGAGTTTAATGGATTTTTTTAGATTTCATAGGAAAAGTATTGATCGAAAACCTTTTATATTCGTGCACCGACTTGGATAGAATATACTTACTTCTGAGAACTAAGAAAGGGGTTAAACCAGAGGATAGACTCGCAAAGTTATTTTCGTCGCAAGTATGAATAATATAACATAGTTATATTGTAACCAGTCTGGTTCCCGGAAGTATGCAGGAACTTGAAGTCTCTACTTCTGTTGAAGTTAGCATACTAACAACTTTTCAGGTTTCTCGACTAGCGGTAATTTTTTTTTCTTCCACGGCTAATCAGCGGCTAATTATCTAATAAATAATTTGTCTAGTTATATCTAGTTACTTCCAAAGTATGAAACGTTCCGACAGTCGGACAGACAGTCGTTAATTTAAGGGCTCAGTAAATAAGAAAAGAAAGAAAGAAACCTGTTTACTATTTTTTTCCCTCTTTCCGAGCATTTTAGTTATCGGTAAGGATACTTCGATAATTATTAGTTAGGATACTTTTGTTTTGATACAGAGTACTTTTAGCATCGAATCGATCATGCATTACTTATAATAGTGTCATTAAATTAACAGCGTGTTAAAATCTTCACTGGTAGTAGGTAGTAGCTAGAAGGCCGGCGCGGCGCGCCCGCTCGCGCCAATGCAAGTGCACCGAACAACAACTGACTCGCTGCTACGTCACGCGCGATGGTTAATTTGTGTGTGTACATAATGCTATTTAACTTATAATAAAATAAGTAATGAAATAAATATATATGTAAATAAATAATAAAATGTTGTGTATGTATGTGTGTGTGTGTTAATTTAAATTATTATAATCTATACTAATATTATAAATCTGAAGAGTTTGTTTGTATGAACGCGCTAATCTCAGGAACTACTGGTTCGAATTGAAAAATTCTTTTTGTGTTAGATAGATCATTTATCGAGAAAGGCTTTAGGCTATATAACATCACGTTGCGACTAATAGGAGCGAAGAAACAGTCGAAAATGTGGAAAAAACGGGGAATATTATTCATCTTTGAGGGCTTCCGTTGCGTGCGCTGCGAAAACCGTTCGAGATACCCAAAAAATATGTATGAAAGAATTATTCATCTTTAAATTGTCTAAAAAAATGTCCGCGACAGTATATGTCTATCTTTTAAGATTAACTCACAATAACCGTTTTTATGATAATCAAATTTGGTCGAAATTAATGCATTATTACAAATTATTTGTCAGAGTTGTATCAACATAATAATATTAATCTTTATGCAAATAAATGTGTTATTAATTAAGAGTATTTAACTGTGAACACAATTGTCTTTGACATCACCTAATTTCAATAATTTATATTTACAGATAAATACATTTAATTTGGAATTTGTTTGCATGTGTATGTTTATGTTATTAGTGATAACAGAGTTCTTTGTTTATTGTTACTATGGAAACGAAGTTCAATATGAGGTATTCTTTTCTTACTTTTCATACTTCGAGAGCTGTTAAATTGATAAGCCCGGGTAGCACCGGGGACCAACAGCTAGTAAGTAGATAAATAATATTTATAATTGTGGTGAGATGGCCACAAAGAGGCACTAACTTACCTAATCATTCTTTTAGATATATCGCCAGAAGACCGTGCATTATTACTGAATAAAGTAAACATGATATTCCATGTTGTTGCCAGTGTCGGGTTTGTATATCGTCTGCTTCTAGATTTTTTTTTAATTGTAGCTCGGAATATGACTAGACTCCGCTTGATGTAAAGCTGCGGTCCATGAACGGAACCAACTGCTACTACAGACAAATTTCTACAGGCAGCAGTCGTTTCCTCACGTTATACCTGGCTACTTCCAAACTGTTCCCGATACGCGACAAGGTACTATTGCTACTAATGTTTTAGGATTTGAATAAAATAACAGGAGGTAATGTTAAATAAAACAGTAATGTATATTTTACGAAGAATTTATTGAATCAAAAGTATACAAAATATTACTTTTAGACTAGGGTTTCTTCTGCGCGTGTATAGTATATCTCGCACATGTGTAGGTAGAATGCGCGCGAGCTGCCTCTCAGCGTGCAAAGCGCTGATGTACAGTATGTTGGAGTAAGCGCGTATGTTAAAACGCGCAGAAAAAAAAGCTAGTCTGAATGAGCACTAATGGTGCAAAGAGAAGTCGTTCTTTATTTAAATTCTAATTCAACGATTATGAAACAGTACTTGTTACATCAACCACAAAATTACAAGTAAAGCAGTATGTGAATGAACCTTTATGAGAAAATCAACAAAATGTTCCTCAGACTAAATACGCATATATATGAGTACGCTACGACCACTACGCTACGCTGCGATCTCCATCGCTACAGCGCATGCGCATTTATAAATTGAAAATTACGAAACCTACAGCCATAAAACAAAACTAAAAACCACTAATCATTTAGCTATTAAATCGTAAAAACAGCGTTCAAATCGTATTTAGGAGGAGCATAGAACACTAACAGAGATTTGCCACCAACCAAAAAGAAATAATTATATGGGTTTTTTAGTCTGAGGACGTTAAAATCATATTCTAGAATTATAGTTTAAAAAGAAGTAAAAAATAGATATTCTTAAATTAACTACAAATATCCACGTAAATATTAATAAAGATATAAAATAAGTCATAGAAACATTTTAGTATATGACGGCTTTATGAAAATACAATCTAATAAATTTAATGAATTGGTACTTAAGTTTACTTAGAGGTTACGTTCGTAAGTGTTATGACACGATACGAAGGCACTTCTGTCCACGAAGGTATCGCTTTGTACTTTACATATGACTTTAAGTAACGATGATAGTACTAGTAATGACACGCCTTCGAAGACAGAGAAGCCACGTGACGTAAACCCATACATACAAAAATAGCCAAATAAAGATTTTATTTGGGATAATATCTTGGAATTCCCAATATATTAATTACTTAAACTCTAAAACCCTTTCCAATTTTAAATAAAATCAAACGAAAATCCTAAAATAAAAAATAATAATAAAAAAAATAAAATAAAAAAGTTTACTTCCACTTTTTTCTATTTTAGGTAAATAAAAACAAGACTACAATTCCTAACTTAATATAGATGGTAAAGTAAAGCCGTACTATGCTTAAAGCATACGGACCACTTTTCAACCGAGACAGCGGTTGATAATGGTACAGATTCTGTTGAACGTAACTAAACGAGACTAAAATTTTAAACAACTTGTTTTAGTCAAAAACCCATAGCGATCAAAATTTAGATAGGACTAAAATGCTATTAAAACACGTTGTTATATTTATTGAACTAAGTAATAAATGCTGAATAAATAAATATTTAATACTTTATTTACAAGGGATGGTAAGTGTGATGGAGATATTGAGAGAAGGGTACATAAGGGTAATGTAGTGAACGGTGTCATCCATAGTATAATGAACAGCCAAATAATGTCCAAAAAGCCACTTATGGCTGTTCATAACGCGGTACTTGTTCCTAAATTAATGTATGGAAGTGAATGTTGGGTATGGCAGAAGAAGCAAGAGAGTAGGATTAATGCTGTAGAATATAAGGTCACTATGGAGTGTATGTGGAGTATAGTATGTATAGCGGATAGAATGAGGAATAATGTTGTGCGCGATAGATGTGGTTTGAAAGATGATGTAGTGACGAGGATTGAAAAAGGAATGCTTCGATGGTTTGGGCACTTGGAAAGGATGAATGAAAGGAGATTGACGAAAGGAATATATAAATCTGATGTGAATGGATGCGTTAAACAAGGCAGACCCAGAAGGGTGTTTGCCGATCAAATAGGAGACATCCTCATGAAAGCTGGGCTGGCTAGTGCCCATAACCGTAGGGCATGCATGAAGAGAATTGTGGATGTGAAGGAAGCGAGAGTGTTGTGTCAGGATCGTGATAAGTGGCGTTCCGTTGTCTCTGCCTATCCCTGTGGGAAAAAGGCGTGACAATTGTATTGTATTGTATTGTTGAAATCAATAAACATATTTTAGTGTAATAAATAGGATAAAAGTATTTTACACATATTTTTAGGATAATAATTTTGGGCAAAATGTCTTTTGTCTTTTAAAATTTTGACGAAAATTAAGATTAGCTGGGGTCTTAGTCGATAAACTAATTAGTTGTAATGTATTTTGACGTCGATTAAACTCCAGCTAAATAGTTTTACGTTTATAATTTTATTAAAAATATTAAAGACAACACGACTAAACTATAATTAAGACAAGTCGCAACATGACAGTACTAAAATTATAATATTATCTTATAAATATGTATAAAATACTTAGTTCAATAAATATAACAAACGTGTTTTAATAACGTTTTAGTCCTACAAATTTAGTCCGATGTGGCTTTACGAGTAAAATAAGTTGTTTAAAATTTTAGCTTAGTTTAGTCGTGTGTACAACACGTATAAATTACTGGCATTTACCTTTTTTATTATGGTACAGATGATATATCGTATTTCATATACTGAAATTCAACACGCCATTTATCGATTAATTTACTCTTGCTGTACTCTATACCTTGTTTAAAGGCTTCAGCTACTTCCGCAATGTCAGTTAAAATTAAAAAGTGTCTACCGCATAAATAGTGACGCCATTCTCTGAGCGCTTCAGTTATAGCTAACGCTTCTCTCTCAGCAACTGAGTAACGACTCTCATGCTTTTGTATTTGGCGAAAAAAGAACGCCACTGGGCGATGACGCTGTGATAAAGTCGCAGCAATTGTTTGAGCAGAGGAATCAGGCTCAATTGTAAATAATTCCCGGTCGTCAAACCTTACAAGAGCTGTTGAAGCCACCTCTTGTTTAATATTTTCAAAGATCGTTGCAAGTTTACCGGTCAATGGATAAATATTTCCGTGCTCAACTAACGGCGCGATTTTAACATCGTAATTAGTGATCCATCTCGCATAATGCTTAAACATAATGAGCGACCTCCTCATCTCATCAGGCTCTACAGGAATAGGAAGTTCTAGTAAAGGGCTTAATCGTTCTCTCGCTGGTCTTACGTTATGGTTTTCAATAACAAATCCGAGAATATTAATACTCGGCCCACTTGTAGATTTATTGGAATCATTTACGATTAGTCCATATTTTGAAGCAGCTTTTACGAATTTTTTTAAACTGCGATTGTGACTATCTTCGCTCTCTCCATATATAATTACAGTATCTAAATGTATGCATGTACCGTCAAGGTCTTCAGCATCTATAATATTTTGTAGCGCACGATGAAAAGCTACAGTGCCATTTAAGACACCATAGGGAATTCGAGTGAATTGGTAAGTAGTCCCATTCGCCTCAAACGCAGTGTACTTACGTTGATAATATTCAATTGGTATTAGATTATAATTATTACTCAAATCTAATTTGGTGAAATGATTATATTGAGAGAGCATATCTACGATTTTATCAATGTTAGGTACGTTATATGAATCTAATTCAGTAAAGCGATTGATAGTTTGCGAATAATCAACGCGTAATTGTTTTCTTCTGTTGTAGTTAATAATAACAATTTGTGCTTTCCAAGGCGATGTACTTGGTTCTATTATTGAGTCCTTTAATAATCTATCAATTTCGTCGCTAATAAATTTTATATCTTGGGGGACATGTCGTTTGGATTTTACAGAAATGGGCGTACATTCTTTGGACAAAATTGTAAATAATGAAACCGGTGGAATGCAATTTAGATCCTTATATAAATTTAAGCATATATCCCGCCCCAGAATTATATCTGCTTCTATATTATTTATAATTAACAACTTTGTGTCATATGTGTGTGAATTACAGTCAAGTTTTGCCTGACAAATTCTTTCTGCATTTGTGTCTTCAGTGCAATTTGTAACTTTTAACTTTAATGCCAATGATAATTTTTCATCAATACAACTTTCTGAACAGTCAGCAGTAATTATTGCCGTTGCATAAACATTGTTTATTTTTATGGGAATCAAATTTGAAGTCCACATGAGGGATTTGTCCTCAATTTTAGTTGTGTTAACAAAAAAATTGTTACTACACATTGAAGCAAAGTGGCCTGTACGGTTGCATTCTGTGCATAAAAATCTTAAAGCAGGACACTTACTTCGCATATGTATTTCATCACCACAATAAGGACATATATTTCCTTCTTTTTTCTGATTTTCTACTATGGTATTGAATAAAGAGATCGATAAATTAAGCAATTGACTTTTGAATGGTGCATCAGAAGAAAGGCCACTTGTTCCGGGCTTTTGATCAACGCTCATTACTTTTTCTTCTGATTTTTTAATTTGAATATCTTTCTTCGTTTCACCCTCATCCCTTCTATTATCAATATCACTATCGTTACCACTGTTTTCATTGCTACTCCTATCTCTATTTTCATCATCTCTCTCATCACTGCTGTTCTCATCGTTCATTTCGAAATCATTTGATATTTGCTCATTGTATAAATTTTCTATATTTGTTTGATAGACTGTCGTAATTTGTTCCGGAATATTGGATTTTGTCTTCATTTTCGTAGTTACTTCACGTAAAAGTGTTAAATTAGATAGGTCAATTTCTCCAGGTAACCAAGATCCACCAGGCTTCATTTGGGATATGTTTGGCGGTAAAACCATTTTGTATGACACTCCTGCAGAATCTTGCACTTGTAAATGATATCTTCCGTGAGACTTTAAAGAAGTTTTCGCAGATGATTTGGGTGTATACTGGTTAATGAGACTGTTTGTCCCGCTTGGAGATGATACAGTTTCTGGCTCAGTTGCTTTAGCCATCAAATTCGTCATATTGTTATTGATTTTAAGTTCCGGGTCTTTCACAGTTTGTTCATCTAGCATATTTATATTGTATTTAGTCGGTGGAGTTATTTTGTCATGGTTAGTATCATTATTATGGTGACCTAATAATTGCGCGTTCTCAATCAGAGAAGTTCTTATTTGTTTATTAAATTCTTTAATATTACCTTCCGTGGGTTTTAATTCATGGGAAGAAATATGTAATGTAAGATTATTATCAATAGACGTTGAAATTGCTACTTCATTTACAATAGGTGTTGACGAAATGTTTTTTTGTTCATTTTTGTTTTCACTAAATGATTTGATATTAGTTTCAGTAGCTTTTACGTCATATGAAGAAATAAGTAATGTAACGTTATTATTAATAGCTACTTCACTTATAATAGGTTTGTTACTTCCTTGATCTTGATCTTTTGTTTCCACCTTAGTTGTATTCATCTCTGTTGACTGAATGGTTTTCTTCTCTCCATTTACAGAAATTTTGTTATCAGCCGTATTGCTCCCTTGGGACTTCTTTTCACAAATGGTTTCAGCTGCTTTTGTTTTCATGAGTTCAGCACGAGCAATTCGTAGATCATTTCCGATTATATTTTTTACACCAGGCAGTTCCCGTTCTTTTGTAGGAAGATAACGTAAAATTTGGTCATCTTCTTCATCGTATGTTTCCAGCTGTATTGGCTGAATGGATTTTTCTACTTTATTGTTTTCAAGTGTTGTTAGAATGTTGTCACAATTAATTTCTTTGTCAGATGTTTGACATATTTTCTGATCAATACCAGTGTTTATTAATTTAGGTTTATTTTCTGATAGCTTATTCTCCATATTATTTACAATCATGTTTATTTTTGTAGTTTCATTTGTTCTGTCAGACACATTAGTCTTTGTCTGATCATCTGTTATGTTACTATTCTGATTATCACATATAACAGTAGATTGAATTGTATTCACTGTCTCGGAGAAACTTGTTTCAGCAATATGATTTTTGGATCTACATTTTTTCTTCTTGCGCCCTCGCTTGTTGGCATTTGTTGGATTTTTTATATCTGAAATAATTTGCGATTTGGAAGTTGACAATACGTTCTTTGTTTTTTGATCAATATCAATTTTTAGCTTAATAATTCCCAATCGTTCGTAATGTGGTAAAAGCAGGTTTTGATTTATATTTTTAGTACCGTCGTCCTCTAGATTTTTCTTTCTGTTTGCTCTTTTACCTTTCTTAGTAGTCTTTATATCCGTAATAATATCTGTCTCAAGAAATGATGTAGTTTTAGGTATTGGAAAATTTTTAAGAAAGGATAAGGTAAAACATCCTTCGGGTGTAGTAACAATAGGAGATTCCGTCACATCTTTGCCATTAGAAAATGAAGGTTGTGTTTCAACATTAGGTGATGGTGCATTTAAGGGCTCAGGTTTGGTCTTGCTGTCTTTACTAGTTCGACTTTTATTTTTTTTCAATTTTTCTGGTATAATATTTATATTATTAACCTGTACTTCGGTCTCAATTGCATTATTATTTGTAATTATGTTATTTTTCTCCTCAGCGATTACCTCGTGATCTGAATTTATCACGCTTTGATTTTTGATATGATTCACTTCTGCCGTAGATTTAGGTTCAATTACGTTATCAGGCATTATTGGATCTATGGACGGCTTGGGTTTCTCGTCTACTTTTATATCCTTGGCGGTGTTATTAATGTCATTGAAAGTCTTTAAATTCCCATTAAATACTTCGTCTAACATATTTACCAGTTTATTAATTTTTTCGGCACCTGTTAATTTTAGAGTAGTATCGTCAGGGTCATTCGAATAACATTCTGCCCCATGACTTGTACTGGGTTGCTGATTATTGTTCAACATTGAAAATGATTTTTGTAATACACCTATATGTTGATTGACTTTTCTTATTGTGCTTAAGGGAATATTAATTTGTATCAACTGATCATTTATATTTGGGGTTACAGTTTCATCAGTTGGACAATTTAATAATTCAAACTCAATCTTATTATTTGATGTCATTTTGTTATCAATTATAGTTTGCAATTCTTTTACTTTTAAAGATGCATTATTGCAGAACGCTGTCGGAATATAAACATCTTCTTTATTAAACTCGTCTGTGTTAACGTCCTTTTTGTCAATATTATCGAGAGTCGTATTTACTAGCGGCGTCGGTATATATACGATCGGTCGATTATGTTGTTTGGTTCGATCGTCATCAACAGGCATCAGAATTTTGTTCATCTGATCATATGAATATGCCAGGTCGAGGTATTCAATGACATTATCAACATCACTATTTAAATCAAATATTTCGTTCATTGTTTCAGAGTTGTCATTTATGGGTTTTTTTTTACTCATTTTTTATAGATTCAACGATGCAATAAAGTTCGTGGCACAGATGAATTTGCGTGGTGCACGCGAAATAATTGAGTTTTCAAAAAAAGTCACAAATCTATATGTAAGTAAAGCCAATAATCTTGACGTTGGCGTACTTACTGCACGAAAACCAGAGTAACGGCCACCGCAATGTTCGGTACCTGTAAATGAACAGAAATAATATGTAAGTAAACAATTAATTTGTTTCAGGCGTTCATTCACATTTCTACAGCTTATTCAAACTCTAACCAAAATCCTATTGTGGAAAAAATTTATCCGCCTCATGCTAACTGGCGTGATATTATTGACATTTGCGATAAACTCGATATAGAAACACTAGAAGCGTTGACACCAAAGTAAGTCTAAATACCAATCGTAATGTCAAATGTTAATGATGAATAAATACAAAATTATCGTCCTAACTCTCAAATATAAAATTACGTTCTAGATTCCTGGGTAATATTCCAAATGTATACACATTTACAAAGCAACTGGCAGAGACCGTAGTCTATGAGCAAAGAGAAATTATGCCTATTATTATGGTTCGGCCATCTGTAGGTATTTACAAATTCTTTGACTTTCTTATTCTATTATAAACAAATATGGCTGATTGATAACCAAAGTATTGTTGACGAGATTCACTAAAATAGATTTCCCACGCTCGCGCGGACTTTTACTTTACTGAATAAAACTGTAAGACCTACAGCATAAGGTTGAAAATCGAGCTGAACGTATTTTAGATGGCATAGGTTTTACTAATTTCATCTATTACAATGTTATTATTTATCCAGGGAATAAATTTTTTCTAACTTATGATTATCTTGTTATAAGTATACTTAAAACTCAGACGACCCTTAAAAGGAGAATGCCCATTCGCCTAATTAACTCAATTGTTTAAGTTAGCTGTTTATCATTCAGCGCCTTAATATTTATTAGCACAGTAGAATCGCACTATAATACTAATGTGAAACTTGTGATTCACGATCGATAGAGAGTAGACAAAATAGGCTGCAAATAGGCGTGTCAGACGTAACGTACGCGCACCAATTGCGATGTACCAAACTGAACTATGTACAAACAAAATTTTGAAACCAAAACCTAAAGAAAATCTTGATTTTTGTGAAGGGAAGAGACAAAACAAAATTAAGATTTAAAAAATTACATTTAAATATACGGCCATTAAAAAACCTATCAATAACATTTTAATGTATATGATTACAGGTTATTATTTTGCAGTTACTTCCTGCTGTACTTGTTGACACTGTTCTCAGATTGATTGGGAAAAAACCTATGTAAGTAAATTATTTCTATTATACAAAATCCAGGTGTTCGGTTTAGAAGTTTTCATATTAGCCGTGAACGTGGTCTAACAGAAATTCGTCTGCAGGCAGTATACGCCTTCGCTATGCCGGCTCGAGGAGACCAATGTACACTAACCAGCTTAAAATCCCAAGATAACAGACTGTTTAGTCTGACTACCACTCTTTAAAGGTATACCTGATTCATTCTAGGTTAGTCAGATTGCAGAGAAAGATTTATGTAGCAAATCTGGCACTCGGATACTACATAACAGACAGACAGTGGACGTTTATTAATGACAATTTTATAAAACTCCGGGAAATAATAAAAGAGTCTGATTCAGAGGAATTTAAGTACTACATTGAGAATGTTGATGTATTTGAATATATGAAGAATGCAGTAAACGGCTGCCGGCGGTATGTTTTGAAAGAAAAAAATGAAGATTTACGAAGAGCAAAGGCACATTACAAGAGGTAATTATTATTATACTTTGGGCCGGCTAGTTCATGTTTAAGTTAATTGTACTGCTATACTGAAGCTCAATTCTTCAGTAAGGCTACTGAACGATAGCGATGGAACATGAGAACATGGACGTACGATAGTTCTCTCAAACTATCCATCTTAATTGTATAACTTCCTATAACGACAAACGATAACTTAGGCCGATTCGGTGGCAAAGTCTATGATACCTCGACATACACCACGAAGGCATATCGTTCTCCGATTTTTAAACTAGATCGGTGGGGTTTTCTCCCGATAGAGAACGTATTGGACTTGTCTTTTTTTTTATTGTAGCTCGGCATGTGACAACACTCCGCCTGATGTAAAGCTAGAGTGTGGTCCATGAATGGAAACAACTGCTACTACAAAGAAATCTCTACAGGCAGCAGTCACCTCCACTATGCCGGCTTGAAGAGACGAGCATGCACCATCCAGTTTGACAGTGCACACTCCTCTCGTTCTATCTGGCTACTTTCAAACTATTCCCGAAACGCGACAAGGTCACTTCACGGGTGTTATATTCGAAAGTGGTGGTACTGCCCCAGGATGGCAGACTGGACAAATAACCATCATCAGTCTGCCTACCACTTTTTAATAGTTACTTTAATAGTCTAGGACAACCGATAATATTATTCATCTGAGGCTCGCGTCCCTTGGTCAATCTTTGTTTTAAGTATCGTCTTTTTATCGGACTTACATACGACGACATCGTTTCTGATGCTAATCAAAATAATTATTGTCGTCATATCGATGTCGTTATTCTTCAAACGGACTAACGCCCTAAGAACCTTTTTTGTTTCAGAATGTACTATTTGGATAAAACTGTTGCCTTACTCGCTGGTGTTATATGGTTTTAATAAATAGGTAATTGTTTTTCGGAAATCTTAGGTATTGGGAAGTATGATTGGTAATATGAAGTAACTATTATAAAAAAAGCTTCAAGACAATGTTTTAAAGGGTACTCTATGTATTGTAAAAGTTTAAATAGTTTAAGTTTAATTGTGTCGCTTTTCTATATTGTGTGCAAATAAAATAGATAAATAAATGTGCAATAAACCTAGGTAATCTACATGAAAGACGCCGAGCGGCCGGCTCAATCAAAAGATAAGGTGCCGGTTATTTTATCATAACCTAAGAAATAAAAGTTATAGGTACTATTAGATCTTTAATCTTTGGCGATAATTTCATGAAATCTCATCTATCTGTCTCGGTTTCCATAGAATTTGGAACACTAAAACGCAATAAATTAATCATATAAAAAAAATTATTGTAGGTATTAGTATAAGATCAAGTAAATAGTGTAAATTGTTATATTGTATGGACTTAGTGGCATCATAGTAGATCATAGCTCATTGGTCTAACGTGATAGCTGGTTACACCATCTGCTATGTGCCACCACGTCATATGAAATAATATTAAGTTATTTGTATTTATTACCTGGTAGTGGGATTTTTAATAAGATATAATTATTTATATAAGAGAAAAAATAAATACTAAAGTAGATGTCTATAGTTGACTATAAAAATCTATATTAAGTTTCCTGTATATTAAATAAATATTACTTCTTATGCACCTACATTTTATTTATAATATCGTAAAAAATGAATTGTTCTAAAAAATATTTGATAACCTTTCTTTAAGCCGTATATTATCAGAGTGCAATGACCTTTGAATTGATTTTTTTTTTGTCTTATCAATTGCAATTTATAAGCATCAATCGGTATCATTTAGATTGTAATCAGATGGATTCATGCTCAAAATACACTTATTTAATGCTTAGTCGTAATTATAATTTAGCTTGTGTGCCTTAATACTTTGTTGTAACATGTGCTACTCAAAGTTGTATCTTAGCAACTATGATTGATATCTAATCAATTAATTATAAATTATTTCACGTTTTATTAATTTTTACTTCGATAATGATAAGATGGTCACACTTGAACAACTCGTACGTCCTAAATAAGATCAATTAAATATTTCGTAGTTACATAAATTAAAACGTATTATACAACAACTTTGTAAAGTAGTGCTAAGAATTGCGATCTTTATAAATCGCAATATCTGTTAGTGGCTTATTTAATAGTTCGTTTAACGCTCGTCCTTTAGTTTACATTTATTTTAGTTCTTAATCTTTAATACTTAATTTATTAATCTTTAGGTGTAACTTAAGAAAATAAAATACTTTAAAACAGTTCGAAAACAAGTTTTTTAAAATTCTATTGCCTTAACTTTCCTTAGCCGCCGAATATAACAGGATAGTACCAAGACGTAAAACCGGAACGCATTTACGACTGTCATGCAGTATTCTTTGATTTGACATTTTGTTGATTTTCTGCTTGTGAGGCTTCATTTATATTTGTAACTTTATGTATTTACCATGTATATTATAATAATATTAGATTGTATAATTACTAAAGTTCTATTTATATAATTCATAAATTTTTATAAATTATTAAATTCAAGTAATTGTTTCATATACACAAGCCCACACACAAAAAATAAATCAAAAAAAATGAAACAATGAATGAACTTGCAGGAGTTTTTATTTATACCATGTGATTTTCCATCTTACACCGCATTGCCTTACTAAGGTCTCGCATGTGAGTATATATTTCATTTACTATTTTATAGCATTTAATTTATAAACATGACAAACAACTATTATTCAACTTTCACTTTTGAGTGACCTATATTCTAGTATATTAACTACTTTTTCATTTCAATATTAAATTTATTAATTAAAATAGGTAAATTCAAAGGTTAACAACGGATAAAACGGTTCCAAATAAATGACCCCAAATAACATTATAAGACAAAGAAAAAATTTATAAAGTATCGCGAGCTAACCACTGCCTTACAAAGATGAGCAGCAAACAAAGATTATTATTATTATAGATTCAGAGCGTTGACCTTTTGATAACTTTTTATATTAGTGTCTTAAAGTGAATAATTTGAGAGCCCAAATAGAGATTAAAGAACAATGTTGACAATTTTACTAAAGTAAGTCCTTAATTCTTAGTTTATCGCAATTCACAATTTTATCATATCCATTTACAATAATGCACAATTGTCTACCAAAACAACATTTTTGATGGAATTGTTTTAAAACTTTCAGATGCTGTTTGTTACAATGTAAAATTAACAATGGAAACAAATCAAGAGACTATAATAAGAGCTATAATACTCATTTTCTACAAAGAAGCACATAGAAATAAATTCGGAACGCATTCACGTCGAAAAGTGCCTTTAAGAAAAACCATTTAAATTCACAAATATTAAATATATGTGCGCTAATAAATATTCTTACAATTTATTTTGGAATGAAGAATTTATATGTATATTTTAAATTATTTTTTTATTTTTATAAAAATATACTCAGGAAAATATTGTGTTTAAATTTTTTCTATACAAGATTGGATTTCATACAAGAGGTAAGGGGTTTTACAATTTTCTTTTCTTAACCCGGAACACAATGGTCTTTGGAGGTACATCGCAAATGTGAACAAAATGTTTTAGAAATTAAGACAAAAAGAATTGATTCTGTAAGTTCAATTATATTGCTACTAGAGGGCGCTGTAAAGTTGTCAAAAAGTGCTGCTTTATTAGTTTGCCAACAGCAACACTAGCGCCATCTAGTTAGGTCGCGCTTAATCACTGGATCAATTTTATGTTAATTACGAAATTCTCCATATAATACCTAGAATACGTGTACGATTAGTAACTCTGTACAATTAGAGTAATTTTCTAAAGTGAAAACAAAAACAGAAGTTCGTCTTTATTCGTATTTTCTTGTATACAAACTGCTTTTAGCATGTTTTTACATTTTACATTTACATTTTACATTGGGAGTTGCTATTACATTTGATTTGAGACTAATTCCAGGTCACGATTTTTTTTGATTGTCTGTCTTATAGAATCTAAAACATTTACGTAAAATAACTAGAAAAAGCTCGTATGCTTTGGCAGCCTCGCAAGTAGGTGTGTGATTACGGATATGAATAATTCTTTACAGTTGCTGATATTTTTTGATCATTATCGTCGATTATTATTATCAAATATGCACAAGTTTATGAATTAGTAATTTATTTATCTTAAAGGGATCTTGAATTATTTTTAAACTATCTGGTTGTTGCCGGCAACTTCGTATGTGTATAATTAGGTTTTTATTTTAATTGTAGCTCGACGTATGACAACACTCTGACGTTCAACAGTAAAGCGCGGTCCGTGAACAGATACATCTGCTCCCACAAAGAAATATCTGCATACAGCAATTGCCTCCGATATACCGGCTGAGAAGGAAATGTGCAACGTCGAAGACAATGCACACTCCTCACATTATACCTGGCTACTTCTAAATTGATCCCGAAACGCTACAAAGTCACAGACTTCCATAAGGAGATCTGTTACAGCTATTTCAGTTGTCCGCGGTTTCTCTCACATTAATAATAATTAAAAAACATTTTTTTTTATCACGAACTGGTACGCATACAGGTTAAATAAAGAAATGTAATTTTTATATAAATAAAGTTGTATGATAAATAAATATTTTGTAAATCTTGTTTGTCTCTGAACACTCTTCGGTAATTTTTGTAATGACGTAACGCTTCTGTGTAGCCCTAAAGATGTTTGAATTAACATCCGAATGTATTAATGAGATTTTTATCATTTATTTTCAGGTACATAATAAGAAACAATGGAAGTCAACAGGTGAGTTCCATTTTATCTTGCGATTTTATTAGAAAATCTAATGCGGGTTTGATTCATTTATTTAAAAGCATTACGAATTCATTGTGTTGTTTTTCATTAAAAAAATATAAATTTTTAGCTGTTTTTTTAAAATATATTTAAAATTAGTGTATGAAGGAAATGGTGTTTACGGAAAAAGGTGTATAATTAGGGTTGCCAGATTCTTGTTGTCCAGCTTCTGACTGGACCGTTTCAGTTCAGGCTTTCGGCATGTCTGTCCGGTCTGAAAAATTGCAATCAACCGGACGATAGTATGTAATTTTACTAACTTTGTAGGTTATGTTATTGGGTTATAAACTTGTCAACCATATGCTTAATGAATAATTTAAAAAGTTGCAGACTCACAACTCGCACTATCCTTTTGGTGGCTGTTTCATTATTATTAAAAATAAATGTTTTATACTATGTTTTTATAATTTATATCCTATTTCCTTCCTATTAATTTTCATAGTGGCATGGAATGTGACCGCACTCGTTCTGTAGTTAGACTAGAGTGAGGTCCGTGAGTGGAGACAGCCTCCGTAATCCCGGCTTTAAGCGACCAACATGTCCAGGTTGATAGCGTTTCAAGCTAATCCCCAAGACTGCAGGTGTTACACTTGAAACTGGTGGTACCTTCAAAGGACGACGGACTGGGCTAACAACCATCATCAGTCTGCCTACCATTCTTTCAGTTCTATTAACTCTTGTCTATTCTTCCTATTCGTTCTTCTAAAAATAAAAATTATAATTTAACCAGCAACTTTAATCCATATATTTTTTTTTAAATGAAAAATTTTCGATGTGAAGATAATACCTACGAACGCGCGACTGGTCGTGCATGTAATATGTTGTCTATCTACTGAACGCGATTTCAAAAAATAATTATAGGGCATCTGCCACAATCTATGCGGTTTGCGGTCCGGTTACGTTTGTCTGTGAATATCTCTTGCGTTATCTATTATACCTTTTATATGGCGTTCAGACCATGTGGACAAAGTGACAGAAGTATCGCAGAGACTACTGTTATCTGCAGACATTCCTCTGTGGTAGCAGTTCTCCTCATGGTACGTACTCTTGCTTAACATCAGGTGGAGTACGTAGCAAATAAAAAATTGGTTGCTTAGCAACATTCGACTGTTGCCCGGAGCGACTGCCTCTTGATATATTTCTTTATTTCAGCGATGTAAACAACGGATCTTTGAATTAATGTTGTTCGTTTTATGTACCATAACTTCGTCGTATATTTTTCTGTACTTTTTCCTATAACTACTATTTATAGTTTTTATAATTAATTCGACACAATAATATTTGTATATTGGGTATTAAGCAAATTCGGTTTTAGTAACGTGTTTTATATCGATGTTTTCGTGTTATCGATAAGGATATATCAATATCGATTTATTACAAAAATAATTATTTATAGTCTTTCAATAACTACTCACACATGCCGATAATCTCCGTCAGGCTATAAGTTCGTTTTTTTTTTTACAAAAATCTTTATCGATGTGAATTACATTATATATAACGTTATGACGACATGCGTGCCGAACAACATGAATCCCCTTCTAGTGGCGTTAAAAACCCAGTGACTTAGTTCAAACCTGTCGATAGAAACGACCGGTCGTTTCGTAGTGCGTTCTCGGTTGAAGTGAAAGTTGTTACGCCGCCGCGAAAGTTTTCTTTGGCGCACGTTTTATAATTAACTCGATCGAATCTGGACCAAATAATTTTTTAAAAGTGTTTGTAATTGTAAGTTTTGGAGGGATTCTAATTGCACTACTGAGTTTGTTTTAATTTTGATAATTTAACTATCATTTGTTGCGCGTTGTTATTGTTATGCCAATGGGGCCGCTACTAAGTATCAGCCCTTGTTTCATTGGACCCTTTTGCGTGGTATCATTTAGGCGTTTTAAATTATTTGAGGCATGTATATTTGGTTCTACTTTTGCGTTTTATATTTCAATTCCTATTTTACAGTTAATGTTTTTAGACATACTCACGTAATGGGAATTTGTACAATAATAATATTAGTCATAATTTCCTCATATATTTTCAAAAAATGATGGGTTTGCCGTTTATTGAACATGAATAGTATTTCCTTCTTGTTGATCCGCGTAATTTCCTTGTTTTAATACATTTCCTACCCCTTGGAAATTATTGGAGAATAAGTTGGTTTTATGATAAACTTTATCATTCGATAAAACTGCTATTCATTATTAACTTCTAATTATAATACGTATTCTGCATTTTTTAATATATTGGATCTAATAAAATTTAACAGTTCTTTATTGTTTCTTTTTATCGCGAGTAAAATGGTTTATTATAATATGAACTGAAACCGTGAAATTAATCGATTAGGGGCAAGAATTTACCATTCACGCTTTGTAAATGTCTGGCTAATTATATGTATTAATTTGACGTTTAGTTGTGTAGTTGTCGAAATTATATTAAATGATATCTACGCGCAACAAACACAAGAGAAAATATTACCGTTATCACTATCATGGTTGATATGCGACGAAGTGGATACTTGAAGTTTATTTTAGAAACATCACTGAATGTTTGTTTATAACGTTCACGGTCATGGGTACATATAAAAAAAAATTATCGAATTTAAAAAAAAATCATTACCACTAGAAGTTGTTTTAATCACATTAAAAGTTGTGATAAAATATAATAAGGAAAGCCGAATAATAATAAACAAAAATTTTATTTTTATTACAATTATAAACTCTCGATGATAATCCATTCAATAATTTAATAAGCCCGGTATTGAATACGGAAAAAAATCTAAATGTGTGTAGAACGTAACGAATAACGATATCTAGTAGGTATATCATGGCCTAGTTGAGTTAAGAAAGTAATAATTTTACGGTGAGAGTTAGCCGCGTGTTCTTTTGTTACAATAAAATTACCTGCCGAAGATTTTGCACAAATTCTTTCGATGTTTCACACCCGATTTAAAATATATTTTCTAACTATTTATGCGTCTTAGTTTGTGTTACTAATAAAAACCATTTCTAAAAAAATTTAACCGCCTTCCAAATACAATGTTAAAATCACTAAAAAGTGAAAAATAAGAATCATCAAAATTAGTTCATAAACGACGAAACAGCCCCTAATTTTCTATCCTTAGGGACGCAATATTTTCTTCAAAATTAAATGGGTTCAATCCCGAGACATACTCAATCCAACAACAAAAAGAGTCATCAAAAGTCCACAAACGGCGAAGATATTGGGTAACATCGCCCAATAAATTTAAAATAAAAGAATGATAAAGTGATTACGAATTATTTTGTTATAATAAAAAAATTTGAAACTATCACCAAACGTTAACATTGAGAACGGAGTTAGGTTCAGAGAAAGACGCGTCACCGCGCGGATTTTTAACCGCACGAAGAAATGCTGCGCAATTTGTGAACCTGGCCTAAAACGGACTGCGCTAGAGTGCTGAGCAAATATAATAAATAATCCTAATGTATCTAACAGTTTTGATGCCTTATTTTTCATTGTATCTCGACATAATATTATGACAACCACATAGAAAATTCGACAGGGCAGCAGTCACCTCCGCTATGCCGGTTCGAGGAGACGAATGTGCATCATTAAGGTTGACAATGCACACTCCTCGTTATAACTTCTAAACTGACCCCGAAACGCGACTAGGTCACTACACGGGTGTTACATTTGAAAATTGTGGTACCATCGTCTGCTGGTATTTATTTTTCCAAATTAATAACAAGAAATGTATAACGATAACTTTAGTACTTCGCATCGTGCATCGTGTAAAGAACGCTCATGTCTTAATAAGTAATCGCTTCTATTAATTATAGTTGCCAGTTAAATAAAGTAAGGTTCGTATTCCATGGTGATAATGTCCCTATATTTTTACTAAACTTTATATTTCCCGTTGAATAATTAAATTTTTAAATTTAAACTTACTTTGGTTATCAAAAAAATAAATAACGACTAAATAAACTCCAATCAAGTTGGGTACCTACAGATTGACGACACATACAGGCAGTGGAAAGTCAACCAGGTATAAGTAGGAAGTTAGCCGCGGGCGCTACTACGCGCAGGCACAGTGAATTTTACAATAATAAAATAAAATTAAAGAGTTAATTTTAAATTGAATGCATTCTCTTTTATAAATTGTACATTACTGACCATTTTTCTAGTTTGCTTGTGTAACGCGTTTGCTCGTCGACGTCGCATTATTATTACGAGTATAAAATAAGAAGAATAACAAGTAAAAATATAAATGAACAAAACAAAAGACGCCACGAACTATTATAACAAATAAAAATAACAATAAACAATAAGAAAGTCCACTGTACTTGGCAGAAACGCGCGAATGTCATCACGCTATATAGGCGATTCACACACTGCCCCGCATCACGCTGCGTGTTCTTACGTTGTTTGCAAGTACCTTTGTTTGTATAGAAAACACGCGTACTGTAACACACACAAAACGCATTCACGCGCGGTATTGCAGATCACGCGCCTACATGCGGAGAAACATACCCCGCGCGTGGGTGCACACCGAGTTTTGCAGTATGGTGCTTGATTTTGACAGAACTAGATGAACTATTGGGAAATGAATCTCGATATCGATCGTTTTATATATCACCACCGCGAGCTGATGTGAAGTGAGGCTTCTAGGCCACCGCATGACATCCTGCAGCCCCGCGCGTTTGTGCGGAGAAATCTGCATGAAGATGCAGATGTTCACTCCAGCACCCGCGCGCGTGGCTCCGTCGTCACGGACCCCGCTCCGCGAACCAGTGTGAGAATCGCCTATATAATAGGTACATACAACGCCCACCACGGGGTACTTCTTTCGAGCCCTACCGATAACTCAATTTGTGTACTGCGCAGCGATTTGCGCCTAACTTCAAGACCGCCATAAACTTTGACTCTTATAAACTTCATTTTTATAAAAAAGTAGTCTTTTCATCAGTTCTATTTACAATTAAAAGTAATAAATAAATGGTCCATCTCTATCTTAGTATATTACATGCCTATTTTTATTATTATAGCTCGGCATATGGAAACAACTGCCACTACAGATAAATCTCCACAGGCAGCAGTCGCCTCCGCTATGCCGGCTGTAGTATGCATAATCTAGATTGACAGTGCACATTCCTTTCGTTATACCTGGCTACTTTCAAACTGTTCCCGAAACGTGGTGGTACTACCTCATGCCTCATGCTATAGGCACTGAGCGACCAAAGTATGTAAAACAGGATATTGGTACCAGTCTCATCGATCGTGAGTTTACACGTCTTATCGTTAGACCACGGTCGCTGTAGCTAAATGTCTAAAAATTACTTTGTAATAAATATCATAATATGTAACAGCAGAGAAATCAAATAATTTAAATTATAATGTAACAAATATACAAAAAAATGGTTCTAAAAATAGATTATTTCCAAGAAGAGGGAGCCTCGAAGCTATTTATGTTGCAAAATCAAAAATGGCGCCCTCACGGCGCCATCTTCGGCACGTGTAGGCGACGTAGCGACGCTACATCCGCCATTTTGTGTAACACGAAATCGATACTTTACGAGTTCTCTATCAAATAAATTCGTTAATTAATTATTATAAAGTATTCTTATTTAGTTCTCTGTTTTTAAATATTACGATAAAGTGCAATAACGCTGTAGCGAGATAAATAAATTCTAATACAAGACAAAGACACTAAAAGCATACAAAATCAAAACTGCATAAATCGATAATACCATAAAAAAAATTATGTAACATTGTAATTAAGTAAAGCGTGAATAAATTGAGTATGTTCGGCGCCATGTTAGCGCAGACAGTACGAGACGCCACGTAGGCTATGGTCACACTACGTACCAATATGAACTGGCATACTTTATTATTAGTCCGATGGATGTGGCCTCTGCCTAATATCCAGCTCGGACACTTAGTCCTAATAAAACATCCGCCCTATTGTTGGTATCGAAAAAATCAATAAATAAATGAAAGACAATAAAAAACCTCAGTATCTCAAAGTAACTTACCAAATCGTTCCAGAACAGTCTTAGATCGCGAACAATAATGGAGAACCGCGCTAATAATACAGCGAGACAGTATTAAACCCGAATCAATCAGACATACGATAGCGAGGCTGTTTACCTACGGGAGTTGGATAGCTAATGGCGTTGCACAAGTCTTGCACTTGCGCCGCGCTGTTCCCCAGACAGGGGCCACGCGCCTGTCCATTATCGATCCAGTACTCCTAAAAAAAGACTTTCCTATAGCAACACCTCCACGTAGCAGCTAACTTGGCTGCGATGTCCACCTAATTTCTCCAGTTGTCAACTATAGAATAATGTTAAATATTAATTTTTATTTTTAAACTAATCTATTATATCAAAGCTATAAAGTGATCACTGTTCGTTAGATTAATTATTAACTCGTATAATATTGAAACAGCGTCTGTCTATTGTACATATTTATTTTTACTTATTTATACTGACTTATTTGTTAAAAAACATACATTTTCCACGCACTATATTCACACGCACAATATTTTTCATCTTTTATGTTATTAACCGGAATAGCACTACACAATCCTTGGACTAGCGCTGGGGGGGGTGTTAGAGCAATGTGTATTATTAAAAGATATTTTTTTTTATTTATTTATATTTTGCTTTAGACTTTTGGTAATTTGGTAACACTCTCCATTAATTAACGTAATTCTCTAATGGTTTCTCTGCACTGCACACGCCGCGAACTAATGGTGTTGGCGTATAGCTATCAAGTAGACGAGGGGGTTTGGTCATCTTGGTAGGTTGGTCAATATTATAGCTCATAATCTATGTGTTGTTGGTTTTTCCTACACAGACCAAAGAGTGTTGGGTGAGACTATGGGTGTTGGGTAACGTGTGAAAGCGACATGAACTTTTTCACTTATCACCAGATCGTTGATTTGCATCTAATGCCTCGTTCCCATTTGTCAGGCCCATCAAAAACCCGCGTTGAGCTTGTACGGCGCTGTTAACATTTGTATTATGTCAAGCCTGAAATTTCTTCTTGCCGCTGCAACCAAAACTATTTTTTTACTGGTCTTTTCCTTGCTTTGTTTTCTTCTAAAATCACATTAAAGACGATTGGGAACGGGATCTTAGATGCGAATCAATAATTTGTCTACATTAACACCCGAAGATATACAACTTTAGGAAAGTAATTCAAAGAGGTGATTCGTTACAAAGGACACTTGTTGAACAAACACCTGTATGATCAGATTTTCTTGACTATGTAAACCTATTATAGTAAGGCGTGTTCCCTACTTGTTGAGTTGTACAACAGTCGTCTCCGTCTTCAGGAAACGGTTGTGCAGCATCCAGGTTGACAGTTCACACTCTCATTACATTCTATCACTTCAAAGCTGATCGTGAAAGCGACTGTCATCTAACGTGATAACCATCATCAGTCTCCCCACCGCCTACCATGCCATTGGCACTAATCGACCAAAGTACGTATAACAAAGTTATATTGGTACCGGCCAGAATTTAGCGCAAAACACGGGTCTGCAACCGCTGGACCACGCCAACTCGTATAATAATTTAAAAAAGGCTTTTAGTTTAAACATATTTGATGTAGCATGTGTGTTGCTATGCGTTGCATCTAATTTTATGTGGCTTGTATATGTGAGTTAGAGGTAGGCGCTATTCATAACCCTAACCGAGCCTGATTCCTAATTTCCAAAGTGAATAAAACCATGCATAGCGGCGTACTACTAATTGGCGACGATGACGATGACAATCCACAGAAGTCGCTAACTCGCCATGATTTGCTGAGCTTGCCAGGACACTTCTTGTAATTTCTGCTAGGAATACGCAGAATGAACGAGCTTTGTCTACAGAAAGATTTATCTTGTACGATAAGAAATCTAACAAACACAATATATTCACAAATTAACTATCATTTATAATAAAAACTTTTAAAAAAAGTTAAACCGACTTCAATAAAGACTGAAGGCGCTAAAAAGTAAAAAATAATTTTTAACAAGAGCATCTATAATATAGATTCTATATAAAGCACCTATTAGTGTTTATGTTTATTACTTTGTTAAAAAATATTTTTCTTTATTCGTTTAATTGTAGCTCGGGTTATGACAACACTCCGCCTGATGTAAAGGTAGAGTGCGGTCCATCAACGGAAACAACTGCTACAGAGAAATCTTTACAGGCAGCAGTCGCCTCCACTATGCCGGCTTGAGGAGACGAGTATACACCATCTAGATTGACAGTGCACACTCCTCTCGTTATACCTAGCTACTTTCAAACTGTTCCCGAAACGCGACAAGGCGACGGGTGTTACATTTGAAAGTGGTGGTACTATCCCAGGACGGCATATAAGTACATATAACATAGTACATTGGTATCGATCAGAATTTAGCGAGGTTCGAACACGGGTCTCATCGATCGTGAGTTCACGCATCTTACCGCTACACCACGGTTGCTCAAAATGCCTTTTTAGTGCCTATCTTTATTGAAGTAGGTTAAAAATTTTACCTAAAGAACCTATTTCACCCCCTTCGAGGTTGAATCGCATGTTTCATTATTTATATGATGAAGCATTTGTTGTTTCAAGTAAATCTGCCTAAAAATTCAACCTTCGTGAACATGGACGAAAGTTATAGTATACAGCGTCAGTTCCAAGTTACGTTTGGGACTAGATAGTAGAGAGATTGCTCGTCGAGCACATGGTCGACTGTTCTTCCGTCCACGTGGTTGTCGGAACACACGTGGCTGTCATCATTATTGCTCTCCATCGCACGAGACTTAACAATACGCGGTCAACCGCTTTGACATGTTTATTTATAACAACCTGTTAAGATTAACAAAATAATACTTACTAGATTAGAGTTAGTGGTCGCCGCCGGTCTGCATTCGAATGAATGACAAAAACGTTCACTATATCAATCAATAGTTCAATTCCGACCGAACGTATATCACCTTCTTATGCATCCAACAACAATATAGCCATAGAGCAAGTCGACGACAATCGACGCGAGCGCCACCTACATCAGGTGTTGTCCACTCTAATAACAATCGATGAACCATAATAAACAATAATAATAATTTAACTACGCGCTGTTATGTATAATACATATGTATCCGTGGTTAGTAGGTTTTAAAATTGTCGTTTTCTTCAATTAATCTATCGTAAAGGGGTGGCATGGCAACAAATACCTAAACTGTCAAAGCAGATTATCAAATTCTACGAGTTTATTAGTCATTTTTGTAAGCAGAATTATGTATATTTATTAATATATTTGCTTTGAGTTGCATGTAATTTATATTGTTTGTGACCTCATTTCCTTTAGCTGGAATTAATGTTGTGAACAGTAATTTGATCTTATAGTTGTTGTTGCCACGATAAAAACCATGTAAGCACTTTTAACTTGTAAAGGCAATAACAAACTTAAATACGCTCTACAAATATTTACTTTAACTTTTATTATGAATATTATTACAATATTCGCAAGTGTATCGTGGCGGTATTATCGTTGTGCCACGTATACTTTCTATACGTTTCTATACTATAATACACTGTCGAAAAACGTGAGTCCACAAGGCGATATTATCGCCGCGATATAACGAGTTGTAAATCGTTAGCAAAACGTCAACGTATCGTCGTGCACGCGGTCGTTACACGTGGCGTTTCCGCAGCGCATTTGCCGTACGACGTGGCAGCGTGAGCGTGGGAAGCGCGCTATCAACCGTTAGTCCCTCAAGCCGGCATAGCGGTGGCGATGTATGATGACGGGCTACTATAAAAACTACATCTTATCAATTGAATTCATAAAGTTATCAAATTAATGTTGCACTTATTATTATTATTTTTAAAATATAATTTACTTTGTTTTAACAAACGTTTTATCGACAATTATTTTAAAATTAATTACGTATTATATTTGAATAATTTGTTTGGATAAAACATTAAAATTTAGTAAGAGTTAAATGGTAATAATAAAATTTTAAAAATATGATTCAGACAGAGCTTAGATGTTATGTCTGGCTCCGGCACTTATCGATCCGCTTTGTCTGAAAGCGTATCGCTGTCTCTCACTACCTCACTAAAATGTTTATAAGTTAGAAAAGGGGAGTAAACTTTGCGCGCTGTATTTGATTAGATTTTTGCAAAACCGCCGTTTAATTCACCATTATGGGCAGCAGTACATTTGAGATAAATCAAACTTAGTAATCTAACGTTAAATTTAAAAATACTTATTAAAAATAATATATCCCAAAGAAAGCAGGTGTTACATTTGTCATGTAAAAGTCAAGGTGAACATGTTTGGGAGCCTAATCGATGCGCCTCTGTAGTTTCCTGAAACGCGGTAAAAGCGTTTTCACTGTGATGTAGGTCAGTTTTCACCGGAACAGTGTCACTTTGCAATGACGTTTTGGAAGCCCTATTGTCTTAATTTTTCTGTGCGACTTTTAGAGGAAAGTTGTGGAGATTTTGAAATAGGTTTTTCGACGACCAAGTTGAAAACGTTACGGCCTTTTGAACGGGGATTTGAGAACGAGACTGGTCTTTATTATTATAATAATAGTATTAACATAACTATTATCTCATAGACGCATAATGCGTTGATTAAATTAAAAAATTGAGAGATAATAATAAAAGTCTAAAAATAGGTCAGTATAAGTACGACCCGGGAATTATCGATCCATACAGTATAATTTTAATTTAACAAGTTACAAGCAAATTTCTTACCGATTCTGCTTACAATACTGCTACAGCTCGTGCGAAACGCTCTGCAGCCTCCACCACGGTTGCCTAAAAGCAAAAAAAAAAATTATTAGAAATCACTTCAATCAAAATATTTTTTCAAAGTGGAAAAAAAAAATGGCTACCTTTGTTGCAACTCTAACTCGAATCTGTTCATAAGTAATTAAACAAACAAAATGGCTAAATTGTATGGTAAAACAAAGGAAAGTATTTCTTACCGATTCTGCTCACAATACTGCTACAGCTCGTGCGAGACGCTCTGCAGCCTCCACCACGGTTGCCTAAAAACAAAAAAAAAATTAGAAATCACTTCAATCAAAATCATTTTTCAGAGTGGAGAAAAAAAAATGGCTACCTTTTATGCAACTCTAACTCAAATCTGTTTATAAGTAATTAAACAAACAAAATGGCCAAATTGTTTGGTAAAACAAAGGAAAGTCTCCTACAACCGGAAGCATGAGCACCGCGCTCGCGTCTCCAGCTAGAAATGGCGGCCTGCAAACTTTACAGGAGCTCTCGGCTCCGCGACCCGCACTCCCCCCGCACCCGGTGTCTAGAAACACGCCCATAAACTCGACATCTAAATACGATTGTAGCTATTATCCTGGTTACGTGAGGGTGGCGAATTTTTGTTCAACTGAGAGGTAGGCAGCAATTTGATACAATATTTTGTCAAAATTTTATAGCATAAGCTAAATCTACAGCTAAATAAAAATTGGGTAAAGGTCAAATTGTGTAAGGTTAGGGATGTGAATCGATGCGTCTGTATCTCTGAAACTTTGGTAAACGCGTTCCCACTGTGATGTAGGTCAGTTATTCACGCGAACAATAGTAATTACTTTTTTAATTCTGACTTTATGATATTTTATAAAATTAATTAATACACATAAAAAATTATACCTACTTTTTTTTAAATCTAAAAATAGCTGGACAAAGCTGTAATCACTAGATAAATGTATCCCTAAGAGAATCGATGTCACTCTGTGACGAACGCGCAACACTTCGATAAGCTAGAACGGGAGAGTGATATCAGTCTAGCGCGTCAGGAGCACTAATGCTCGTGCTACACGTTGTCTTGTCTGCGCTGTTAAAGCTACGCATCCACCAGGCGGGTCGGGGCGCATCGCAAGAATCCTTGTTTTACATTCTGTACGAGACCGCATTCACCTAGAGGTTCTAGACTAATGATGCGCCTTAGATGAATTTTTGCGTTGCGGGCCAGCTAAATTGTACTCGCACGTGCGCGTCACTCAAAAGAAAACACTTCAACTTTCAGTTTAGGCTCATGACGGAATAGCATAATTTTTGATATAAATTATTAGTACATATACCATGATGGAGCCGGCACAGAGGAGGGGACTGCTGTATAATTTATGTGTGGCGACAGTTAGGCGGAGTGCTGTCATATTTAGGTCGACTACTTAGAGTCGCTACTACTTACAAAAAAATATTATACATGCAGCATTCTCATACACTCTTTTTTTTAATTTGTAATATTTTCTTACCTAATTTTCTTTTAAACTACTTCAAAAATGACACTTGTCACTTCAAATCACCTCAAGTTATGTCTACACACCCTTCGAGGTAGAAAATAATTATAAGTCACTGCTTTTAAATCAAAACATAGTCTTAAATAACAGTACACTTTAATTAAACAAGGAAATTAAAAATTAATTGTCAAAAATGTACGTAAAACGCACAAAAGTATTTTAACTAAAGTTAGCAATGCTGCACACGTATCTCGGCCGCCATTAACGGGCGCCAATGCAGCCGATGTTAATCATAATATCGTTTTTTTTAAATAATTTTCTGAGGCCCAAGTACAAGTTAACATTTACGCCGTGAGAACGTAACGAGGTATCTCACCACCAAAAGGATCGCTTCTCAAAACGCGGCGGTCTAAATAACATAGTCTGATTGGTGACGAGTTATCCCGCTACTCTGTCACGGCGTAAATGGGCCGTTGTACTTGGCCCACTGTACTCCATTTTAGCCACATAGCAGATTTTGACCCCTTTTGTGTTTTGTTTTGTCCTTGCTTGAAGTTGTTTTTGTGACCACATCGGTCAGGACAATGGACAAGCACTGGGAACGAAGCACGTATTTTGAGAATTAGCTATAAATTATTATAACCTAAAACATTTCTTTAAAAAATACCATTTAAATTCTGATTAGAAAATATAAACTATATAAACAAACTTATTTGATTCTTAGTTACAATTGTCTACAACACCTAGTTCACATAGACTATGTGATAGGCCGTTTGTTAATCCATGTCGGAGCACGTTAGTCTACCTCACCGATAAATATTAACACTACACAACACGAAGACTGACAAAGTAGAAATTACAGTGGACAATAATAACTATAAATAAAATACATACAGACCGACAAATTGTACCGTCATGTCGGTTGTCGTTATCTGGCACCGTGGATAGGCGGCACTAACACCAGGCATTAACCATCCATAAAGATTCATCTCAAATTAATAACACATTTAGAAGAAAATTTTGATTAAGTGACAAAAGGTTAACTCCCCCAAAATATCAATTAAGGTCAGCGGTCTTCAAATTGTTCACATTTGAAATTTATAACCTTTTTCTATACTAAACTGACATTATATCCATGTTAAATAATAATGAATAAACTGTCTCCAATTTTCTTCAAGCCCCGCCAAACATAAAAAAATAATAACCTATTCAGACCGATGAAGAGTGGTCTCTTTTCTTTCATAATAAACCAACCAATCAACAAAGTTGGACTTTGGGTCATAAACAAAAGGGGTGGTCAATACAATTAGGGAATCATAATTTAAAAAAATACCCATAACCTAACTGGACCGAGTCGGATTCCTATGTTACTTTTGTGACCAACCGGACATCCGATAGATTCCGTATTATGTGCTAAACCTTTACCGGATCAAGTCTGACTTCTGATCATAAACATTACCTATAACCTACCCGGATGGAGTCAGACTCCTGGGTGATCATAAAAAAAACTACCTATAACCTAACCAGTATGGGTTAGTACAGCGCTAACTCTTAAACTTTATATTTATTGATATGTTTGCACTGTAGTCTGTATAAGTGACTTAAAAATAAATAAATAAGTAAACCGGACCGAATCAGACTTCTGGGTGGTCAAATTAACTTTAACCTAAAATAAAATTAATTACATCAACAAAAATATGTATTAGTGACAAAATATGAATTTTTCTTATAAAAATTCCTTTGACTCGCAATGTTACATTTACAATATACTCGTAGAAGTAGTGTATTTAAAAAACAAAATCAAAATTAATGAACTTTGTCTAAAAATAAAGCTTTCAAAAATTGATATTTAGAAAACCAATAATTTGAAACTTGAATCTTTGCGAAGATACTCATATGTACTAAAATTTATCACAATAAAAGAAACCTTGGACGCGAACTAATCGCCATTTAATCTAAACTTTAACCTGAAAACATTTTGCAAATTCTTACCTATTTTAGGAGCACTCCCACCGGCAATATTGTACTTATAACAAAATATATTTTAAAGTCCAAAATCACTTCACGACTCAGACACCACCTTAGGGTAGAATAGTTCTTTTATTAAAAATTAACTGTATTACACGTAATTATACAAGAAAATAATAAATCAAGAGTAAGAAACAAGAGAGTACTAACGCCGCAACCTCAACGCGCAAAGTTTGGCGTCCGTATGTCGCGAATACAGTCTGGCTGGAAGAAAGCAAAACCTGCTTCAAATGATTTGACAATGTTGCCAACATTTTTGAAAATTATCCTCATATTAAAAATAGATTTTATTTAACATTTTTATTCATTTATCTCCGGAGGCATGTCTTATTAAAGACAAAATGGTAGTTTTTTTTAGATATAAAAGTATAAAAAAATTTATGTAAAACAAGTCGCTGGGTCTAAATAAAAATGTGAATAAAAAAAAAATACATTTATCAAAGAACAATGACGAATGACAATGAACAAGAAGAAATGACGAAATGCCAACTGAATTTTCAATCGTCCACAATAGTCGTCATTCAATTAATGATAAAAAATTGGGATTAAAAAAAAATCAACTATCCAAGTCTGCAAATAAAATCATAATTTATTATAGAAATTCAATTGATGGTTTCATGTCTTTTGGCCATGTTTTAGTGTTGCCATATGTTATTAAAAAATCTACTTTCAATTACATAGTGTTTTTTTTGAAAGGATTTTTACTGTGGTTTATACAAGAAAACGTGAAGTAATTTTTAAATGGAGTGAAAAATAAAGTTTTAACATTTATTGCGTATCAACGTTCGATTTATTATTTTTTAAGGTGAATATGACAGTCAATTAATATGACAGTGCTGACAGTTGTCCATGTTACGAGGCCTGGTAATTATAATTCAGCCAAAGAATATTTAAATTATTTTCTAACATTTTTGTCTATGTTATATTTAGCTTTATTTGGAAATGTATTTACGCGTCGACAAAGTAACAGGTTTTTCTCTCATTCAGGGAAGGTAAAGGAAAAAAGCCCATACATCAGGTTGACGATTATAATTTTTTTTTTGTACATTGAATTGCCGTTGGTAGTTTGTTCAAACACAACAATCAAACAAAGCGTTTTATGTTATTTTCAAAAATGTAATGCCATTAGAAATTCCACATATGTTCACAAAACATAACCTCCAAAAGTTCAAACTGAAATAAGTTTAAATTGTAGTATTTTTACTTGTAGAACTTGAAGTAAAGTAGTTCAGTAATTCAAGCTCTATATTCGAGAGTGGCAGGCAGACTAATGATGGTTATTAGCCCAGTCTGCCGTCCTGGGATAGTGTCGCATTTAGGGAACAGTTTGAAAGTAGCCAAGTATAACGAGAGGAGTGTGCATTATCAACCAAGATTGTGCATACTCGTCTCTTTAAGCCGGCATAGCGGAGACGACTGCTGTCTGTAGAGATTTCGCTGCAGTAGCAGTTGTTTCCGTTCATGTACTGCACTCTAGCTTTATATCAGGTGGTGTGTTGCCATATGCCGAGCTACAAATAAAAAAAAGATCTTTTTATTTGTATACGCTAAAAAAATTATGTAGGCAAAAATTTGTATGGGAGTTTACCATTGTTCTTTATTTCGCTTTTTAAATGTTATGAATAACTTTTTCGTTTCATATATTTACATGTATATTGATGTTGAAACGATACAATCATGCTTGCAAATTAATTATGTGATTGTATTTTGTGTTGAATCTTTTTGTGTATTTCGAATCGAGAATTCGTTTTCACCACACATTTGCATATTTCAAATACTCTCAAAAAACCTAAACTTAACTGTGGTCAAGTTTTTTCTACCATTACATTGGGAGCATTATAGCTTATCTACTTGTACGAGTATATATCAATGTATGCTATTAATTAACACAGAAAAAAGTCTACATTGTTCGTATACATAAGAGCACGGCTTGTTTAGCTTTTATTACGATGACGTCTCATTTAATATTTTAACCTTAGGAAGCTTTAGTAGTGATTCTACCACTTTAATAAACCTATTTTTGACCTAACTAGAACTCGACCTGACTGTTTAGTGTGATGAATGAATGATCCCGTAATCCACAATAACTTATTTAGGTCACTAAGCTTTTAAAAAAAATTGTATTTCTTAGTGACCTCTTGAGCCAGAGTTCGCCTGATTTCTTAATCTAGGAGGACCGGTCCATGAGCGAAAACGACTACTTGACAGAGAAATGTCTGACGAGACGTGCACAATTATTTGACAGGGCACACTGCTTTCGTTATACCCACGCTACTGGGTTCAGGCTGGTCACGAAAGTCGACTTCATGAGTGTTATATCCAAAAGTGGTGGGTAGTGCCTATCATCGGTCTACCTACCACTCTTATCATACCAAAAAACACTGAGATACTTACAACAAAGGTATCTAGGGTGATCACTTAGTATTATTCTAGGAAAATCTAGCGTTTTCCACGCCATCTATCCGTTACTCCTAACTATTCAAACCCAGAAATTGGCAAAAATGTTGTCTTGTCTCAGTCTTGTTATTTGACTTATATTATTATTTATATCGCCGTTTAACTACATAATATCTTACTGATTATTTGTACTACAATTTTAATAATATTTACATAATAATTGTTGGAAACTTTTACTTTTAAAATAACTATTGTTTATTGATAATGGCAGTCGCGATTTAGCGTACAGTTTTTTTTATATAACTTTTGTGGGATTACGTTCTTTGTTGCGGTCGGAAATCGAACCCAGGTCACTCGCGTCGCGTCTCTCGGCGAGCTACAACCCATAATGTTTTGGGCGGATTTTCAAAACAATAATGTAAAATTAAAACTAAATTAATTTTATTATTTCTTAAAATAATATTACTTAGCATACAGAGTGGAGTAGAGTGGTTCTAATGATAAAAGTTGGTTTTATTCACAAACTATTCACCCACGCACGTGTTACATTCGTTTCCATGTCTAGTGTCCGCTTCTAGCGTTGTATTGCGTACCATGACCGTTTTACTATGTATTTATATTTGTTACGCGTTAGGTGTACTTAACACAACGTATTACGTCATATATAAACATATTGACACTGGACGAATACGACAAAACGCGTCGTGTACAGTGGCCCTAATTTAACATTGTCAGTCATTACTCTGACCTCACTTATTGGTTTCACAATCTAAATATCCTTGCTCGTATATTGACCATATTTATTAACGTCTCATACAAGACTCTTATTTTTATTTCTCAGTTATTGTATATAACCTGAAATTAATCCGCGGGCCAAGAGCGGAGACAACTGCTACTACAGAGTAATGTTGTCGTCTCCGCTGTACCGGCTTTATGAGACGATTTACATTGAACGCTCTTCTCGCTATACCACTTCACAGGTGTCACGATTATAACCAATAACAATAATTTGTCTGCCTGTTGAATAAACTAGTTACTAACCAAGGATCTCGCAGTTCATTACAATCGATCATCTTAAAACACAGAGGGGTGAAGACATACGACTTTTATTAATCTCGGATCTGTGCAACGCGCCAGTATACTAGCACAACGTTAACGGCGATAGACGCGTTTGAATTATAGAGAGAAGTGAACGGTTCAGTGTGGATAAACCTTAAATAGAGCTAATGTTTTGTAGCCGTTTCATAATCTAATATTTGTCCTATTTGCGCACGATAATAATATTATATCTATCTATCTTTTATCATACTCGAAATTTTGTATGAAATTAATTTATATTCTCGATGTTTAGATTAGTCTGGCTTAGTGAGCCTTCAGTATCGCATTCGATTCAATTGTTATGTTTAAAGTTAGTTATGTCAATAATAATAATAAAATGACTATTGTTTAATGTAATAAAACTCGCTAATCTTTAAGATTTTGTTTATTAAAAAGATAATTAAATCTCTTGAAGATTATATCGAATACGCTCGGGTGAAGGTTTCTTCTATTCAGTCATTCTTGTACCTGCTGTCCTGCACCGCGGCGGTTTGTGAAATAGACTCGGGAGTGCAATTATTTTTTTTTTATAAAATGTGGTAGTTTATGTTAACTGTGATAAAAGTGTTACAATATGGTCCCTCGCAAGTTTAAATATAAACTTTTGGATGACGACGAGGAGAATGGGTAAGTTCAATTTGTATCGGAGTATACTACATATAATTATTTAACTGTAATCTCAACATATTATTATTAGACGTAGCTATACTTAGCTATATGTGTTTTAAGAGTGGTAAGCAGACTTACGATGGTTTGTTATCACCCTGTCTGCCGTGGTGGGGCAATACCACCACTCCCGAGTGACCTTCTCCAACCTAAAAGAGAGCATTAACTACAACTAGAGTCATAGCAGAGGCGATTGCTACATACAAAGTTGTGCGTTTATTCGCCGTACGTCTACTTAGCTTAACGTCACGAGTAGTGTGGTTACATTCCGAAAATTTCTTCAAACTCAGAGAGCGTTCGAACGGGTTAATTTTGTTAACCCAATTTCGCTAAGTATTATGAGAGTAATTGTACATATACGGTGTCTTAGATCCTATGAAAGGGAAAGGCGGAATGACCTTGTGACAATTTTATTCTCGGTCACATACCTTTTACGTCAAACTAATGTCTTTAAAACAACGCCAATTAAAGCGAATTTATTTTTATTTATTGGATGAAGCACGCATGTAGTTACGTCCCGCTTCGTATAAATTATAAAATATTACGTATGCCGATGTATTTTGTCACACAGAAGTAGATGTTCGATTTATCAGCATGTTTTGTGCGGTCTGAAAAACAATCGCAATGAACCGTTCAATATATAGTATGTAATTTTACTAATTTTGGATTATTAAACTATTAATATTAAATCCGGCTTTTTTTAACCTCATTTGGCAACCCTACTAGTAGCGTAGTTCTTCGCTATAATTGGTTTATAGAAGTTAACTAGACACTCCGTAGAAATGCGCCACTCCTCCCGCTTCTCACAGCAAAAGTACCGAGTTAACTTCTACGAATACACGTATAATATCTTAATAATGTTGTCAACACATAGAAATGTCTATAATGCAGCATTAATATTCAGTAGTAGTATTGGGAATAATTGGAATGTTTATCGCATATAGGGTTGCCATCCGTCATTTATAATTAAGACAAATTTAGTTTTATTCAGGCGTTTTTAGCATCGTTTTCACTGAGCGATTAAAGTACAGGTAACATAGTTAGATTGGCACCGGTCAAGGAGATTTGAACACAGGTCTCATCGGTCTCACCGTGGCCGCTCCCGTTTATTATTAATATGAATTTAAAAATATACTAGATATTTCGAATTTGTCGATCAAAATATGTCAAATAAAGGGCAAGCAAAGCAAGCTGTTCAAATTAAATGAATAAAAAAATTATTTTGATTTTTGAAGCTTGGTCAGCATCGACATTTTAAGTGATGACAGCCCTAACCGCATCTCACGCCCTCGTGATGGGGGAATTTCGTCGGGTATTAAGAAATTCTTGCCGTGTGAGAGTCCTATATTGTATATAACGAGTAGTAGGGTATATTACTAGCGTTTCTTATATACGCAATAACATATATAAAATTATTATTAAGTTAGTATTTAACTAATCTAATCCTAATCCTTTTCCTATGGAACCTTTGACAATAAATGTAACACAAAAATATAGAATTGGCAGTTCTGGAACGTATACCGGAAAAATAAACAAAAATGATCTATATTACTATTGTTACGTAAATATTTCCGAGACCGAGATCGATAGATAAGTCGTATATGAGTAGGTTTATAGGCAGTGTGGTTCATTAAAATTTATGCTGGCGCTATACGGTGGCCTAGCTCGGCTTTTTGGGTGCTTATTCCAGCCGACATGCGTCGAACCGCACCAGCCAAGGTCGCCTACGCATCCTGCGTCAGCGTTGATCAGTGCTGGTCGAGGTTCGGAAAATATGTAGCAATGGCATAAAAGAAGTTCCTTCGCAGTATATACTAAGTAGTATTTAAATTATCAAAAATTTTGAAGTTGTTCTATATTAAACATTGTTTATTTTAACATTCGGCACGTGCCAGACGTGTTAAGTTGTACCCTTAGTTTTGTACGTTTTGTATGTAAACGTATATAAATCATCTGTTTAGTGTCAAATGAGACCACACTTCACAAAAGTTTGATATTTATTCCGCATTTTATCAATATTTATCAACGTTTTAAAAGAGTGATTGGGGTTATTAGTCCAGTCTGCTGTAGTAGGTACCTCAACATTCCATTGTAACACTTGTGAAGTGACCTGATCGCGTTTCGGGAGCAGTTTGTCAGTAGCCGAGTATAACGAGAGGAGTGTGCACTGTCAACCTGGATAGTGCACATTGGTCCCCCAAGTCGGCATAGCGGAGTTTTGACGATGAAGAATTTATTGGAGATTCATTTTTCTACAAAATTAACTAAATATCATCTACAAACTCGAGAAAACAAATTGTAGGTCATTTCTCTTAGGCGAAAAATAAAAATTAGTAGAAAAAATATATTAATTATTTATTATTGCACTTGTAAATAGGTTGCAATTATTATTATTATTTATTTATTATTGCAATAAAACAGGTATAATAATATTATGCATATAAAACAAGGTAAACTCCATACATATGCCGCAATACGTGACTTATCAAAGCATATCATAAAATTTGCATTAAGGATGTTTTGCTTGCGAAAAGAAAATGACCAATCGCCTAAGAGAAATAGGCCCATAATTTTTTCTCGAGTTTGTCAATGATTTTTAGCTCATTTTGTAGAAAAATTAATCTACATTCTTGAACGTTAAAATTTCCCTACAGAGCCATTTCAGCTGTCGACTCCGCTATGCCGACTTGAGGTGCTTAACAGTGCACACTCCTCTCGTTAGTTTGTGACTTCCTTACTGTTCTGGAATCGTAGCAAAGTCACTTTACGAGTGTTACATTTAAAAGTAGCATTACTACTATAGTCTCTTGTCATCAGTCTGCCTACCACTCTTTGCAGTTACAGTCATTAAAAAATATATCACTAGGCACAATAGGGATAGACAGACAATGGATTTTCTTCATCGTTTGTTTATTCAAGCTCTATAGTGATGAGTAATTATTAAATAACATCTAAAGTCATTGTTTTTATTAAACACCATTGTTATCTACTTATATACAGTATCTTTATGTTATTATATTGTGTTATACTGTTTATCCTATGCAGTCAGCTACATGAAGTTTGTTTTCTATTGTAAAATCTATATTTAGTTCATTTGTTTTGCATTCCGTGTTATGACATGTATAATTATATCTCCATTCACATTTGCACTCGAAATTCTTTGTTTATGTTTCTTTTAGAAGTTTCTGGGGTAGGCAGACGTTACACGTTCTGTTTATTACCATATCGATATTAGGACACCCCCGATTCACTTATCTAAATAAAACAACGAACTGACCTACATTATAATCAATACGATAATAATACTGGATTATCATTATTTTATAATGCATTAATAGATACCGTTAAATACAGAGGTCTTGACCCCTTTATATAGTAGCCAGACTCATTAGTCTGCCGATGGACTAGCCCAGTCTGCTGTCCTAGGGTAGACCTACACATGTATTGAGTGCCCAGGTAGAGGTAGAAAAACTTTACTCCTCCCCCCTCCAGGACGTCCATTTCGCGAACTTTATGTTGGTGAACCAAGGTATAGCGAGAGGAATATGCACTGTCAACTTGGATGGTGTACATTCGTCTTCATAAGCCGGCATAACGGAGGCGACTGCTGTCTGCAGTTTCTCTGTGGTAGCAGTTGTTTGTGTCTATGGACCTCACTCTAACTTAACATTAGGCGAAGTGTCGCTATAACATGCCGAGCTACAAGCTGGTTACAAGAAGTAAAGCCGGTGTACGGTTCGTGAGCGTAGGTATATTTGCAGGCGACGTCCACCTTCGCCATACCGGATTGAGGAGACAAACACTCCTCTCGTTATATAGGCTAGGTCACTTCACGGGTTTCACCTACACCTAAAAGTAGTGGCTCGTCACTCTACCTGCCACTTTTTAAATTTCGACATCTCTTCTCTTCGGACTAATTCTACACTTCGTCACTAAAAATAGGTGTCAAACTTCAAGCCAAATTTCATTAAAATCGGTTCTGCTGTTTAGGCTTGAGATATTATTTGTTTATCAATAAGCATTTGATCGATCAGGGCAGTCGTATTGGACTTTATTGGTAATATCAGATATTACGGAAATAGTTTGTGAACAATGGTTAATGAAGGCTATCTATCGCTCGATTGAAACCACAATTCAACAACTCAATGAGCACAATGTGCCCGTGTGCAGCCGATCGCGACGACCAACGCCTAGACGCGTGATTCATTTTAATTTGGTGACACTGGTGAATCGTACGTTTTAATTACGCATTTTCATTGTTAAATATTAAATTAATGCTTCTTTAAGTCGATAATATAAATAGATTTTTTTTTTTATTACTAGAAATAATTCACTTAAGTATGAAGTAATTATTGTATTTAGTACTTTGTTTCTTCAGTCGTGTTTGGTTTTCTGTTTATCATTGTGAGACTGTCATTTTTATAGTATTTTAGGTAATAAAAATGTTTGTATTATTATATTAGTAGAGTTAAAAATTATGGATTAATTTCGGTGAGTGTCTAGGAAACAGAACACAATATATATACCTATATCATAATTTATATGTTTATAAAAAAAAGAAATGTAAAAAGGCTATTACTTATTGCGCCTTAAAAACTAGACTGTAGTTGAAAATGCTGCCACCCACAAAAGGACAAGGTCCTGTATATTCAATTACGAGTACAATAATTGTCATAATTATATGAAATGATTTTTGAGTTTTTCCAATATATTTTCGGTCCAGGGGAGTAATTCTAAAACCTATAAATTGAGTTGAAAAATAAAAAATAAAAAATGTAAATAATTTAGTAGTTTTTAAAATAGCGTCATTTTATTGTAGAACCTTTATATATTTTTTTAGTAATTTAATTCAATTTTAATTTTTAATCGAGGCTTTCTCACGCTATGCTGTGTGCTCTATCTAATAGGGATGATGGATACTACTATTACATTATATACAATAATATACATGTAATCGACCTTTGTCCGTTGGACCACCAATATTAAATAAATAAATAAAATAAAAGTGATAGAAATTAGGCTTGCATTTGCCATTGTAATCCGTACAAAATTAATATGCCACACTAATGTAATTAGGGTCAATGTAGTGACAAAATATATTATACGATGTCGGTCCACTAAGACTATTGCTGTAAACAGAGCTCATATCAGAGTTCGAATGTTTAGACCAATTTGCGTGTATAGTCAAATTAAATATTAGTGGTATGCAGTTTGATAATAGATTTAAATTTTGCGTCCCTATTTTCTGGGTAATCAACATCATGTTCTAATTCTGTTCGCCTGTGCCCCAGCAGCCTACAGGCCGTGGGTCTGAAGTGTCCCCCACTAAGGGTTGCGCCCACTTGGGCAATCCCTACCTACGACGCTACAAGTTTCGCAGATATTTTTAAACCAACACTCAAACAAGTTTTGAATGAACATTGTAGTTTTATAGCACTCATGTCACGGTCAAAACTTAATGTTTCGCGTGCAATACACAAAGAGTAAAGTTGAGACTTTGACACCTAACGTATTAACGAGCCACTCGCCCACGTAAGGGTTTTTGCGCATGTCAAGGTTATAATTTACAGCCGCCCTATACATTTCGCATTAAAAACACGTACTCTTATATTTACGCGGTTCGATTTTACTTAAAAAACTTAACTAAAACAAATTTAACATTGTTAATCTCCGATATTTAACTAAGAGCGGTCTCGTAAATTATTCACACAATTTCCTGTTGTTACGGTTAATTTTTTTTTTTTACAAAACAAGGCGATAATTTGTAAAGCAATTTGTTGATAATATAGAACCGATAAATCATTGTATTTTTTTTATGAAACAGGAAACTCGACCACAATGACAACACAGTTTGGGTCTAAGGCGCAATCGTACGATATTATTGTCTCGTGTACATTACTCTTTAATCGATCGATATTTATTTGCAGTTCTAGAGTCCTTGACAATGAATTCTCTTGACGGCCTATATTGAGCGTGTCAATTGTATACGTATATGTAATGTACTGCGGGGTATCTTTTCAACATGAATTATTTTTATAATGAAAAATAATGACCTTTTCATGATTCTTTTAAAATATATTGGACAAATACCTTACAATTATTTCCACCTGCTAAGTATTAAAATATATTATGCTCGGTTGGCCTCCCTCTGAAAACTGAAATCCCTCTGAAAAACAATAACTTAATACACTTTCATAAATTCGCTTGTTTCTTGTATGAGAAATGGCCAAAAATAATTTTAAATAGTCACTGTAGTAATTATTATTGTTGTTTTTTTTATCACGAGATAAATTGCTATAAATAGATTTGATTTAGACACATTTTCTTAGAATCGAGTGTTTCTTTTTGATTAATTATACAATTTTTATCCTTATTTACATATTGATTAGGTAGAAATTTCTGTGAGTGTCTGATGTTAGTTAGGACTATTTGAAAGTTGCTTGTTCAGCGCATCGCCCACGCGGATTGTTGTCAGTCTGAAACGCGTGGGTGCCTTGACGTTTAAGGCTCATTCACAAATATTAACAAAGTGCTTTGTGTATTAATTTATGAATATAGAAGTTCATGTAAAAATGGACTATGTGAACGTAAAGTGTACATTTTAAAATTTCAGTGTCGCTTCGATTCTACGTCAATTTTATTGTTCGATAATAAAATATATAAAATACCAAATTCTCTTGCCGCCTCCGGTTACGTGAATTATCCCTTAAATTTATTTGTAAATTAGGCTTTCCAAATTGAAACCTTTATACGGTTTTCAGCTGAAGCGAAAAGACGTTTCTACGTGAAAAATGTTTTCGTTAAAAAATAGCGGTAGAGGAAATTTATGGAATACATTTAAAAATTATATTAATATGATATTAGACACTCTATTATTTTGGTCTGTTATTTATTACTTTAACGCATTCGACTCTTAGGTTTAGAACTAAATGACAATTTTTCTTTGTTACAGGGAGAGCGATCAGGAATTGGTGGCGATCCGAGTCCCTATTCATGGCATGACTTGTCAGTCATGCGTTCGGAATATCGAAGCTGGCGTCGGCGCTCTACCAGGCGTCAGATATGTGAAGGTAAATATTATATACTTTCTCTAGCGTATAAAAGCATAGGCAGTCCTTATTTACTCATAATATCGGTTTAAAGTTTTAAACATAGTTTTTATTCCATTTTATTTTTTAATATTTCAGGTGGAGCTTCCTGAGAACGCCGGTTATTTCAGATTTGACCCTCGGACATGTTCAGCCGAGGTGATCAGGTCACATGTAGAGAATATGGGATTTGAAGTATCCAAAGATAGTATTGAAGACGAAACTAGGTATTAAATGAAAATAATATTTGAATAACTACTATTGGGCGAAAATTTTGAAACAAAATATAAAGTCTTTATTTATGCTTTATAATAAAAAAAAAATCTTTTTGCAGTGAATTATTACCTAAAGAAGTACCTACAGAGATGTTAGTCGACACATCACCCAGTCCTACGATGTCGGTGTCCGTGGCGAGTAATGTATCTGAAGCTTCGTGTATTATTCGTGTGGAGGGGATGACTTGTGAATCTTGCGTGCATACAATTGAACGTAAGTGAATATTTAGTTCATTATTTATATACACGCAGCAATTGAATAGCCGACCTTCGCCAGTAACAGTGAGTGTACAACGACGCAGCTGTCTTTTTGTTACGAACCCTTCTGTCTCGATCGTTTCACCCGTGTTCATCCGGCCTAACGACTTATAGGCCTATGTAAACGATCGCGTCTCTACTCCACTCTTTCTAAAAATAATAAATAAAAAACTTAGTTGTAAAAGAAAATATTTTTATTTTATTTTATTAATAATAATAAAAATCCAAAATTAAGTGAATTTGTTCGTTTTGAGTCGACTATTGGAGCTTTTTCAACTAAACATCGGATCAAGTCGGTTCCCGTATTTTGCGTCGTTTCGTGGCGTCGCGTCTGACGTACAACACTTTCAAAGACCCACCCGTGCAGGATAGACAGTTGACAGTTAACATAAAAATAAACTTAATAAACCCTTACGTTTCAACAATTTTATACAGTGTATATTATAAAGTTAAAGTATTGGTGAGATATTGAACCTTATTACGCGAGTATTACAGGCGTGTCTGGTAACTTAAAGTATTTTTAGATCGATATTTTTGTCAAGTCGTATCTTCAGGATATATTGCCTCGTTTTTTTTTTAAATTTAATTAAACTTAAGCACAGATGCGTGTTAAATAAAAAAATAGAAACGGAATTATATCGTGGATGGTGAGCGTTGGAATTTGAGGTTAGTTATTATGTTCGTGTTAAAATGTTCTAACCGTGCCGGCGGATTGAATGATGATCGACCGTCTGAATGTATGAATTACTTGCTCGGTCACTTCTTATACGTATATTGTTACAATTGTCTTATACAGGATGTTCTTATTATCAGTGTTATGTCATATATCATTTAACGTGCGATTGAACTGTAAAAACAGGTCACACGCTATTTGCTTTTTGATTTTATCGTCACTTATATATAGCCCTTGTATTAAATAAATAAATAATAATAATATAAGTTTATCGTTTTTTCTATTTAATTCTATTTAAAAGTGGCACGCGGACTGATGATGGTTGTTAACCCAGTCTGCTGTCCTGGGGTAGTACCACCACTTTCAAATGTAACGAAACTTTCGATATATTTGTTTCGGCCGGGAATCAAAGATCGGGATTTCAAATACAGGTTGTTCTATGATTATAACAGGTGTGTATTTTCAGAAACCGTGAGAAGTGTAAGCGGTGTGATGCAAATTTCAGTTAGTCTCGCAAATGAAGAGGCTCAAATTCGATTTCAGCCCAATAAAGTGTCGATTGAAGAAATAAATAATATTATATACGAATTAGGATTTGATACCAATATAATAAATTGTAATGGGGTTTTGAATGATAAAAAAGGTTTGTGTATACTATTTTTTATTGGTCTCGAGATTTTTTTACAGGCATCAGTCACCTCCACTATGTCGACTTGAGGAGATGTATTAGGCCCGTCCAGGTTGACAGTGCACATTTCTACTGGTCCCGAAACGCGACTAGGTCACTACACTTGAAAGTGGTAGTACTACCGGCTAATAATCATCATTATTCTGCCTACCCTTCTTGTGCTAGAATATTCTTCTAAAGACTTCAATAAGATTATGATTTATACTAAAACAATTTAAATATTTACAATACAATACAATACAATTGTCACGCCTTTTTCCTAATTTAAAAATGTATAATCTATAATCTAGCAATATAGCGAAGTTACAAAGAACAAAGTTAATAAAGCTGTTAATTTTTTTTAGTAATCAAAAATAATTTACTTTCGAACGAAGCCGCTGGTGATGCGTCTATCATGTCTTCTTCGTCCAAATTAAAACTAACAAATGTAAGTAAATTAGCTACGCCACGGCACGTAGACAGCCGCTAGTAGTTTTTTCTTGTCTCGATTTTATTTAAATTTGATTTTTTCAGGGCGGCATCACGTTACCAAAAATCCTGTCGCGTTGCACATTAGAGGTTCGTGGTATGACGTGTGCATCATGCGTGTCTGCTATAGAAAAACATTGTAAAAAAATTAATGGTAAGAATTAACTAGAAATATTTTCAGTCATTTCATTACATAAAGAACCGTACAGGACAAGTCGGCGGATTTTAAGTACTCGTATTAATGCTTCTAACGTCTTCTAAGGTCTACCTTTTTGCAAGAGCAAGGGGCTAAATCAACGATACCGTACTCTAGCTTTACATCAGGCGGAGAATACCGAGATACAATAAAAAATCCATAAAACGCGTTCAGCCTTCCGCTATGCGAGCGGTTATTGGCATAGTTGCTCGAATCGAACGCCTTAATTCTTTAATTAATTGTTTATCTATTTTTCAGGCGTTCAATCGATTTTAATAGGTTTATTGGCCGCTAAGGCCGAGTTAATGTATGAGAGAGACAAGACTTCGGCAGCAGCACTCGCTCAGTCTATAACAGAACTTGGATTTCCAGCGGATGTACTTACTGATGATGACGGTACGGGTTTACAGGAATTAGATCTACATGTGAGTGGATTTAAGGCACATTTTTTTGTAAAATCTTTCGCAAGTTTTGTGAAGTTTTCTTTTTTCTTGCAGATAAAAGGGATGACATGCGCCTCTTGTGTAAATAAAATAGAAAAATTTATTCTTAAACTTTCTGGTGTGTCGTCGTGCGCTGTTGCATTAACTACGTCTAGGTTAGTAAAATACACTAAAAAAAAAGTCAAAATTATATAGTGATTTTTAGAAAAACAGTGGTTGGTAGACTGTCAACCTGAATGGTCCATAATCATCTTCTATAACGCACACGATTTGTACCTGCAGATTAGGCGTAGTGTAGTCACTATGAAAGAACCACTTTTCTATGTTTCAGAGGTAACATTAAATATAATCCACAATTAATAGGAGCAAGGGCGATATGTGAATCAATTAATAGTCTCGGATTTGAAGCTACAGTTGTATCAGCACATAATCGCGGCAATCATTACTTAGAACACAAGTAAGTTTGACTTTATTTTTTTTTAATTACGCCCGCTGGCACCAGTGGCGGACTAAGGCCAAAGCGGGCCCTAGGCAACATTGTAATTCTGGGTCTATTTTTCAGTCATGCGTTTCGTAAAAACCTAATTTTCGGGCCCCAAAAATTATGAGCCCTAGGCACGTCCTAGGCTTAGTCCGCCCATGGCCGGCGAAAGTAAATCCAATAAGTATCATTAGCAAACAAATTTGGAATAAATCCGATTGTTTTATACATACATACCATTAATGAAGTACTACACTACACTAACTTAGTACCAAATGATCTATGTTTCTATTTACAGGAAAGAAATAAGAAAATGGCGGATGGCGTTTGTAATATCATTGTTATTCGGCGCACCGAGTATGTTAGCAATGAGTTATTTTATGTTATCTATGCCTGGTGATCATCATGATGCTAGAGATATGTGTTGTGTATTGCCGGGGCTCAGTCTCGAGAATCTTGTTATGTTCTTATTGGCCACTCCTGTTCAGGTAATATCTTTTAATACCTATACTAAACTAGTATTTGTATTATACGCACTGAACGACCAAAGTTCATTACACATACACTCTCCTTGCCAGTCCTTCATTATTGAGGATTGTAACTCCTGGTGGCTCACTCAACTAGATGCCTCCATCGGCTGCGACAGATCTTAGATTTAGCGCAGCCGTGGTCTAGCGATAAGACGCGTGAACTCATGGTGAAACCCATGTTCCGACCTCGTTAAACTCTGACCGGTACCAATGTAACTATGTTGTATGTACTTTGTGTCGCTCAGTGCCTATAGTGACTATTAAAGAGTGGTAGGCAGGCTGATGATGGTTATTAGCTTAGTCTGCTATCCTGGAATAGTATGGGCGTGTATTTAGAAAGACTCTTCATGAATTACTGTTTAAAATTGTGTTCTTATCGGTTTCAGTTTATTGGCGGATGGCATTTCTATGTGCAGGCTTACAAAGCATTGAGACACGGTACTTCGAATATGGATGTTTTAATCTCAATGACTACAACGATTAGGTAAAGTACGAGTTTACCATCTTATTACATACGATTCAATACGATTTTTACTACACAGTAGAGTTCAGTTCTCGAGCGTGGTCCATAGCAAAGTTCCTCTTTTATGATATGAGCCTAGGAATACTCACTAATTACCGCATCGTTCTAAGGGTTAAGTACGACGTTGCATGTAGGCCATGACAGCCTAACGCGAGATTTCTCCACCAATAGGATCACGTCATTTAAATGCGGCGGTCAAAATAACGCCCTCTGATTGGTCGAGAGGTATCGCGTTACGCTGTCACATTCGCAAGTTTTAGACGTGTTCATAGTAAGGATGCAAGTTACTAGTTAGTTTAGTAACAAAAAAATAATAACAATAAAGTGTTGCCACAGTATTTATGAACTGTTACATCGCGCGGTTACAAACGAATTTTATGTTTCAGTTACGCATATTCTGTATCTGTGGTTGCAGTCGCTATGGTGCTACAAAAAGATACGAGTCCTATGACTTTCTTTGATACTCCACCGATGTTATTAGTATTCATATCTCTAGGAAGGTGGCTCGAACATATTGCCAAGGTAAAAATTTTATTTGTCATATCTACCCTATCCACCCTTATTGTCCACCTAGGGTGCGAAAGAGACAGCATGCGTCGAAGTTTCTAGAAAGGTCTCGTATAAGCGGCGTAGCGTAAACATCTTGGCCACGCCCACGCGAGTGTCGTGACCTGTGACCTTGTTTACATTATTAATTAGTAAACAACTTCGACGAGATCTTTCTCGAAGCTTCCTCCTGTTTGAGTATAAATAGTGTTGAGTGTCCCAAAGGGTAGTCCCATTCTGGATGCGTTACAAGCAACTCCTGCGGTAACAAGCTATACTGAACAGCGTCTGAAGGCTATCCAGCGACTATCGTACCACTCCTGCTTCTACGTTATTGTGTGTCGTATGCAATAAAGAAGTCGTGTATTATTGTGTACCCCCCACGAACGTAACAATATTATACTGACTCACTCATTAAAATCATTCTTGGAACATTTGCCGTGGTTAACGAGTTTTTTTTAAGCCTATATGATCTCACAAAAAATGCTCCATGTTCCGAAAAACAGTTCCACCCGGTTCCGGAACACGATATCCTCGGAACGGAATGAGATCGGGCTAAAGTTGTAGGAAATTTCATCTAAATCTGTAAATAAAGACTATAAAGATTTGAAAAAAAAGTTTTTTTTTGAAAACTATCCTTAAAAAAATTGCCATAAAACTAAACTGATCGCCCACAAAAAAAAAACTAGTTTATTTAATAAAGCTCAAAATAAAACTAAAATTCCTAACCGATGACATGAGACGGACGTGTAATACTTCGACGTTTGTTTTTATACGTCGCAATTTATCCATTGTTCTGTAGCTTTGTTTCATATACATTGTAATGTCAGTTTCACACTTTCGTCAAGACGTTGGCAACATGTAGACGTTGCCTATAGTTCCTCCCAACAGTAATTATTCACATATTATTTAGAAACATTGTATTGAAAATTTCAGGGGAAAACATCGGAGGCATTGTCAAAATTATTGTCATTGAAGGCTACGGAAGCTATTTTAGTAACAATAGATAAGGACGGCAACTGTGTGAGCGAGAGGAATATAGCAGTGGATCTCGTCGAGAGGGGAGACGTGCTTAAGGTAATTTTTTTTATGATGACACAAGTACTGGCGACTCGAGAACCGCTTACACGTTGGCTCCAGTTGCCATTACTACGCCGTCCTGAAGAACACATGGGAGGGCAAAACGAACATCATTCGTTGACAACTCTTCTCGGCTACGTCCAAGCGATCCTGAGACGCGACTGGGTAGGTCTACTACTATTTCGAATTTAAAAAAAATATTGTGTTTTAGGTTATTCCAGGTGCTAAAATTCCTGTTGACGGCAAAGTATTATCTGGACAGAGCACTTGTGATGAATCTCTTATAACTGGAGAGTCAATGCCGGTTGCCAAAAATAAAGGTAAAATGAGTTACTCTAGCGGGCGATCCATACTACAAATGGATTTATATACGAAAAAAAAATTGGTAAAAAAAAAATTCTTAGAACCCGATTGCAGCGCCACCTACCGGGTCCGATTGTAAATCTAAACCTTCCAAGAACCCACTCAACCACATACAAAAAATTTCATCAAAATCGGTCGTACATCCATGGTGCGAATTTTAGAGAGACAATATTCAATTATTATTTTTTTGTATATATTTTTTTAAATAAATAAATAACATTACGGTAGAGTTATTTGTAAAAAAAATGCCTGGCATTAACAATAATTGTTAGTACCGTCGACGTCACGACGACCTTTGTATTGTGCGCGAGGTCATTCAACCCACATCTGCTAGACGACAGAGCACGTTTGCGTTCGCATTATTCTTTCATATTCATAATCTAATAAATTAATACCGTTTAATTTTGTTTTTTTTTTTTTTAAGATAGAATATAAATATTGTATTGTAGAAAAAAAAAGAACTGAAAATGCTAATGATCTCGATGTTTATTAACAGAAAGTACAGTGATAGGTGGTAGTATGAACCAACATGGCGCGTTAATAATAATGGCGACACATACCGGCGAAGCCAGTACTCTAGCACAAATAGTTCGCTTAGTAGAAGACGCGCAAACAAGCAAGGCGCCGATACAAAGACTCGCTGATAATATCGCCGGGTGAGTTGAATTTTTTTTTTTTTTTAAATTGTAGCACGGCATATGACAACGCTCCGTCTGATGTAAAGCTAGAGTGCGGTCCATGAACAGAAACAACTGCTACTACAGAGAATTCTGTACAGGCAGCAGTCGCCTCCGCTATGCCGGCCTGAGGAGGCGGATGTGCGCTCCAGCTTTCTTGCTTAATATCAGACGGTGTGTGGTTATATGCCGAACTACAATAACAAAAAATGTGCGGGCTTGGTGACATGTGTGAGATTTCTAAATTGACAAGGCAGTATTTGTTGTTGGATTGTTTATAACTGAGTTGTACTTGCATGCGGTGGTGCTATTCTGGGACAACAGACTGGCTTAACAACCATCACCTAAGGCCCAAGAAATTATGGGACCCAGACCTACCTTAGACTCTAATAAAACCGTATTATATAATTAAAACATAATTTATGCATATTGTTTTCAGATATTTTGTTCCTATTGTGATATTTTTATCGATTCTCACTTTAATATGTTGGATTATTAGCGGTTCAATTGATATAAAACGAGTTACTAATGTTGTACCAGTAAGTTTGAAATATATATATGTACAATCAACAAAAGGTTAGCTGCATATTGCTGCTACATATAGCTGAGTATTTGTGAGTGAGGTCCATGAACGAAGACAACTGCAACTACAGATAAACTTCTGCAGGCAGCAGTCGCCTCTGCTATGCCGGCTTGAGGAGACGAATGTGCATCATCCAGGTTGACAGTACACTCTTCTCTCGCTAAGACTGACTACATCCAAAATCATCTCGAAACGCGACAATCACTTCAAGGACTAACTACCTCAGGACGACACTAGTTTATTTTTGTTTTTAATTGTAGCTCGGCATATGACAACACTCCGTCTGATGTAAAGCTCGAGTGCGATTCATGCTGCTGCTACAGAGAAATCTACGGGCAGCAGTCGTCTCCACTATGCCGGCTTGAGGAGATACTTATAATATTTTTCAGGATATGTACTTACGTTCTGGTTTCACTGATTGGGAATTGACCATACAAACCGCATTCCATTTTGCATTGTCCGTGTTAGCCATAGCCTGTCCTTGCGCTCTCGGCCTAGCAACACCAACCGCTGTTATGGTGGCATCAGGAGTTGGTGCAACTTTGGGAATACTAATTAAAGGAGCTGAACCATTAGAAAATGCACATAAAGTTCGTAACGTATTTATTTTTAAGAATTCATCTTATACAAGTTACAAAGAACAAAAGAGAAAATTAGGGAGGATTAGGAGGAAAGAAATTATAACGATTATGTATCATAAGTATGTCTATGGTACCAGTGTACTGATAATCAATACCAGCTGAGGTAACACAATACTCCCGAATATTGAATCTTGTGTATACCACATAGTGAAAAGTTGCGTTACCGCCATGGTACGTGAAAAATTGATGTACGATATCATCTACTGGTACCATATGGTAGTTTTCCAGGAATGGGGGTTGAATATTCATCTTTGTTTAGATTCAACGAGTAGTCTTCGATAAAACTGGAACGTTGACACGAGGAGTTACTTCAGTGGCAAAGATATCTCTTATCACTGGTAACGAGAGATTCTTCACCAAGATACTTTCTGCTTTATTGACAGCGGAGCTGAATTCCGAACACCCAGTAGCTTCAGGTAAATACCTAAAATTATATATAAATTAAAAAAAATGGTCTGTTATCGGTTAACTTAAATATGTACTCACAGTTTTCTAGCAAGAGTCTTCCGTCTATTCTAACTGAACCGAAGCTGGTCTCCGAAAATCCAGAATCTGAAAATATATTATATCTTTATTAATATAAACTGTATTTAATATCTTTATAGCCATTGTCAAATGCTGTAAAGAAATATTGACAGTCGAGCACGGGGGGAAATGTACAAAGTTTCAAGCGGTACCAGGATGTGGGCTGCGGTGTTACGTCTCAGGTTTGAATCCAATCATCAGTAAAGCCGATGCTTCACCACATATTAAGAACTTTGTCAATCAGACTGGGTAAGCATTTTGCCTACAATACCCTTTAGGCAAAGGGAATTCAATTATTATATTTAATATAAAAGGTATTTTGTAACTTGACAATATTTTTTTTTGCATATTCCAGCCCCGGATCGCAAGGAATGTTTAGCATATGCGATGTTCCAGTAGAGTTAATAGCTGTCGAACAAGATGCCGCTCTAAATTCAGCACAAGCTGCTAAAAGATTGGAATCTATTATACATGATGATAGCATGGCTTGTGGGGAAAAGGTTATACTAATTTATAAATGCATAAAAATAATAATGAAATATAAATATCATAAAAATAAAGTACTAATGTATATGTTAATTATTACAGGACAGTGAACAAGCAGTGTTGATTGGAAACCGTGAATGGATGACGAGGAACTCGATCATGGTGCCTAAAAAAGTTAACACAGCTCTAATACAAGATGAAGAGTTGGGTCGGACGGCTGTATTATGTGCTATTAATGGTTTGTACTGGAGAAGAATGAATATTCGCATTGTTGACCACCAATATACTTCTGATTAGAACGATGGATCTAATAAACACGTATAAAAACAATATAAATAAACTTAACAACATTTATTAAAAAGTGAACAATATAATGGTTAGCTGGGGGAAAATGCCTAATGGCATTAAGCTCGCCATTGTACAACATTGTGCATTAAAGAATTATTATTATTATTATTATCTTCTATTTTATATCGTAAAATAACTTTAAAATATAAGATTTGTACATATATCGTAAATACACTTGTATATTTTACCAAAAACAGGCGAATTGGTTGCAACAATTGGCGTCGCGGATGAGGTTAAGCCAGAAGCACATTTAGCTGTTTATTGTTTAAAGAAAATGGGATTAGAAGTTTGTTTACTTACCGGTGATAATCGGAAAACAGCTGCCGCTATTGCTAGACAGGTAATTGAAAAACTGCAGATGATATTTTGAATAATTATGGATTGAAAAAATACACGCAGTAATCTCGAACGCCGCTCGAAACGAAAAGAACCACAAACAATATTTTTTTCATTTTTTTGGGGCATCGATCTTAAATTTTTCTGACAATACTGGGATATTATATTTAATTTATTTTAAAAATATTTATATTTTATGATTTATTAATGAGTACAATTTTAATTATTAATAAATATATATTAATATGTTATATGAAACCAACTTGAAAAGTAAAAACAACATAACAGAGTACCCATTCGCCTAAGAAAAATGGGCCTACAATTTTATCCTCGAGTTTGTCGATGGTTTAAAAAGCGTCTACTAAAGTTAATTTTGTAGAAAAATAAATCTACCTCCTTATTACAAATAAGTTTTAATTTTTTTCATCAATATAATTGAGTAATTACTAATTAGATGTTTTCTGATGCAATATTTGAGATTATTATTATTTTAAATGATTTAATAATTGAAAATATCTGGTTTTTTTTACTATTCTCTGGCCAAAGCAGACCTCCTAATGAAAAAAGTTAAATACAAAAATCATGGATTCTTTAAAGAGCTAAAATTCTAATCAGATATTCAATTTATGCTCTAAATTGTTGAGTAAAACGCCAAAGATATTTTTTAAAAATCTCTATCTATTTAATTCGGTGGAAAAGTGCATTACGTATTATATTAGTCGAAACACTCTACTCGCCGAACACCTCGGTCTATAGGACGTCGAATAAATCACTAGACAATGGAAGGGCTAGGCGGTGCACCCCGAAGCTGAGGGGGCCCCACCGGAACCAAAATTTAACGCTTAATTGCATATGTTGCCAATTGTCTACATTAATTTTCACATAATATTATTCAAAAACCCGAGTGTCTGCGTTTGCACAGGACTTTCATGTACTGAATGTATCAAATGCAAGGTTGCTTTGTGTCATAACAAAAATCGGAATTGAATTTTTTTAAAATTATTTACGCAATCTATGACCAATTTCCTATATTTTATTAATTTAAAACAAAAATCATGCATTTATGGGTTAAATCTAGATTCCAGTCTAAGAATCTTATATGACGCCTATGTACTACTTATGCACTAATGATGTTACATTTACGACATAGAAGATGATAGATAGTCTATGACGAATTTAAAAAAAGAATGTGTCAAAATTCATCAAAACTGTGTGAAGATAAAATTTTAATAATTAATATCTCGAAAACAACTGATTTGCTAAACTTGAAACTTTGTAAGGATAGTAATATATACCAAAGCTTTCTACAAAAAATAAACTTAGGAGGTGATCTCGCCGTAACTTAGTCTAAACCCGATATTTGTGTGGACGGGATAAAAACCAATTTTTTAATGTTTTAAGGTCGGAATAAACAAAGTTTACGCAGAAGTTCTTCCATCGCATAAAGTCGCCAAAATACAGAATCTTCAAGAAGCAGGACGCAAAGTTGCTATGGTATGTAGTCTATTATATAATTTTGCAATTTTCTGCAATGAATGCACACTCTGAGTATACCCGCCCTGACTACTTCCAGGCTGATCCTGGAAGGCCTAGGGCGGCATAGTAAGCTATTAACTATCATCATTGTAGCCACCTCTCTTTTAATTAATTCCGATATTTCATGGGCATTTGGCAAATCACATTGGCATCTGCTGGAATTTTTGAGAGAATTGAACATTGGTCTCACGGTCGTATAAGTTTTTAACAACTTGGCCATGGCCCATTTGAGTTGTACTAATGGTTTCTATTAATCGGTTTCATGTCTTAAAAACTCTTTATTTGGTTGCTATTATAGTGGAAGTATAGAGGAATTCCTCAGCCTGATGAGATATGTCATGGTGGTATCGTAGCTTTGATTAATAGTAGTTCAGATTGGTCGTGTTGTGTAACTTTAGGTTATACTATTATATTAACTTATTGGTAAGGCAATTGTTGATTGTGTGAACTTAAAACTGATCATGGGCGACACTATTCTCAATAATATGTCTTCTTATCTTAATTCTTCTGGATTGCCGACGTGGCTACTGGATTGTATATTATCCGTATACCATACACAGTGTACATTGAACCGCTAAATATTCTCATGGACTTCTTATTATCAGTAATACAACTTCCGAAGAACACAAGCTGTGGTCGAAGGAAGAAAATATTAACAATAAAATATTTATTTCTTAATATTCCAGGTCGGCGATGGAGTAAATGATTCTCCTGCATTAGCTCAAGCCGATGTCGGCATAGCTATTGCGAGTGGCACTGATGTTGCTGTGGAAGCTGCAGACGTTGTCCTTATGAGGGTAAGTTTACTCCAAAAAATTATTTTCTGTATTTTCTCTTGGAAGTAACTGCATCTTGAGATATTATCTGTCTGGAATTATTTTTCCTAAACTTGTGTTTGTTCGAGTGTTAATGTGTGATAATGGTGGATTATAATTAACCATTAAGTGATCGTGAATGTGCGTGAGTGTGGGCAAACAATTCAAAAGAAGAGAACCTGTGTTTCTATTTTCCCTCCAAAACACCGTAGGAACTTTCAGTAAAGATTCTACCACTTTACTGGAGCAATTTTTGACGTGACTGAGACTTTACCTGACTGTTTAGTGTAATGAATGAACGACTCATGATGCGGGATATTATTAACTTGATGCAAAAATATTTACTTTGACACTGGCATATTACATAGTATTTAAATCTATGTGAAAATAATAATATTTTTATTATGTTTCAGAATGATTTGTTAGATGTGGTCGGTTGCTTGGAATTGTCACGGACGACAGTGCGTCGTGTTAGATTGAACTTTTTATTCGCATCAGTATATAATTTACTCGGTATTCCTCTCGCTAGTGGTGCATTTGCAAGTTTCGGTTTCATATTGCAGGTTAGTATAATGTTATTAAATATGAAATAATAGCAACCTCGTGTGGTAGCTGCTAAGTGCAAGTCTATTTTTTAATGCTTAATAGGCTAACGTTTGACCGCATCCTGCCGGATATTAAGCAGTAATGCGGTCTAAGGTGGAGCACGCTTGCCTATGAGGTGCTTGTTTACCCTTAATCTGCGAGGCCCGTACTGTACTTCTCGGGAAACACAGACACCGGGAGGGAGTTCCACAGTTTCGCAGTACCCACTAGGAACATGTTCTTTTATACATTTTTTTTTTATTGTAGCTCGGCATGTGACAACACTCCGCCTGATGTAAAGCTAGAGTGCGGTCCATGAATGGAAACAACTGCTACTACAGAGAAACCTGTTATGCTACCCAGTCGCCTCCACTATGCCGGCTTGAGGAGACGAGCATGTACCATCTTAGATTGACAGTGCACACTCCTCTCGTTATACCCTTATATTTTTTTATATACTTTATACATTATTTTGTTTTATACATAATGCCAATTTACCTAAGAGATTATTTCTTGAGTTTTTGGATTATTTTATAAATCTACATCCCTTATCATCAATTAGTTTTAATTCTTTTACCCGGGGTATTGAGTAATTAGACTTTTTTTGATGCAATATTTGAGATTATTATATTAAATGCTTTAATTATTGATGATATCTCTTTTGTACATACAAAGACATTGTCTATATTTATTGGTATAATTGAAATAAATTATTGAAAAAATTAAATATTACTTAAGGATATTGTTTTGTTAACAAAGTATTAAATATCAAATGAATATTTAATTTTTTTTAAAACGTGCAAGTATTCTATAATATAAAAATGAATCGCTAAATGTGTTGCAAAGCGCAAATCTCGAGAGCAGCTGAACCGATTTCGCTAATTCTTTTTTTAGAATATTCCTTGAAGTACGATGACGAAGAGAAAAATTTAAAAAATTGCCCAAAAAATTCTAAAAAGAACACTTTTCTATACTCCCAAAGATTCGTACGAAAGATTCGTAATAATAATACTTAAAAGTCAATTTGAACTTTAATACCATATCATAAAGTTTAAGTGTTAGTGGAGAGGTTCAAAATTCAATTTAAAAAAAAAAATTAAAGTATCGACTGTTAGGCGGTACGAAATTCGCCGGGTCAGCTAGTACTTATATAATTATGTATCATGTAGTAACTTAACACAAAAATATATGTTATTTTCAGCCATGGATGGCCTCCGCAGCAATGGCTATGAGTTCTGTGTCAGTTGTGTGCTCCAGTTTATTACTCAAAACGTAAGTATTGTTTTTAATATTATAGGCAAAGACTTCTTGCCGTGTTCATGATTTTTTTTATAATGACGCGACATGTGACCTTGATGGCCTTGCTTGATCGTAAGCACAGTAGACAGTACTCCCTGGCCCTACTCACCGTCACTATGCCGGCCCGATAGAAAGCTTTTCCCGGTCCGCTTGAGGGGCCTAAAGTTAAAGTTGCTTTATTTGGAATACTCCCATGTTTAAAATATGTATTTTAATTTCAGCTTTAAAAAGCCAACGGCTGAGGATCTGCGGACGTCTGATTATTTAAATACTGTGGAGTTGATAGACATCGATTCAGTTTCCGTTCACAGAGGTCTCGATGAGAGAATAGCTAATGATACGCTCATTGACCGGAGTTCGACGACGCTCACTAAGTAAGAATATTTTAATATTAATTTAACAAGTCTATGTATAGTAAGAAACAAACTTTGTGGCGTCTCTGAAGTTAGGCACAGGTCGCAGCGACGGCAGTACACAAATTGAGGTTATTTTTATATATTCTATTCATATTTAAAATTAACTCTTTATTATTGTAAACTTAATTCTACTTGCTCGGAATAGCAGCCGCAGCTAACTTCCGAGACGCCATAAAGTTCGACGCAACCTATACAACTTTTGCAATAAATTCCAACTTCGTATATAATAACTGCATATTATTTATCGCCGCGACATCACCTTAAATACGTATACTAGACAACTGAGTTCGCAGTGTTCATTATAACATTAAAAAGGCTGCGCTGGGTCGTCTGCAAACATGAGTAGCACGAACGAGAGTAGCTTGTTATATCCAGTTGCTTCCGAGTGAGCCAGGTCACTTCACTGATGTTACACTGAAATTTTTGGAAAATAGGATCGTAAAATAAGCATCGTCTGATTGGTGGAGAGATCGCGCGTTACGTTGTCACGGCGTAAACGTAACTTCGTACTCGGCTCTCTGATGTGATTCAAATATTTTTTATTTTTTATTTTTGAGATTATTATTTTTTTAATTTCATTTGCATCATTTTTTGACGTTTATTGGTTTAATAATTACATAACATTACGGTACGATTATTTGTTTAAAAATAAAAAAAATAACAATAAAAAACAAGCAATGTAAAGACTGATGATGGTCATTACCCCAGTCTGCCATCCTGGGGTAGTACCACCACTTTCGAATGTAACACTCGTGAAGTGAACTTGTCACGTTTCGGGAACAGTTTGCAAGTAGCCAGGTATAACGAGAGGAGTGTGCACTGTCTGTCTGGAAGGCATAGCGGAGACGACTGCTGCCTGTAGAATCAGACGGAGTGTTGTCATATGTCGAACATCTTCTGTCTCTGATATCTCAGTGCTGATTGTAATACCGTACAATATATTTAACAAACGACTAACATAGTTTCTTCTTGTATAGCAAACCGTGGGATTCACTGAAGACAACACTAATCAACACTTAGTAGGTACTAATAATATTATAAGTGGATGTTTGTGTATGTTTTTCTTTTTGTGAATTAGTGCTGGGATACAATCTGTGTTGTTTTGCATGAATAAAGGGCCATTTTAAAAATAGAACAAAAATCATTAACCGTTATATTTTTTCTTTAATTTTTTTTATTTTTGTTTGTTTATTAGATACTTAGAAACAGATTTCCTTGCACGCTGAGCGCTTGTAGTCAACGCGCCTTTACATCGTAAATGTTTCTATGCTATCAATGCTACAAAACTTAATTGGCATTTGCAAGCAACTTCGTGTGCGTGTAATCACATTTACCCACTACATCAAAATGCTGAAACATGTAGTACGAACCAAACTTTTTGGCTGCACCGAAGTTAGGCACAAGTCGCTGCGCAGTACACAAATTGACGCGCGTGAACGTGTGAGGGAAGCGTAGACTTTTTTTTTATTCTAGCTCGGCATGTGACAACACTCCGACTGAAGTAAAGCTAGAGCAGAGTGCGGTCCATGAATGGAAACAACTGCTACCACAGAGAAATCTCTACGGGCTGCAGTCGCCTCCACTATGCCGGCTTGAGGAGACGAGCATGTACCATCAAGATTGACCAGCGCACACTCGTCTCGTTATACCTGGCTACTTTTCAAACTATACCCGAAACGCGCTACCGCCCGCAGGTTATTTTAAATATGTTCTATTCATGTTTAAAGTTCACTGCTACTTTTTTATTGTACACTTAACTGTACCTACACGAAATAGCGCCCGCAGCTAACTTCCGAGACGTCATAATGTTTGACGCAACCTATAAAGCACGCAGTGTGCATTGTCAATCTGGACTGTAGAAATTTATCCATAGTAGCAGTTGTTTCCGTTCATGGACCGCACTCTAGCTTTGCATCAGGCGGAGTGTTGTCACATGCCGAGCTACAATAAAAAAGGTTCACATAATAAGTAGTGCTTTCACAATTTAATATAACTTAATTATTATCTATGAAACTTCTTGTTTTGCTGTCCATAATTGGCATGCGCGAATTAATTGACCAATGGCAATGCATACTTCTCGTTATTTTTTTAAATTGTAGCTCAGCATTATGACAACACTCCGCCTGATGTAAAGCTAGAGTGCGGTTCATGAACGGAACGGAAACAACTGCTACTAGAGTTAAATATCCACGGGCAGCAGTCGCCTCCGCTATGCCGGCCTGAGTGGACGAGTATGCATCATCTAGATTGACAGTGTACACTCCTAGTGCTTTCAAACTGATCCCGAAACGTGATAAGGTCACTTCACGGGTGTTACATTCGAAAGTGGTGGTACTACCTCAGGGCGACAGACTGGACTAATAACCATCATCAGTCTGCCTACCGCTCTTTAATCACTTAGCGACCAAAGTAACATTTAGCGAGGTTCGAACCCGGTTCTCATCGATCGTGATTTCACGGCCAAAATTAGGGGTATTGCTTTGAATTAACAACGTCTTTCTTATTCTTGATAGGGCATTCCATCTCAGGCATTTCTCAAGACTATTTATTCGAAATTCTTAATCCTAGATCGTCAGATCAGTAGACCTAACAGAGCCAGGTCTACTTACAAAAATATCAGTGGTCGAGCTTTATATCATAACATTAAATTATGTATTAAGTCGAGTCAGTAGAGTGAGTAGTACGAATATATTTACGAACAGATACGTTAAGACACCAGTAACAACCGAGGAGATGTTGTTAAACAACACTAACGCCATCTATCCACAGTCAATGTAATTAGTTTCACAATGTGTTTTATTTGTTGTGCCTCTACTGAAGTCACTGAAAGGCATTGCTCTTCAGTAATATTAATTTCATCTACTTACTGAAATATACCTTCAGTAGAGTTTTTGATTCTTATTGATATTAACAATAATTTATTAAGACTGCGACGGAAAAATCTTTTTTTTTTTAAATTAATTCCGTTTGTTTTAAAAGAGGACTAGTAACTGCCTCTGTGCTAAATCGGACCGAGTGCAATTTTCGGACAAACATCCGTACTTTCGCATTTATATGTACATAATTTTATTTGTTCTAATTTTGCACCATTTGTACCTGCATGCGATTTAAAAGTGGCCTAGCTATTTATGTATTTTATGCTAAAGTATCTATAAAGCTGAAACTAAAATAGTCTTTTCTGCTTTTTGTGTTTAAATGTCGTGTATATATTTATTAGGGTTTCCGTTATTTCCCAAGTTGATGTTTTTTTTTGTTATGACCTGAAAAAAATATCAAACCCAAATAGGCCCTTAATATTCATATTAACCCGTGCCTAAATCATAATATATTTCCTATTTACATAGCATGGGAATTTTGCATTTTTGGCATTTTTTTCCACCGGAACAAATACAGCTAAAAAACAATCAAAATATATCCTTCTAGGAAATTTAACGCTCTACAAAAAAAAAAGATCTGATTGCTTTTTGCGTCATACTGCAAAAAAAAAAGAACTTGGAAAATACTTAGAAATATAAATACTTAGAAAATACTTGGGAATAACGGACACCCTAATATTTATGCTTACCCCTAGACCACGGTCGCTAAATTTGTTTGTCACTGGCCCTTTGTAAACAATAACTTTATTGTTTGTTTATTTATACCTTTCTGTTTTACGCTTCCGACTGTATTTTTTTCAACTAATTGTTATCCTTGTTCTATTTGCATACAAAACAATGAAGGACTTAGAACTGTGCGTTAATGATTTACGTATATTGATAATTATTTTTTCTTATTACAGATTATTTACACGCAACAAAGACAATGAAATATGTCTGCTGCGGGACGACAACATGGTCACAGTATCTTTTATACCAGAAAAATAATATTACGCACAATTAATACTACATAATCGTATTCCGTGATGCTCTATATTTTTAGTGAATAAATAAATAATATTGTAATATTTACTCCAAAAGAGTGCGTACTTATATTTAAAACAATTATTACAATAAAGAGCAAATTAGTTGCGTTGGCATTACACAATAAATAGTAAGACGCCTCAGTGGATAGTCAGCTGCATCTACAATATTTGTATTCGAATATTAGTGTTAATTTATTATTACTATTATTAGTACTTAACACTCTGCCATTATTGTGATAAATTTACACATTTTATTGTCGTTACCATAAGACTCATTATCTATTGAAATGTACGACGAGATACCTCCGTGAAAATGGCCTTAACAACTAAAGTGAAACTTGAAAATTTAATAATATTGATTAAGGGTATAGGAAAATTAATATTTTGCTCCACTTGTTAAGTTTAGTTAGGCAGTATTATTTTTTTTAAATGATAATAGTTAATATTGGCAGGTTTGATGATTGCCACTACAGAAAAAAAAAACTGATTACTTGATTTCTTTTTTTTTGTAGCTCGGCTATGAGAACCGCCTAGCCTGATGTAAAGCTAGAGTGCGGTCCATGAACGGAAACAACTGCTACTACAGATAATTTTTTTGCACGCAGCAGTCGCCTCCGCTATGCCGGCTTGATACACAACTTTGATTTTAATGATTGGAAAATTTTGATTAAATCAAAATATGTGCCAATTGTTATTAAAAAATTTAATAAGTACCTATAGCAAAATTATATAAATATTTCATACATTTTAATGTGTGGATTTTATAATGTTTTATTTTATATTTACACTTTTTTTTTAAATATTATAATTTTTACAACGGCATTAAATAACCTATTTAATATAACATTTACCGTTTTTAGTACAAAATGTTTAGATTTATTCAGTTTTTTTTTGCCAAAACAAGGACTGTGAAAATTGCACGAATATTGTTTTATTATCATCCCTTTTAATTATTAAAACAAAACAACGGTATTTTTATAATAACACTAATGAAATAAATTATTTGTAAAAGGTAATTTTTATTTTATATTTTATCAAATTTTTAATGATGCTTGAAATATTTTATCATTAGGACTGGAAAAGGTACCCCCCACTATCCTCATTCCTAAATAATCCTCTGAATCTATTTACTTACTATTCCTAAGAATTAATATGTGTTAATCTGAAGGTGGCGGGTGATTTTAGCTCTAAGGGGGAGCCATTTCAGCCTTTCCAGGTGTAGCATTCCGAATCATACTTTTTAGAATGTCAAATCGGTTCAGTGATTTGGTTATAAATAAAATACATTCGTAAAACGAAAGATAGATTACTTATAAGCGCCACCATGTACAATTAAATGAAACTACGTATTTCTATTAAACTTTCTAGAAAAAAGCGGGTGGTGGTTGCCTTCTCAAATTGATGTCAACGCCATCTGTAGTTAATTTGCGACAGTTTTGTATTAAAACTGTCCTTATAAATGTTTTTCCTATTATTACAAAAATCAAATATGTTTAAAGCTCAAATACTAATAATAACAATTTATAATGTGATTTGAAAAGAAGACCCTGATATGTTTTTAAAAAACATCTTATATCTCTTTCAAAAGAGATACTTTTTAAAATCTATGAATGAGGTACGATGGAATGAACATTTATCTTTCGATTTCTCAAAAACTATTCATAAGTAAAGCCTAATTTAAAAATAAAACTTGTTTTCTTGAAGGCTGTTTTGTGACTAATAGAAGTGATAGCAGCGCCATCTTTCGGTATAAAACTGAACTAATTTGAAACCTAAATGTAATATGTATTGAAATAATGATTTTGTTATCCGATGCATGGCGTTCTTATCGCATTCGAATGCAATCGGTTTTAAGGAAATTGTTTTTGTAACATATTTTTTTTGTATTGTATTTAATATTTATAAATAAAATTGTTATTTAAAATACTATTTATTTTTCACACAAAATCGTGATGTGTTTTCTTAAACGTCTTATATCTCTTTTAGGAGATATTATTTTTAAAATCTATGAATGAGGTACGATGGGATAAACATTTATCTTTCGATTTCTCAAAAACTATTCTTAAATAACGCCTAATTTACAAATGAACCTTGTTTTCTTGAAGGCTGTTTTGTGACTAATAGAAGTGATAGCAGCGCCATCTTTCGGTATATAACTGAACTAACTTTTGTTCTTAACTTAAAATACATTGAAATAATGACTTTATTTTCCGATGCATGGCGTTAGTTGCATGTTAATTATTTTACAGCAATGTGCAGTTTTGTGCATAATATAGTAGTGGAATGAAAAATCTTAATCAGTTTAGCTTTAGAAGCTGTGCGTTATTTTATTTTTTATTATAAAGACAGCTGTAAATGCCACAAGACGCCAATAAATGAGCAGGCATAGTGGTGGCGACCGGAGCCACCGTGCGAGCGGTTCTCTAGTCGTCAATGCTCATGGACCTCCACTGCGTTTACCATCATACCAGTCGAGGTCACATGTCGTGCCAAAATAAAAAAAAGAAGTCTAGTGGTCAGAACATCGCGGGTACAACGGAAGGTGTCGGGTTCAAATCCCGCCTCTGCTTTGGCTGTTGTATTCGTTTTAATTTAATAGTAAAAGAAATTCCAAACAAGAAAATCAATAGTCTTTGGTTTATTAACAGTGTACAGTTGCAATGCGTCATTATGCGCGCGCATCTGTTTCCTCCATCCCCTCACTGCAGTAGCTATATCAAGGTTATATGAACTTCCTCGGTGTTGTACCTGTTACCTCCCCTGATTTTTCCTCTGGTCAAATTGAGATTTTCTTCTACCTGGTTACGACCGGCTGGTTCACCGATTATCTTCCTATCAATAGAAATAATGATAATTTTGAAAGTATAAAAAGAACAAAGCGAAATGTGAAAAAAAGACATATTTTTAAAACATACTATTAGTTGTATTTTTTAAAGTTTTTTTTTATAGTGCGGCCGTGGTCTAGCGGTAAGACGCGTGAACTCACGATCGATGAGACCCGTGTTCGAACCTCGCTAAAAAAGACCGGTACCAATGTAACTTTGTTACATGTACTTTGGTCGCTCAGTGCCTATAGGCACTATTAAAGAGTGGTAGGCGGTGGTTATTTGTCCAGTCTGTCGTCGGGCAGTAACACCCGTGAAGCGACCTTGTCGCGTTTCGGGAATAGTTTGAAAGTAGCCAGGTATAAGAGAGGAGTGTGCACTGTCAATCTAGATGGTACATGCTCGTCTCCTCAAGCCGGCATAGTGGAGGCGACTGCTACCAGCACAGGTTTCTCTGTAGTAGCAGTTGTTTCCATTCATGGACCGCACTCTAGCTTTACATCAAGCGGAGTGTTGTCACATGTCGAGCTACAAAAAAAAAAGCGCTAAACAGATAAATTTCTATAGGTAGCAGTCGTTTCCACTATGTCGGCTTAATGAGACGAATGTGCACCATCCAGATTGACAGTGCACACTCCTCTCGTTATACTTCCAAACAGGCCCCGAAATGCGACCAGACCACTTCACGGGGGTTACATTCGAAAGTGATAGTACAAACCCAGGGCGGTAGACTAGTAAATGGGTCATCTCTTGCTTTGCTGAGCATGAGCTGCGCGTACTTGACGGACTTGGGGGAGATAAAAGTCTAAAAACGGACGTGACCTAGTGAATACAGCCGGTATCGATTCGCAGTATATTTCCCCTTGCCTGCAAAGGGGTGAATTTATGATTACGCAGATGTATAGTTTAAAAGACTCGCAACTGTTTGAAAAACCCTATTTCACGTTTCAAATTAAATTTATTTAATTTATCTTGAACAAAAACCGTAATTAGAGTGAATTTTATTCTACGTATAGTAGATACAGGTTAAATTCTATTGCACGAGAATGTATTTATCATGTGCTGGTCTACTATAAAATAAAGTTAAACCGCACTATAGAAGAAAAAAGCGGTGCGGTGCGGCTTGATAAATATTGTTTCTATTGGTTTGTAGTCAAAACCGCAATAGCGGCGTGGCACGAGAATATTTGACCGCAAGGCACCACGTCCATCGTCACTACAGTGCCACATAGGAAAATAACGAGAGGCAAAATCTGTTTGATGCCATGTACTGTCACTAGAATAGTACGGCGCGCGCCCTATGCCGTAATAGTGTGATTAGGAAGAGCCACTGTTTCTTAATTTGAAGTATAAAAAAACAGCAGTAAATCTAAGTCGTCAGTCAAGCCGAGCCCTAAATTGCTAACCCTTCCGTAACGTTAATAAAAAGAGGCAGCTGTGGGCTACGAGGTCGTTTCTTTGTACAATTTGTGACTAACAAAAGATTAGGTCTTTAGTATTGACCAACTGCCCATTATTCATTCTGGAGTTCATATTATTTAAATATTGAAATTGGCATTCACGATTTGTGATATATGAATAATACTGGTCAAAGGATTTTATAATTTGTATGTAATTATATAGGGGAGACTACGACTTTTTTTACTTTGCACACTTTGCAACTTCTAACTTTATAAATCGCTTAGTTACGCCAGTTTACCAATTTTTTTTTCTTTTTAAAAAACGCAGAAGACCCAATAATACTATAATATATATATTTTTTATTGTAGCTTAGCATGTGACAACACTCCGACTGATGTAAAGCTAGAGTGCGGTCCATGAATGGAAACAACTGCTACTACAGAGAAACCTGTGCGGGCAGCAGTCGCCTCCACTATGCCGGCTTGAGGAGACGAGCATGTACCATCCAGATTGACAGCGCACACTCCTCGTTAATTAGAAGTAGCTTATGCTTATGAATTATGCTTCAAGACTGCTTGATATGCTACAGTAGTTACATTCGTACAAAATAATGTAGTGTCGTAGCTTCTGAATAGCCTAGCATATACCCTTGAGATGAAAATGTAGCGCACACCTTAACTCCTCTCATCTACTCGTGCATCAATGTCTGTTGTTGCGGTCGTTAGTTCCAGTTGCCTTATTTACGTGCAGAAAATGTTGAGGGAGCTCCTCCCGTGGGGTTGGCGAGATTTTTTTTTGATACGTATATGTGACCGAAAAATGCGAGGTGTTTCGGAAGTCCATTCCAGCCCAGTTCCGGAACGCGATACCTTCGAGATTGTTCCAAAATTCCGTGACAAAAGTTTTAGGAAATGCCCTCTAATTTCGAAATCAACACATTTTTTTTATTACTTAAAAAATCAGCCACAAAAATACTCCTTGCCACAAAATACAAACTACGTTATTACTATAATTCATAATCTGTTAAGATTATTGTGTTATTTTCAGTGTGTTTAAATGGATGTGAGAAGCACACTGCTCCTCAGGAGAGTAGTGGACGTGGTCGAAGCTAAAGAGGCATGTAGGGAGAGGGCACTGGCGCTCCATAGTTTCTGCCTACCCCGGTGGTATTGTGTAGTAGTTAAATTGGGTATTACCTCTTATATTTTTCTCAATAGACCATAAATCCAATATTCGAATATAGATCTCTATATCAGCTCATTATGCAAAACAATTCACTTGACCTGTATCATAAGTACCTGTATATCAAAACATGTTTTGCTAAAAATCTTTTTATAGCAACTCTGTAATACAGAATCTACACGTGTCCTTTTTGACATTGAAAATACAAGGACCTAGCAACGAAGGGTAATAATATGATGAGGGGAACTCGTCCCGCACCTCGTCTCCAGACGTATTGATGGGCACCCTTGAAATGTAACCCTTGTTATTGATTTTAAAACGGACTTACGTAATACCAGTGAGGAAAAATAACTTTTATTGGAAAATTTTATTAACAAAATCCTAAATATTTCTTTATTAGTAGGTACTTAGTCAATCATTTTTGTTTTTTTACTTGGGTGCTTGTGCCCCCATCAAGTTCCCCTAAGAAATACTATACTATAGGAAACAAAATATGAGGTTGATTTACTGGACTCAACGTCCAATATAATATATACAGTACAGACAATGGGATGTAGTTTTTTTATTAATACTTCTAAACTAATTGAAAATCAGAATAAATAATCTGCGCAGGCGTATCGTCTCAATTTTATGCACCTGCATTAGAGTACGCACGAGCTTTAATATATAGAGACAGAACGGGAATCGAACCTGTTCAAAGTTGTAAAATGCAGAATTTATGGACTTTACAATATTGTGCAGTTCAAGATCGGGGGAAGAACTTAAGATAGAGATACTTATGTTTCACCAGCTTCCCGGCGCAGACTTAGCTCCTCAGTTACACCAAATCCTCAATTTTACATATACAGTTCTAAAAATATTCTAGCATGTGACCACAGCCAGTTTGATGCTAAGCTAGAGTGCGGTTAATGAGCGGAGGCGACTGCTAATGTCTATAGGCGGCGGTCGTCTTCGCTGTGCATGAATTAAAAGGATAAGTCCCGTCCAGGTAGACAGTGCACATTCCTCTCATTATACTCGGCGTCAAACTCCACGGCGTGTTACACCGTGGTATTATTCCAGGATGATAAACAGGGGATGCACCAGTTATTATTTTGTATTATTCTGAACTCTAAAGTATATTTTCACTTTAAAAATTGTATTCCTCCATATTTATTATTTTTATATTATCTGTCTGAATTCTTTCATTCAAATATAGGTGAACTAACTAAATGAGCAAGAAATAAAACAAACATATTTTAATTACACATTTATTTCATAAACTTACATTTCTAGTTTCATCTTATTAAACTACAAGAAAATTATATAATTAAAAAGTTATAACTCTATTCGCTCCGTTCATTAAAAGTTATTCCTCCGGGTGATCAATGGAATACATTGGTTGGTATATGAACTACTATTACGTACTCAATCCATAATCTACGAATATAAACATCATTGTTAGGATGTTGGGCAACGATGTTATTGTTGATGTTAAACATTCCTTATTCGTAGATCGCAAACTTTAAAAACAAAATAAAAATAATTTGTTATTGACAGCTTTGCGTACATTTATTTATATTAAAAGGTACGCAGAGTTGATAAAGTTGTTAAATTCTACGCGACCTTTTTTTTCTTTGATGCAAGTCTTTTATATGGAAAGGTACGCAGAGTTGATAGAGTTGTTAAATCTACGCGACCTTTTTCCTTTTTTGATGTACGATAGGTAACATTGTGCGATAATTTTCGCTGCAAAGTCTTACGTCAATCTGTCAATATTGTTTTAAAAAGTTTCAAGCCCACGAACTTTATTAATAATAATTTTGTGGGTTGAGAAGAAAGAACAAAAAGGAAGTCGTAAATCCCTTAAACCTATGTTGTAATAATATTACCTACTTTATAGGATTTTTCATCTAGGTGTAAGACATCAATCTATACTTTAGGAAATGAGATTCCTATTACACGAGTAAATATGTTGATAATAGAATATTATTTGACTTATATACTAACAGAAAAACTCGTAAATTAGGTTCCATTTTAGATTACATATTTTATGCGATTACGCATTAACATTACGACAACACGTAAAAGCGCAGATGATTAATTATTCAACGAACTTGTGACGTGCTAGAAATATTTGCTCTTGATTCAGGCTGTGTGAACCAAATTCATCTGTTACAATCGGTCACAATTTTGTGTGCGCTCTTACATATTTGTTACGCGGCGATAGGCAGAAATTTTGTCGCATAGTCGTCCAAAAAGTGGGGTTCGGGAAATATTAATTAGGGTGGGATATTTGCTCCATATCAATGGAGGTGCTGTTTATCAGCACTATGTGAACGAAAAACATAAGTGCCTACATAGAAATAAGATATTCCTAGAATTCGAATATTGACGCCGCGTATATTAATTTTGATTGAAAATTTTATTAGAAAATATCCTAGAACAAAAGTATAAAAAATAGTTTAGGACAAAAAGTAATTTAAATTCTCCACAATACAATAGAGAAAGGCCAAGACATCTAGTTATTATTTTGTATACTCATATAAAAATATAACATACAAATTACTGTATTACACCGTAGTCTCCGCGGAAACAATTTCAGTGATTTCTATGCGAGCATGTAAAATAATTACGAAACGCCTTCGTGGTAGGCGGCTCAAATTCATTATTCGGTAAGTCAAACAATGCACGCTTCTTCATTGTTCTTTTTTGTCACGATACAATCAAAATACGGCGTTAGCATACGAGTATACTAAGGAAACCGCAATAAAAAACACACTTCGAGTGGTAGTAGTAGCAGTTGGTAAACTACAAGCTAGCGTAAAAGTTTTGTGAGGATTATCAGCGATTATTCGATCACTGTAAACCTTCTAGGTCCTATTCAGATTCAGTGGAAGCCGTGGTTTCATATTAACGTTTTCAATCACGCACAATGACCGCAATCCACGTCTGTTCCAGCCTGCATGAAATAGAGACCTTAATCTCCCGCTAAAGTTGAAATATTTACAGAAGATCGTCACGTTGGGCGCCAACCATAAGCCAAATGCATTAAAAGGTTGTTAGCAACGATTTTTCTTTTATTGCAAACGACTCTTCTATTTCAATGAAAACTTTGGCTTATGGTTGCGGCTACGACGCCCATGTCCATTCGATAGTATCACGCGAGAATGTGTGAAGGTGATATTTTTTCCTAATCCACACGTTACGTTATACACGTTTCTCGATTTATGATGGTAATAAGACGTCTGTCTCGTTAACGACGTCGTTGTCATTATTTGGATTAATTTAAAATGGAACCTATTACAACATTTGAAGGGTGAACATGCTCAAAGTTGGCTCATACGATACTAATAATAGCCCTACTAATCTTTGAACATATTTACTAAAGCTTAAAATTAAACACAACATCCATTTATTGAATAAAGTATACGCTTACATATATGAAGGTATATTATCATACCATATTAAGAGAACAACATACAATTAATAAATGCAAGAAATTAACAAATGCAGTTCTACATAAAGCTAAAATCAACATTAATAAACTCAAAAGGAACTAAAAATTAACAGGGATTAAAAAATCAACAATGGTGGGTACCTTCATTCCAATTTCTTGACAGTCAGTCGTGCAAATTTCTTACCCAGAGTCATATCCTATTCATCCCTGTAGTACAACGCATAAACTGCGACACGCTCGTCTAATAAGTACATCGAATGTTTTCGAAACTCATTCACCCCCGTCACACACAAAAGTATGTACCATCACATCTTATCACAATCAATACTACATCACACCTACCAAATAAATATACCAAGTACAATTTTGAAAAAGATATAAAAATTCCAGAAATTGACACCGACGATTAACAACTATGCATTAGCTGCTAGATCTTAATTATTATTATTTCAGTGCGTAAGTGAACAAACCCCAAAATTTTTACTATCTTAAAATTTACTTTGCCAATTAAGTTTCAATTTAGAATCAAAAATTTTGAATGAAAAGTAAAATTCAGTCACATCTATCGTATCGCAGTTACGTTTTCAAAAAGCTCTAATTACACCAATAAATATGACATCGTTTACACAATTATTTCATTTATTGGTGTTAGAGATGCTTAAGATCGCAAAACACCTTGACTTATCATAATACCCTACCAAACAAATATTGTAAAAATATCTTTAAAAAGTTTTGGGGTTTAAAAAGGATCCCTAGTCTTAAAGTGATATAAATTACAACTTGGCTCACACACAATTCACAGCACGTTTGGTCGTTGATTTTGTACGTCTGAATAAATTTTCCTGTGAACTCTCCGAGGACACACTATCTATGCTAGAAGAACAAAATCAATGACCAGGTGAACTGTGGACAGAAGGTATGTCAAAAGCATTCGTGAGTAGACGACAACCTCACTCGCACACAATGAAAATCGACGTACATTGAAACGCTATTTGACATAGGAAATTGTAATTATACGAAGGGTAAAGGTTCAAAAATACATTTCTACAATACATAAATCGACATATATTTGGTTAACCACATCTATCTATAATCTAACATTCAACATTAAGTGCCACATAGAGGAAGATAAACATCGCATAGATACATTTTAGGCCACACACTAGTTACGTGAACGAAGAAAATTGGAGCCATTCGATAATAAAAACATGGCATGTGCAAATAGTGACCGTAAGAACATCAAATCTCATTTATAAAATAAGAGATTGTTGCCTAGGTTTCAATCATAATAATATAAGCTGTGCTAGATAGATCATCGAACCCTAATTAATATTTATAAATGTAACTTTAGTAGACATTTACAATTTTGCCAGATATATATCTTATGCTGTTTATTGCGGGTAATGAATTTTATGTAGTCTGGCTGTAGATGTTCCCGCATTAAGCCTGATGTTAGGCTAGAGTGTAGCCATTGGCGGGAAAGACTGCTGCCAATTTGACAGGATCGTTTTGGCCGCCACATACTCCACTCGTCATACTCCGGCTACTTCCAAGCTGATCCCGAAACGCGGTTTTACGGGTTTTGCACTTGAAAGCGGTGGTAACTTCCCCGGGGCGGCAGACTGAGTTAAATAAATGTCCGCCTTCCACTCTTATGTATTAATTTAATCCGAAGTAAGATAAACATTTTAGTTTTATTATATTTAAATGATCGCACTAATGTAGTCGCAAATATACGTCTTTGGGAAGACGGGCGTGACGTTGTTGCATTTTTATAGTATTAGTAATTTAATTGCCTTCAAATTAGTTAGCCTTACACTTAAACACCAGACGTAAAAGTAACACACTCTCGCTATGTGTTACATTTTTTTTGGCAAGAAAGGTTTGTGCCATGGATGTTGATAAGAATACTCCTACTGATGTGATACGAGTAGTTGAAGTGACCGAATGGATAAAAGATCGAAATATCGAAAGACGTTTTCATCATATAGGAGTTATTAACAGCAAAATTTCATCTGTCAATTCGCAAGAGTAATCCGCAAACGTGACAAGTCGTTTAATGAGTTTATGGCCTATTCAAAATAGTATGCTTCCAAATTAGTTTACGTACTACGTGGTACATCTTCGTTTCTTTCCTATTCAACGTTTCTAAATAATTATTAATTAAATAATTATTTTTGTTTTTATTAACTCCCCGAGTGAATCAATACGCGGATCGAACAACGATGTTCACTTAAAGTGACCCGCTAGACAGAATAAACATATTAAAAGAAATACAACTAACAACAGTGATTCGACTAACTAAAGTGGTGTTTAACTAATATTTTGGAAGTAAAATAGATCAAGATATAGGGCACACGATAGATTTTCGCCCATTAAATGAAAAATTTTAGTATTTGTCTAAATTATTCTAACTACAAATAAAAAAAACTTCAACCTCACCAGCTCACAATTAAAATAAAAAAACTGCTTTCTTTAACATAGTTGGACCAGTTTGTAAGTAAAGGGGACAAAAATCAATTTTAAATAACGAAATCTCTATCAAGTTAAAATGAATGAAGTTAAAATAAGGGACCAAACAACTCAAGTAGTTGTAGTAGCTTATAAACCTAAATATTTAATTAACTGGGATGTTATCAGATTAAATCAAAATTACAATAAAGATAAAGAACAACATAAAAATCCAGATAATTCAACACAACAGAGACCAATTCAAACAGAAAACTAATTTATAAGAATAACGTAATGATAAACCTCACGAAATAAAGATTTGAGATATAATGACGAAATTTCTAAATGCTAATAAATGAAACATGATCGTTCACTCAATATGCTTCAATAATCGGGGAAAAAAAATTTAAAAAAACCCCAGATCATGAAGTAGACAAATTCAGAGAACGGCCATGCAACAAACTGATTTCTCGCTTGATGTGTCTTTATTACCCTGAGGGGTGAAACTAATTAATAAGGATTTGGGACAATTAGAAAGATTTAAGGAGGTTAAAATTATGTGACAAATAGATATCAAACTTAATTACGCTTTCATTGCGCTGAGGGGACCAAAGACTCAGGTAATGATAGACACAATAAGTTTGAGACCTTTTAATCAACAACTGGTATCTGCTGGATGTTCCTTCATTATCCTGAGGGGAACAAATACCCAGTTAATGAAGCAAACAATTCCAGTTAAATACCAATTAATAAGGATTTGGAAAAAATAGAAAGATTTAAGGAGGTTAAAATTATATGACAAATAGATATCAAACTTAATTACGCTTTCATTGCGCTGAGGGGACCAAAGACTCAGGTAATGATAGTCACAATAAGTTTGAGACCTTTTAATCAACAACTGGTATCTGCTGGATGTTCCTTCATTATCCTGAGGGGAACAAATACCCAGTTAATGAAGCAAACAATTCCAGTTAAATACCAATTAATAAGGATTTGGAAAAAATAGAAAGATTTAAGGAGGTTAAAATTATATGACAAATAGATATCAAACTTAATTACGCTTTCATTGCGCTGAGGGGACCAAAGACTCAGATAATGATAGTCACAATAAGTTTGACACCTTTTAAAAACAACTGGTATGTGCCGGATGTTCCTTCATTATCCTGAGGGGAACAAACACCCAGTTAATGAAGCAAACAATTCCAGTTAGATATCAATTAATAAGGATCTGGGACAATTAGAGAGATTTAGGAGGTTAAAATTATATGACAAATTTAATAGATATCAAATTCAATTATGCTTTCATTGCCCCGAGGGGATCAGTAACTCAGGTAATGATAGTCACAATAAGTTTGACACCTTTTAAAAACAACTGGTATGTGCCGGATGTTCCTTCATTATCCTGAGGGGAAAAAACACCCAGTTAATGAAGCAAACAATTCCAGTTAGATATCAATTAATAAGGATCTGGGACAATTAGAAAAATTTAGGAGGTTAAAATTATATGACAAATTTAATAGATATCAAATTCAATTATGCTTTCATTGCCCTGAGGGGATCAGTAACTCAGGTAATGATAGTCACAATAAGTTTGACACCTTTTAAAAACAACTGGTATGTGCCGGATGTTCCTTCATTATCCTGAGGGGAACAAACACCCAGTTAATGAAGCAAACAATTCCAGTTAGATATCAATTAATAAGGATCTGGGACAATTAGAGAGATTTAGGAGGTTAAAATTATATGACAAATTTAATAGATATCAAACTCAATTATGCTTTCATTGCCCTGAGGGGATCAGTAACTCAGGTAATGATAGTCACAATAAGTTTGACACCTTTTAAAAACAACTGGTATGTGCCGGATGTTCCTTCATTATCCTGAGGGGAACAAACACCCAGTTAATGAAGCAAACAATTCCAGTTAGATATCAATTAATAAGGACCTGGGACAATTAGAGAGATTTAGGAGGTTAAAATTATATGACAAATTTAATAGATATCAAACTCAATTATGCTTTCATTGCCCTGAGGGGATCAGTAACTCAGGTAATGATAGTCACAATAAGTTTGACACCTTTTAAAAACAACTGGTATGTGCCGGATGTTCCTTCATTATCCTGAGGGGAACAAACACCCAGTTAATGAAGCAAACAATTCCAGTTAGATATCAATTAATAAGGACCTGGGACAATTAGAGAGATTTAGGAGGTTAAAATTATATGACAAATTTAATAGATATCAAACTCAATTATGCTTTCATTGCCCTGAGGGGATCAGTAACTCAGGTAATGATAGTCACAATAAGTTTGACACCTTTTAAAAACAACTGGTATGTGCCGGATGTTCCTTCATTATCCTGAGGGGAACAAACACCCAGTTAATGAAGCAAACAATTCCAGTTAGATATCAATTAATAAGATTCTGGGACAATTAGAGAGATTTAGGAGGTTAAACTTATATGACAAATTTAATAGATATCAAATTCAATTATGATTTCATTGCCCCGAGGGGATCAGTAACTCAGGTAATGATAGTCACAATAAGTTTGACACCTTTTAAAAACAACTGGTATGTGCCGGATGTTCCTTCATTATCCTGAGGGGAACAAACACCCAGTTAATGAAGCAAACAATTCCAGTTAGATATCAATTAATAAGGATCTGGGACAATTAGAAAGATTTAGGGAGGTTAAAATTATATGACAAATTTAATTGATATCAAACTCAATTATGCTTTCATTGCCCTGAGGGGAGTGACTCAGGTAATGATAGTCACAATAAGTTTGAGACCTTTTAAAAACAACTGGTATCTACTGGATGTTCCTTCATTATCCTGAGGGGAACAAACACCCAGTTAATGAAGCAAACAATTCCAGTTAGAAACTAATTAATAAGGATTTGGGACAATTAGAGAGATTTAAGGAGGTTAAAATTATATGACAAATATATATCAAACTCAATTATGCTATACTATAATACTAAAGGGGTCGAAGATTTAGGTAACGACAAGGACACAATAAGTTTGAAAAATTGACACCTACTGGATGTGCTTTCATTATTCTGAGCGGACCAATAACTCAGATACTGAACTAAACAAATCCAGTAGGAAACCAATTCATAAAGATTAGGGACGAAAGAAAAATTGAGGAAGGTTCAAATTATGTGATAAATTTAATAGATCTCAAACTTAATTATGCTTTCATTTTCCTGAGGGGATCAGTAACTCAGGTAATGATAGTCACAATAAGTTTGACACCTTTTAATCAACAACAACTAATATCCGCTGGATGTCGATTCATTATCCTGAGGGGAACAAACACCCAGTTAATGAACCAAACAATTCCAGTTATATACCAATTGCAAAAAATAAAAACAGGAGTAAAAAAAAATTGAGGAAGGTTGGAATAAATCTCAATTATACTTTAATTATACTAAGGGGATGAAAGACTTAGTTAATAAAAAAGACACATCAAGTTTGAAACCTTTTAGCCGATTAAAATTGATACCTACTGGGTATGCTCACATTATCCTGAGGGGACCAATAACCCAGGTAATGAACTAAACAAATCCAGTTAGAACCAATTTATGAGAATTAGAAACAAATAGAAAGATTTAAGGTGGCTCAAATTATGTGATAAAAAAACTGATATCTGATGGATGCGCTTTTCTTTTGATGTGTAGTCCAAACAAATCAGGTTAGAGACCAATTTATGAGTATTATTCGGCAAAATAAAATCGTAAATCTACAACTTAGATGGGAGACTTTTATCAAATCAAAATTCAACACTAAAATGTCCTCCCCATTTACCCTTCAACCACTCCAGGTAATAAGGTTGACAAATAATGAACGTAACAGGCACACTTAGTAAGAAATTAACAAAAATAAAATAGACATAACTAATCTCTTAACTCAATCTATTCACATTTACCCCGTGGCAATTTAAAGTAAAAGGCCTAAAATGAGTTAGGAGAACATAATAAACCGACCTCTCTTTCAATGTGCCGCTGTTTACCTTTCATCAACTCCAGGCAATAGAGGGAACAAATCCAGGGAGGGAGCAGTCTAAACAAACATTTAAAATTTATAAAAATATAATCAGACAAATATAAAAAAGGGATTGGGGACGTAAAAACTCATAAAGTGATCTCTAGTTAACTCTGCTTTAATTATTATGAGGGGAATTAAGGAGAACAAATAACCATATACAGTGAAAATAATACATCAATTTTGAAACTTATTAATAAGGACGAAGGAGGAACAAAGTTGCAAATCAAACAGATTTCGAAATCACAGTATCTCGAATATAAAATATGAGGTGACCAACTAACCCAGGGAAAGAAGACATGTCTAGTCAGATACGAACAGGGATAAAAAGAATTAAATAATTAATTTTAAAACTAACTCAATGAACATATATAAAATTTGAACTCTGACCTAATTCTGACCAGATTCCTGCAACTGTATGCGGTGGGTAAGGTTAGATAGTCTGAAATTATTCTAACTACTAATTAATTTATCTAAAGTATTAAAAAGTAAATGTAAACAATAATGGTAAACGCAATGAATAAAGACGGAAGACAGTGGATTAGGTATAAATTGGACATGTGTTAATAGAAGTTAAACTTTAATTAAAGTAATTAAAATAATAAAAATAAATATGGGAATCCAAAGATTGTTAAAACTGGAAGCGTAGCGTACCATAACGATTTGAACTCTTAGATGATCAGTTCGTAAACCCTTAGACGACTTTTACGTCACCCACAGGAAAGAAAGGGGTGGTGAATAAAGCTTACGCATGTCCTTTAATATCAAAATAAAGTAAAACAAAATAAAATCAAAGGACAAGTGTAAAAAACGTTGAAGAATTTTCGCCGGGCAACTCGTTCCAAATTCTAAGGTTACAGTTCTTCTACATAACTATAAGTGAATTTATTACATTGGGCTTCTGTAATTAATCCATAAATAGTTATGTAGACCCCCCACCCGAACTGAATAAACTTTATAATCTAGAATGTCATCGCCGCCTCGTTTCGAATCCTAACGTTAACCTTATGGTATTCTTTGTCCAGCCGTCACCACACAGCAGTATTAAAATTAGATCTAACATCAAGACAACATCAATAGTTTGGAATTAACCTAACACGACATATAATTTTGTATTTGGTTTTTCATTTTCATTTTGTATTTTTTTTTTTATTTTATCTTTATAATTACTACACACAACATCGACTTTTTTCTTTGATTTTTTCAACTACATATTTTATGTTTTTTTTTGTTTTTTTTTTATTTAATGTACGCTTACGCTTAATTTAATGGCAAAAAGAGGTGTCTCAGATGGTCTTTCTGGAGCGATACCTATAACGTTGGTGCTCGTTATGTGACCGCTCAGGGACATATGGGAAAAATGGGAGTAGTTGTGAGTATACTTTTTAATAAAAATAAATAAACATAAAAAAACTGGCAAATTCAAAACAAAAACGAAGAAAAACAAAAATGAAGCCGCATTTGATGTTGGGTTTCACCGAATAACGATGCGGGTCGTTATTCAACTAATCAGGGCTTAAAGTCAAGAGCCAATCGACAATTGTCACCTTATCGAATCGAAAACAGAATATATAGGATTTGACGTTTCGTTATCACCAAGGTGACAGTGAAACATCAAATCCCATATGTTTTGTTTTCGATTCGATCAAGTGACAACTGGCGATTGGCTCTCGACATTAGGCCCAGTATATCCCTTAGTCGCCTTTTACGACACCCACGGGAAGAGAGGGGGTGGAGACATTTCGTATTCTTGAGATAGACTCACTCTTCTAACTCGCATAAGCATGTTGTTATTTGCTTGATGATAATTGCGAGTATAAATTTATGAGTGAATCTACCTTACCGCCGTCAACCACACGGCTAAGAACTCACTTGGCTAAGAACTCACTCGATTTAGTCGAATAAATAATTGTTACTTACAGACACACACCTAATACCGCAGAAGCATGCTGTTATTTGCTCCGTGATGTTAAATTAGTCTGAATTTAACAGAATCTATCTATCTTTCATCCGTCAAACACATAGCTAAAAATATTAAAATATTGTTGATTGATTGTAATTCAACGAGACAAGAGTCCGAGAGATTCACGTCCAATACTCGCAAAAGTATGCTGTTATTTGCTCAGCGATCATGGTGTATTGCGAGTATAAACTTATGAGTGGATTTATCTTGTATTAGTAAACCGCATGGCTGGGTGAGTGTTTTGATGTCGTTGTGGCCGTTATCCACGAAACAAGAGACTGAATGAGACACGTTAGTCAATGAAGCGTGCTGTTATATGCTCCGTGATCATGGTAAAATGAGAGTATTACTATTTTAAGATGGAGACAATCTTTATACTCGCTGAAACGTTGTTTGCTTCAGTGCTAGTAAGTCCGAGTAGATATTAAATAATTTAGGATTTGGTAGTCATCCTAAAAATTTTAAACAAATAATGGCATTTGCGCAGATACTAGTGAGTACCCAAATATTTTTATAACACTCGTTATAAAGTTCTTTATTCATTATTTGTTTCTATCAATCAATAGAATAATATTGATGTTCGTGTATGTTATTGAACGCGTAATTGGCGTTCGCGATCCAGCTGTTCAATATGTTCTGAAGCCGCTTTGGACGGATACAGATTATACTAAACGTGGATATTTAATAATATAAACGTACGTAATTTTTGGTATTTTCCAGTTTTATAATTTTTTTTTCGTATTATTTTTAGATTTTGTTTTTTTTTTGTTGCTTTTATTTTTTATTATTTTTTTTTTCTTGAACCAACATCGTCTAGTTAGTCCTTAGTAGTTGTTGCTCAATAGTTGTAACTTATTAATTGTATAATTAATCCTCTCGCTATTTAAAGTGTTATTATTTAATTTATTTATTTTTTAAATCGTAGCAATTTTAATCTTGGTATTTATACGAGTATTTTGTAAGTTTCATGGTACTTATTCGAATGTATATTGTTATTTTAATTATCATTCTTTATTTATGTGTAGGTACTTTTACGAAATGTGTAAACGAAGGCTGTATGTTAGAGCAGATTCGGAATAATAGATTGGAGAATGAGGAGAAATAAATTTTAATTTAGAACAAATAATCGCAATTTTAAAAAAATACTGATAACGTAGGTAAATTATAAATCGATCTATACAAAATCGAATTTATAATATTGATGTTTTTCAACGTAATTAAATTCCAAACCGATGTTATAGAGTCTATTACATCTGCTAACAATGAGGCCACCATTAGAAGACGAAGAAATAAAAATCTAAATAAAGAAATAAAAGTACGCCGCAATAAGGTGGTTGGTCGGTTTCATCGAATAACGTTGCCGATCGTTATCCGACTGATCAGGATATCCCTTAGTCGCCTTTTACGACACCCACGGGAAGAGAGGGGGTGGAGACATTTCGTATTCTTGAGATAGACTCACTCTTCTAACTCGCATAAGCAAGTTGTTAGTTGCTTGATGTTAATTGCGAGTATTAATTTATGAGTGAATCTACCTTACCGCCGTCATCCACACGGCTAAGAACTTTTAAGTGACATTATAAAACTTTAATAATACTTTAACGCTGGATGCGGATACGATAGTTTTTGAAGAAGCATTGAATACCGTTGTTCTCTTAATAACAATGCAACAACTTCCCAATTAGGCTTTTAATAAACAAGCGAACGACGGCAATTGGTGTTATTTGTTGCTTTTTATTGTTACTAAAACCGCGATTAAGTATTAATTATTGTCACAAAATTTAATAACTTATTGTCTCTAGAATAGAATTTAAAAAGTGTTTTTATGACGTGTTAATTTTTGGATGGATTTCAATTTTTGGAGTGAAATTGTAATTGATTGGTGTTAAATTTATGCGACATCTTGTGTCCTGTCATTATTTTGTGCATAGAAAGAAACATACGAATTTACTGCATACTCTCCGTGGACACACTTTCCGTAATTTCTGTGCAATCGCACAAAATAATGATGTGACAGCGGTCGGTGGGCAGTGGGACTTTACTTAAACAATATTACGAAATAGCCATAACAAATATAACAAATTATTGTTTTTAATATTATTATGATTTTAAGATGCAAGGGCAGTGCCAAATGCCTTAATGATGATAATTATGGAAGCACTCAATGGCAGTGTAATATCGTATTATACTATATTAACCGGTATGACGACGTATATCTAAATTAATTTGTACTAGAAGGCAGTCGTATTATTGCGCACGATACTACATATGCTTATTTATTGCAAGTTGTTATACTATTGCTATTTGCATGGAAGTTATACGTGTAGGTATTAAGGAGGGTAACAATTATTGCAATAAACTATTGCTTTGCGAACGCTTACTTATTGCGAACATTATTGCTAATGAAAGCTTATTTATTGCAAGTGGTCACTAAAATATTGCTATTAAAAAGGCGTTAAACCTATATTAGGATATAACCTTACCCTTATTGCTAAACACTAAACTATTAACTATTGCTTTATTACTATTATTATTCTTATTGCAAGAGAAAAATTTATAGTTATTAGAATAAAGGGTATAATTATAACCTATTGTGAGTGTTAAAAGTCTAAACTATCAGTGAGAGAATAGTATATAATATATAATAGTTAGGCCCGCTACAAATAGAGAGGTCTCGTTATAATTTTATACGAGTGCGTAGAATACAAAACACCACACGTACAAAATAACAGCGAAACTTCTCGGAAATTATTTAAATAGAGGTAGAACATTAAAATTTATTTACTAGTTTTAAGGAAAACACTAAGTTATTGGTGTTATAATGCATGTTTAAATGCATGTAAGATTATTGAGGTAGAATGCTTCTTGATTTCGTAGGTCTTAACTATATCATACATTGGTGTAAGAATACTATTTATATTTAGTGTATTGACGTAGGACGAGTAACTAGTGTTGGTGTTATAAGGGTAGTTAGTATACCTATTCACTGTGCCCAATTGCTATTATATTAGAGATTAAAATGTTAATAATCTATGTTATCTAATAGTTAAGCAACTTAATAGAAGTTAAAGCTTAAATAATATAAAAGTATATCTACGACTATCAATTAAAAAAAAATTTACCTAATGGAAGATATCGATTTGTTACAAAAATATATATGTTTTTTTTTACTTATATTCATTTTTATTATAAAAATATATCTTATATTTAATGTGATGATACTTGTCCGTGAAATAACGATTGGGCATCGAGTGTACTTACGATTTTCTCTGGTTGGAAGTTAATAACCAGATATAAAACTAATATTTGTTCTGAATCTTTTGAAATAAATGAGCCTAATTCCATTGATGGCATTTAAGATGGAAATAAACACATTTATTAATTTAAAACAATATAAGAGTTTTATGAAAAAATCGTCCTTAACCATAATATTTACATCGAGAGAGAGAGAGAGAGTTCTACAGATTACGGAAGCCACAAGGGTGGTTAGGCCAGGTTGGGTTTTTTAGTTTTTATATAAAAGTATAAAAGTAGAAAAATATAAAATCTAATCATTGTATAAAAATATAATTTATAACACAATACTATAACATTTCTCTGTACATATGGGGAATGGTTATGAACGCTCGAATTATCTATACTGATATAAATCTAAATATCTAATTATTGAGCAAATATTGGGGTTTTGTTGTCGTTTTGTTTACCTATTGTTTTTACTACAATGTTACTTTCCTAATTGTTTTTGTAATTTTTTAACGTTTTCTGTTTTTTTTTTTAATTTTCTAAAGTTTTTTTAATTTTTTTTATGTAGTTTTATTTTTGTTAAAAAATATTTCTTCTCTGAGTACAAAAATATATGATTTTCTGTTCTAACAAATAAATTTATATCAGTACAGATAACTAATGCCATTCATCTGACGCTTAAAGTAGTGAGATTACTACAAGCGTCACATGTATGTGCATTTAATATATTTTAATGATTCTCGTACGATTTGATTACATATTGGCAGTGACGTGAAATATATCACATTTTTACTGTTATTCTTCTTATATTAATTTGTACTTAAATGGTATTTCTCATTATTATTATTACGCTACAGTACTATTACGTCGTCATACTAAGGATTAACGAAATTAAACTACGTCATTGGATTGGATATTAAATGAAATAGAGAGTTATGCTGAATTCACATTAAACTGCTACGCTATATTATGAATCATGCAGATGGAAAAGCCATAGATTTTATCTGAAGACGTACGTCAACTTTGCTTTCTTTGACTTCTCACACCAAATTAGGCTGTTGATGCAAGACACAGCGCAACAGGCTGATGTAAAACCGGGCATAACTCGGAGGGGCAAATCTCGAATGTAGTAGAGTCAAAACGTACAGATTTATCTCTATCTATCTTTATTTTTAAGATTTTTTTGCAAATAGAAATTCGTTTCCTCAAAAGCGTTAGGTTTTGAGTTGTCGTAACTTTACAAATAATTTTAAACTACTTTTTAAATTATAAAATAAAAATATTGATTACCTATATTAGACGTATAGTTACCCAATATATTTATTTTATATAAACATGAATTTAGAAAATAGTTTAATTACTTAAAGTTACAATAATACAAAAATATAACGCTTTTGAAGAAACGATTTCCTATTTGCTCAAAAGTTCGTAGAAATGAAGAGCGATTCATACGTTTTGACTCTACTACATACGACAATCGATCCCCTGGTTACGTTGAAATTTCTATACAATACCTATCACGATATTCGATACTAACCTAACATTGAATAACATCACAACTACGCCTAATGTGCAACATCTAAAAATCTAAATTTGTTATCCTATACTGTGCTCCAAGCGCGGTTCAGAGAGACGATGTATTTAACTCCGCCTCCTAATACCGCCCAAACTAATAATAACATTAAGAACTATAATCCCATGGCTACTTTAACTGGGTGTGTCAATGCGCTCACACTCTTTGCTATTAAACAACTTAACTATAAGGCCGACTCTCCACTGAGGCGCTGCGTCGCTCGTAAACGCATACAATTGATAGAAACATTAATACAAATTAGAATATATTTTTTTTGACAATTTATAGATAAAAAGTGGATTTATAGAAAAGGGAAATCATTTCAGTTAATGCTGAAGAAGCGATGGTTTTCAGCTGCCGAAGAGATCGCCAAAAAGGTAGTATAAGATATAACATAGTTTATGTTAGGAAAAGAGAAAAAATGTTAATAAGCTATTAGTTTATTTTAATTTAAAAAAGGGGATGTAAGTCATAAAGAGGTGGAGGTGAATAGTCCTAGATCTTGGCGGCATGCGGCACCATATCTGTCAGTGAATACGGTGCCTCGTGGAAGCATGTCCTCGCTCCCATAATTATTCTCGAAAGGGCTATAGGCAAATAGAACGAGTCTTTTCATATAATAGGTACGTGTTTTATTACAATTTCCAGTGTCCTCTCCTCTGACACATTCAATAATTTCTATCAATCGCCTCAGTGGACTGTCCCAGTTTTTTTTTATATTTTTAATTTCTTTTTATATTTTTTTTTTACTTTTTTCGTATCTATAGTTTAATATCAAACGCTAAAGTCCGCTAAACGAACGAAGTACCTACACGAAGGAAGCTAAATGTCGGGATTTTTTTGATGAATATACTATAACATACAAATATCGTTTTAGTAGTGATTGTGTGGTGTAGCAGTGAGTGGTACGTAACAAATAGTGTGTAGTACATATTATTTAAATATTTATTTAGTTAATTCTTTTATTTAGGACTTCTAAAAGTGTAAATTTAATTGTTAATTTTATTCTTTAATAATTATATTTCTGAATATTATATATAAAAAAATTATTAATAACAATTGCAACAACTAACTAGACGATATTCATTCTTTATATTTATAAATTTTGTAATTTTTTTTTTGTTTTTGTTTTTTTTTTATAACTCCATATCAAGCAGTGCTCGTCCTATGAGCATTTTGCTATAATGGATTCGAATCTTCTACCTTTAGATTAATTATAGCGATGACACGTCCATATATCCTTGAACAGACAACTAGATGCCGCGTGGGAATTGGATCTTGAAATTATTCAGAACGCATCTCCATCGTCCGATTTAAACCCAATGGATGATATAAAAAATATTATTATTAAATTGTGAGTTTCAGGCAACAATAATTTCATTCGGTTGCCACGTCATAGCTTTTAAACACCCCGAACCTCCCCACCCTAATCACCATGCGCCATCAGGTTGCTCGTCCAAGGCTACATCCACGTGATATTGCTTTGAATAGATCACAAATCTACTTTTCAATCAACAATTAACAAATTAGAATTAGTGATCATTAATCTCTTCAATGTTATTTTAGTTATTATATTTATCATAGATCTATAACAAGTGTTTCTCACTATGAGAAATTTTCTGAATAGATCGAAGGTCAACCTGAAAAGTTTTTACCGTGGTTCAAAAATGTCGCCGTTTATTATCTGGCAATATGTAAATGTCTATTAAGCTAAAAATTAAATGTATTCACAATGCGTACCGTGCCGTGGACACCTATCGCATGGCATTCACGTACCAGTAAGTTTCCGCGTATTTGTGGGATAATGTCGCTCGACAATTGCGCACATTGGCTAGTTGTGATTGAGACGACGCCCAATACGACCACACTACTGAAGCGACGCACGTCCTATTCAAAGCCTGTTGAGGCAGACGTGGGTCACGCGTGTCGACAAAGCCAGCAGATGTCGTAAGAGACAAATGTCTCTCTTGCACGGAGCATTAAAGTTAAATTTGTTGTCGCATCATGTTGTTAAGAAAATAATGAGGAATTTGGATAAAATTATAATATCTGGCATGTTAAAAATATTTTTTTACAATTAAATTGAATTGTTTAAATTAGGTCACACGTTTTTTCTATTGTTACTCGGCATATGACAACACTTCACCTGATGTTAAGCTAGAGGGTGATCTATGAGCGGAAACAACTGCTACTACAGAGAAATTTCTACAACCAGCAGTCGCCTCCGCTTAAGAAGACGAATGTGCACCATCCAGATAGACAGTGCACACTCCTCTCGGTATACCTGGCTACTTCCAAACTGATCCCGAAACGCGACTAGGTCACTTCACGGTTGTTACACTTGAAAGCGGTGGTACTACCCCAGGACGGCAGAATGGACTAATAACCATCATCAGTCTGCCTACCACTCTTAAAATACAACACCTCTTATAAGCAATACAACACTATTTTCGCAACATGCTTATATAACTAGTTGAATCCTGGGCAACTGCCTCATCATGTACCGACTTAAAAATCTTGAGAAAAAGAGAGGAACATTCGTATTCTATGCCCATTAACGTTCTTATTACGGGCAAAACCATGGGGCGTCATGAGAAACAATACTTTATGGTAGACATTAATTGGGTATTTTAAATTTAGTAGGGCACTGACAAAAGCCCTTATTTAATAATTGAAGAACTTTAGGTGACAACTTTAGATGAGGAAAAGACCTTAACTAGCTATTAATAGGACCTCGTTATGCAATTCATGAGATTTCTTCCAGTCCGTTAAAACTCTAAGTACAAGAAAAATTGTATAAATACTCTTTGAAGAAAGATGGAGGAAAATATTTTGGAAAAGATGCAAAGTTCTTCAAAAGTAACAGTTATTTATTGAAGACCAACACTCCACATTATTTTGATGTTAAAGAGCGGAGTTAAATAATGATTATAGCCAGCCATTTCAACATTATTACACCGGGCCTGCCGGATTAATAAAGTTAGGAAGTATTCAATATAGAACTGCAACTTCATCACATTCGGACAGAAGACAAATCAAATTGTAATGTTTAAGTCAGATTGCTACCTACGGTCTCGTTAATCTGTGATTTTTAAGTCGGGTACAATGAGAATCAGATAGTGTTATTGGCAAGCTGTGGTCTAAATTAGGCCACTGAAACGTCTTGGTTAACAACCTTATATTCTTTATCTTCCTCTATAACATTATGTGGGCACGAAGTACAGATGTAGAATCCTACTAGATTATGAAGACTATATTTAATATTCTCATCACTGCTTACCATTTCTGTAACGTGAGTGTGGCTGTGGTCTTCGATCTCTACAATTGAGTCGCTCCCGTAGTCGCAGTTTCCGCAGGTGTATTTAGTTTTTTCGCGGCCGGCGCGCTCCCTGAGTCGGCTGTCATGATGGCCCGCCTTTTCATTGTTTGCAAGTATTTCGTCTCGGCATGTTGTAAAGCCGCAAAATTCGCAGAGGGAACGATGTTCTGGTCTGTGAACAAGTATACTTTTAAATTTTCTGATTTTAAGTACAAAAATGCACACTATAAATGAAAATTAGATAGTCATTTACATTTAACATGCAATCTCTAACCATACTCATATTATTGTTATTAAATTGTTATTTTACTTTAAAAAATTATTTTGGTATAATGGTGTATTATTTGGTTAAATCTCGATTAAGAAAATTAATTCAATATAGTAATAGTTCATTAATAAAAAAAAGTATATTGCAAAATTAGTAAATTAATAATCATGAAATTCCAGGCCATGCAAGTACCTAGCAAGGTGGAAGACTGCAAGAGACAAGTTTATAAAATACCTTGCTAGATCTAATTTATTGAATGTATGTTACAAAACAAACATTAATAAAAAGTTATACTAAAATTGGTATTTACTTAAAAAGAATTGAAGTAATAACCTGGAACGTCCCGACTCATTTGTACTGTGGGAATCGGGCACTTCACCGCCAGTAGCCTGGTTCTCATGGCTACTTTCCAAGGTGTCGATCGCATTGATAACTTGACCACTGCTCTGGATGTTGTTAAATGGCACCACTTCTTGTATCGGTATTACATTGTCACCCTCTGAGGACTCGGTATCAGACTCGGTATAATCAGAGCCGTAACCATACACATAATCATTGGCTCCCATTCTGTTCTGCACACCGTACGTAGGCTTCGAGTTGTATTTAGAAGCTGGCCCTCTTGCACCTTGATTACGCTCGGAACTTGATTGGAGGAATGATGAGGGACGATTTGGCTCCCCGTTACCCATATTAAACGAAGGGCGATATGATTCTCCGTTACCCAGATTCAAATTATCGTTGTACTCGTAAGAGTTTGGTCTACTACGTGCCTCCATTCTAGCGATATCGAATTCGTGTTTAAGCCACCTGCCCATCATTAAATTTTGATCATTGACGACCTCGGCTCTGGTTCTTGGTAGTGGATCCACGCGAGGATATTCGGACTGGGGAAAGATGAAATCAAAACCTGGAACAAAAAATTATTTTTGTTAAAGATTTGTTCCAGTACCTATGGGTCGCATTAATTTTGTAAACCACATAGGTATTTCAATTTATAAAGTTGTTATTATATAGTCAATTTTGAAAAATACAATATCACAAAAAAACAAATTTCGGAACAGTGCATTCAAGTTTGGAAAATTGCATCACTGCACTAATAAATTAAGTAATAAATCTTAGAAATTTATTTGTGTTTGTTTTCATTATTAAAATCCACCTTTTATATATACTTAACCTAATCTAAATCTTAATTACCTATACCTTACCAAATTAAACCTAACAAGGAATAAAGACGCAACGAGACAAACTGCGAACAGAATCAATTCAATCTAACATTGCGCGCGCAACTTAGAGCTTCGCACACAACTACAATTCCTAACAAACTAGGTCACAGACTTCTACCGCCCCCGCCATCTCACCCCCTTTTTCCGCACTGCGGAATTATTCATATCGATTGCCAGATGACAATTTTTATAATAATAATAAAATACTAAAATTAACAACGCAATTATTCGTGTAGAGGCAAAAATAATATTCGTTCTGTAGTAAAATTGTCCAAATTAATAAATTTTCGTTAAAGGTGGTTCGAAATTATTTAAAAATATCCTTAAATTTAATATGTAATGTGAATAAACTATATATATACCTACCTGACATGGTATTAAACACTGAAAAGCACTGTCCTCAATCGCTTTAGTGACTTTTCTCCTTTACTGATATTTTGTAAGCCGAATAACGCTCAGGCCTTTGTTCAAACTCTGCCCTAATTTTGCACAAATACACTTTTTTAGTATTCATGTCTAACTAGACTACTTCGAAAGACGGAACGCGACAAACTGCGGCACACCCAACGCAGATATATTACGTCTCGATTGTCGCCCGGGCCTTGCACATGCGCATTAGGACGCGTCGCCCTGCCGCAGTACTGTATTGATTTTGTACGCCATTCTTCTCGTTATTTCTTATTTCCACTAAAATATATATTTACATATCGATTGCGATATGAAAGAAAAAACTATTTTCATTAAACTGTATTTTATGAAATGTACAACTTTACACAGGTTCGCAAAAGATTTTCCGCCCAAAATTCTCATCCGCCATTTTGTTTTACGCGAGTAAGGACGGCCATTTTGCGCAGTAACGTGTTCGATTCGGCTTTTATATGCGTTTCGCGTTATGCGTTTTCGATCGCCGAGTTTTTTCATAAATTATAATGAATGAAGTATATATTTTCTATTAACTTTAAATTAATATGAAATAGTTATAATACATACCTAACATGATCAGTGGACGTAAGAAAATGAAGGTAGTTTTGTTTTCAATAAATATCACACTCTTTAAAGAATTCCTTGTACATGAGTTTAACGTTAGACACAGTCATTGTTACAATTATTATATTCAATCAAGACTCGGATCCGTCAAGCGACGCCGACGTGAGCTGACAAACTGGGTCATTTGATGCTGCGCCTGTGCGAGCTTTATACTCGAGAATCTCCGCATTGCAGCATTGCGATATTGATTTTGTACGTAACAAAGACTGTGGTGCACCCCGACCTCCTTTCCTCGCGCACTGAGGGTCGTGCGTTTAAACTCTTTTTCGGTTTTAATGAATCGAATCTTCTTAATATTTAATTACTGGACTGAATTGATTGGCGCTTGATGTATTTTTATAGCACCCGTTCTTTCCGTCAGCCATTTTGACAACGGTCCTATTCGAAAGACGGAACGCGAGGAACTGCCCCTTTCCCGGGCGAGGTAACCGAGCTCCGCTACCCTGCGCGTGCATTGTGCGCAAATGAAACTCCGCATTGCGGCATGACTGCACTGCTTGTATTGATTCAGTATCCGCATTTAACATTTAACGTTCTTTTCACAACATACTCAATGTCAGTTCTTACTCGTTTTGCGGCGAAAAACGGCTTATTTGTTTATATATTTACCTGACATTACTGCCTTTTAATGCATTTTCTCACTCTCTCTTTCACACACACGCATTAACTGAGATTTTTATAAATATTTACGGCTCAATTTCACTATAAATAATTTCACTTCTTTTTAAGTAAGTAGTGTTTGACGGCAGACGGATGGCGACAGACTATTCTAGGATGAGGCGGTGCGGGGCATTTCGGCAAATACGATGCGCGCGCATTTTGGTATTTCTAGGCATATTCGATGAAACGCAGTAGAGCTTAATGTAACGAGATTGCAAGGCGGTTTGGAAGTCGACAATCGCGTATTTCCTGTATCGCTTATTTGAAGAGGACTTTAATAATGATAGGTGCGCTATATTTTACACATTCTTTATCACATATAAGCGCTAGCTTTATGCTAATTTTGCTTTATATTTTCAAAATCGTATACCTCCATATAAAACCATATAACTAAATTAGTGTATCAAAAATACATAATCCTTTTTTTTCAGGCGCCAGTTATCTATATTCTTAAAGAAGTGTCCGCAGTAGAGTTACGATTATTCTGAATCAAGGATTATTCTCAATCAAAAAATATGAGAATAAATAACTAACGAAAAAAGAAGTCAGAAAAGGAGAAAGCAAGCAGCTTTTACGGCAGGCAAATCTCTAAAATTGTGCAACATTAAAATGCGGCCTCGTGTTTTGGGAAAATTTTAAATAAAGAAAAGAAGTGTGAGAGTAATCTGTGGTTTGTAAATAATAGAAGAAAAAATATTAAAAGAACATCTCATTTCTCTACAATGACATATAGTCGTAATGCAACCAGAATGGATATAAATATATAAATTTGGCGTGGTGGAGTGGTACTGAATTTTGGTACCCACAATATATAGTATCCTAATTTGGGGTTATTCGTAACACTTAAACGAAGATATTCGAACGCGGTTTTTTTCGCAGCTCGGCATAATTATGACTGCAAACCGGCTTATATTAATAAGCTAGAGTGCGGTCTCTAAGCAGCTACCACAGAAAAATGTCTGCAGGCACTAGTCGCCTCGACAATGCCCTGTAGATCCGGCTGATTCTAAAACGCGACTTGGTTACAAGTGCTACTTAAGAGTACAATTTATGCTTATAGAGATACACTATTTTTGCACTATCTACAACAAAAGTGTTTATACTGAATTAAATATTTAAAGATATTGCACTTAAATATTTTTTATAAAAAACTGTGATGAATAGTAAAATTGTGCTGGTATCCATTTAAATCTACATTATTATAAGCATGCCGAAAACTAATATTTAACACAATGAAACCGAGGTTTTTGAAACTTATTTATAATACCTAATAATTTTCTAAAATCATCATAGTGACCTTATTTAATTTTAATTTTTTTAAAGATATTATAGGAATATCATATTAAATATAATATTAAGTCTGCCGATAATCCGTGATTAATATTAGATTACAACTGTCTTGATTTTTAAATTATTATTAGAAACACATTCGATGCCACAACTGAGCCTTCAGATTATTATCCCTTCCTTGTATTTGTATTTCCTTCCTTTTGTTATGTATATATATACGAGTAGCTTCTCCTTTCCATTATAGTTCCTCCTCCTTATTTATAATTCCTCCCTCGTATTGCTCATCGAAAAGGCGTTACAGGCGTACCGACCCTGTGATTTACAACATATCATTAAAATTTTGAAATTTATTTATATTACCCCGTCTATTTTCTCGATGCCAGACCGTTTAATTAATTAATTTTTAGAATAACCAGTTTTTATTTTTCTTAATTTAAACTCGTGGTTATATGACTAAATTTATTTACATGCTTATTATAGACTAGTTCTAAGCTACCAAAGTACAATCAGCAACAGGTTCATGTGCTTGTGCTGTTCAAAAAGTTCATTCCCAGTCGCTCATCAAAGGACAATGCCCATTTTTGGACCCACTTGATATCTAAAAGTTTGTAAGAAAACGATATTCTAAAAGAATGTACTATTTTATTTCAATTATATCAACAGATCGTTTATTTATCAAAAGACAATGTTTAAATTCATAAAATAAATATCAATTATTATTTATTAAAGCATTTAAGGCGTGATAATTGTTCTTGTAAATAAAATAATAGTAATATTGCATCAGCAAGTCTGACTACTCGATACCAAGATAAAAAAATTAAAACTGATTGGTAAGAAATACAGATTTATATTTCTAAAAAAATTACTAAAAATAATCGACAAGCTTGAGAAAAAAATTGTGATCTGAGGCGAATGGGCATTGTCTTTTACATCAATAATTGACTAAAAATAAAGAGGGCCTGTCTGATGTTGCTGAGATCTCAGACTAAAGTTACATTGATACCGACCGGAACTAAAATCGTCTATAAGAATTTCTAAATTACTAATTTCTAAATGTTACGCACTCGCAGGCGTATAATCTTAAAATACCGGGTGAATTTTAACATTTACGTACCAATTGTTTAATATATGAAAGATTAATCCGTAATTCTGTATAGCCGATAATGTCATATTAAATTCATTAGCGGTCGTGTTTATTAGTAAATCCTCCTAAATTATAATTTTATTCCTCCTTATTATTTTATTGCCGTTTTTATGACCTTCGTCCATGTAATGAATGATATATCTATCTTTCCTTGCCAAGCGAAACGTTCCTCGCCAAGCATACTTACCGTATCGATTAAAGGAACGTGCTAAAACGCCACAATTAGTATATGATTTCTTTTCTATTATTATTCTTTTCTATATTTCTATTATTTGCAAGCCAATATTTCAATAAATCAATTGAATAGATTAAGAGTCGATTAAAGTGACCGACAAATAGTTAAAACACGTATCGGATAAAGCGTGAGAATGAAAAAGAGTGGCGACGCTAGACTATACGTGGACATTGGACGTTACCCAGCTTTCATTTCCTAAACAGAGAAAAATGTTAAATTAAATAAGGGATTAATGTTACTCACGCTAACGAAATATATAATACGAGTAACTAAACTTATAAATAAATTGTAAAAATTGATTGCAAGGCACAGGGCGCAAGGCAGTCGGCATGGGAGGTCATCTAACACCGCCACTGGGATATTACTTATAATCTAAACCCTACGCGCAGATTTCCGATAAATGTTCTTAGTTACTTGCCGACCATAATACATATTCAAATGATTTATTATAATTACGAGGGCTGTTCAATAAATGATTTCAAAACAAAAAACAATTCTATTTTATTTTTAAACATCGTCTTCTTTTAAGCTGTTATTTTGAATATAATTTGGATATAATGATGGTTTTAACTCGCTTTGGTTTTACCAATAAAAAATAAATTCAAATTACTGTAAAAAATATTCTAACCAACGTACTGACTTGAAACTTTGTATACGGACTGATATTAATGGTATACGAGAAATCACGGACTTATTGAACAACCCCCGTAAAGGTAAGAGCCCCTCACCCGCACTTACCCGTGAGAACCAACCAATATCATGTTCCCTCCGTAAATGAAATGGCAGTTGCTTTTGATTAAATTTGCTAGTAATATAAAATGGTTATGCATCGAATTAGATTACGAAATCTTTGCGTAGGGTTTGCTACCTAAAGTATACTTGGCTGAACGTCCGTATTTTTTGTATGGTTTCATACATATTAGACGACAAAATAAGGTCAATAAAAATGTCTTATCTTGAAAAAGTGTGCCAATTGTTTATTTATTCAATGGATTGATATGTATATATATCGATACACGCAAATAAGCTCAGATAGTCTCCAGAAACGTACACAACGAGCTATGCACTTGTAAGTTAAGAGTGTTACGAGTCCTAACATGACGACTGCCTACCGAGAAGTGGATTGCACTGGCCGCAACAAGTTGCCGATCGTATGAACAAGGAGAGTTCAACTAGTTTAGGGATATAATAAAGTTACCATCAAATTGGGACGACGCGAATTTAAAGACCTATGGAAACTTATGGACCGGTGGACTTTTTATCTAATTGGCGACACGCGACGTGAACGTAATCAGTTTCGAATGGTTTTGGTTTAAAAAAACGATGCGTTGTTACTATACAGGGTGAATTTTTCAAGTGGGCTTTCATGGGCAAATCCTAAACTATAAGAGATATCGAAAAATGCTGAAAGGAGTCTCGATGCCGATTTTGATGAAAACTAAAACTGCATTATTAGATTTTTGATAAATCCATTTTCCCGGCCAGGAATCGAACCTGTTGATTTTGAAGAAAAAAAAACACTCTGTATTATTGCACCATCTGATAGTGTTCCTGATAAGGATCAAATTCTGGGAAGTAATGATATACGGCAAACCAAAGAAAAGTGTTGATTTTTAACAAATTGTCTCTTATTTCCATGTATTTATACATTACCTACTACATTTATTATGTTTTGATTTAAAATCTCGCTCTCTTCGAGGTTAAAAGCCATAACCGCCAGATCTAACACCTTTAGATTATTTTCTCTGGGGCATGTCAAAAATGAAATTTACAAACGTACGTACAATGAAATTGATGACTTATAACTAGCGTTAGGGAATATTCTAAACGGAATCAATAACCTTGTGATGTGGAATGCAGTACACTCCTTGAGGCGTTGAGTTCAGCTATGTATTGAAAATAATGGCTATCATTTTGAACAATTTATTAATTAAGATTTAATTACTTAATGTTAAAAAAAACAGGATTTTGCTAAAAATCAAGACTTTCCTTTCATTTAATCTCGAAGAGCGCGAGATTTTAAATCATTATGATGATTTTCAATCAATGTACCGGTAATGTATAAATACATGGAAATAAGAGACAATTTGTTAAAAATCAACACTTTTCTTTGGTTTGCCGTATATCATTACTTCCCAGAATTTGATCCTTATCAGGAACACTATCAGATGGTGCAATAATACAGAGTGTTTTTTTTTCTTCAAAATCAACAGGTTCGATTCCTGGCCGGGAAAATGGATTTATCAAAAATCTAATAATGCAGTTTTAGTTTTCATCAAAATCGGCATCGAGACTCCTTTCAGCATTTTTCGATATCTCTTATAGTTTAGGATTTGGCCATGAAAGCCCACTTGAAAAATTCACCCTGTATAATTTACCAATATATTATTTTTGCCATCTACAACGTTGCATGTCATTGTTAATAACTATATAATATGGATAATACGAATTACGCGTCTAAAGTACATAAAAATCTCCGTTTAAAGATACTTTTTACATAATGATAAACTAGTTTAAACTGAATTATTCACAAAATATATTTATTGTTAGATAGGACGATTCGAACAATCGAACGAAAAGTTAAATAAAACAATCGACGGCTCAGTACTAATCGACGCAAATTAACTGAAAAAAAAATCGTCGACTCCGGCGCACAGGATGTAGCGTTTCAATTTGTTCTCGCAGTTCATGCTCGTTGCCCATCTAAGAGTACTAAATATAGACGCTACAAAGTTAACTCCATATACTCCAATTGGAAATAAGTGCAACGATATTCTACATATATTTAAATAATAAATACCATACGAGTAGTTACATAACAAAAACGTTGTTCGGCTCCATTCTCTCTATTATTTACCTGTAATTTTATCCTGAACAGAAGTATCACTTCATACTACCAGACTATACCTGTCTCCACATTTAGAACAAAAAATAATTTTAAAGAATGTTTTAACGTTAATAAATAAGCATTTGGTTTTTTTTATTTCAAAATAAATATATGAGTACGCGCACAATACTTAATATTTGCTTAGAATCCTATATTTTCACAGATCTCTGATTCAACTGATATTAAACCTTGCACTATTAACATCATCTAACAAATGCGCGTGTCATGCATGACGTATGCGTACAATTATCGTTGTAATGTCTAAAACTGACTGGTGCAGACATGACAGTATATGTGAATTCTTCCGTTGGAAGTCATACTACAACGCACTTGCATGTTGTATGTCACGCATTGTACGCTTTATTACTATATAGTTAACCCTGCCGCCCACTGAGGCATGGTATGACAATGTGGACAAACTGTATGGTTATGTAATGTTTTGATTAGTTATGTCGAAGCTTATTAACGTCAAAGTTCTCTACAGAACTTTTTAAAGCTCGGTGCTAAAAGCTGTATAACTATCTCGAGGCTACGTGTTTAAAATTTCAACAATCATATCATAATATTATGTAATATTACGAATATCAGCTACTGGTAAAGATCCCTTATCGTGCCGTGCCGCTAGTGGGCATCAGGTCAACGGTAGACTTTCGTGGGTCACGTTAGACATATCTTTCATTTTTTACATTCGAAAGTGGTGGTACTGCCCCAGAACGGCAGACTGGACAGATAACCACCACCAGTCCGCCCTCCACACTTAAAAATGTTACACCCGGTTACTTCGAAAGTGATCCTGAAACGCGACTGGGTCACTTCACATGTCATGATGATACCACATACTACATGGGTTCAGAATATGACACTGTTCATACTGATTGATATATCATTTGTAAATATAATGGTCAGTTCAATCAGTGCCAATATAGAATACTTCAATTGAATTAATTACGACTCAACTACATGCCCGTTCATAGGCGTTCAATTTAATTTAATTAAAAGGAACGATGATATTTTGTGATTGCGCATGCCTGTGTCTTCCTGACTTTGAACCTAAGCGCATATGAAGACGCATATCTCGCAGCACAGTGTAGGGTAGGGCAACCGCATACCAGTCTACGAGGATGTGTATGCTCAGGCTGATTCAGAGCATCGGTTGGCTACAGAGGCCGAAAAGGAGAATGCCCATTCGCCTAAGAAAAATGGGTCCACAATTTTTTTCTCGAGTTTGTCGATGATTTTTAGTTCATTTTGTAGAGAAATAAATCTACTTCCTTATTACCGATCAGTTTTAATTTTTTCACTCGGGTTATTGAGTTATTAGATGTTTTCTGATGAAATATTTGAGGTTATTATTATTTTCAATGCTGTCAAAGTTCAAGATAACTGTTTTTATATAATTAAACTCTGTCTATTAATTGGTAAATGTTATGTTGATATAATTACAATGAATTAATAAAAAAATAAGAGATTATTTTAGAACATTGTTTTGTAACCATACTTAGGCGTCATATGGGCCCAAAAATGGGCATTCTCCTTTCTCATATTTTTTTCATCTGACCACCCCGTCTTGTAGGGGTTTTAAACAGGTATAGTTTTCGAAGTAATTTTCATTTTATCTTCATTATTAAAACAGTGCTATAAAAATGTGTTGTAATTAAAAGATAAATGAAGTTGAAACGTATACCCATTTTAAATCAGTTTTTATTTGTAGTAAATTTTAAAAGTTTTGTACTGAATGCTGAAAATACGCAACCGTTTATATAGAGTTTTGTATGTAGTTTTGTACGATGCGTATATAATAAAAAACTTTTATCACTAATAAAATAAAGTCAAACTTCGATTGCGTATTTTCGGTGCAGATCATAGACCGGTTTAATAGACTAAAATGAATCGGTATTTGGGGGTGGTCTATACACCCTTTATACCACATTAATATAATTATGTACAAATAATTAATAGTGTCGTGTACTATGCGAGCCAACCAAGAATAGAACTGTCAAGACATATGACAACACTCCGTCTGATGAAGAGCTAGATTGCGGTCCACGAACGGAAACAACTGTTACTACAGAGAAATCTCTATAGGCAGCAGTCGCGTTTGCCATGCCGGCCTGAGGAGACAAGTATGCACCATCTAGATTGATAGTGCACACTCCTCTCGCTATATCTGGCTACTTTCAAACTGCTCCCGAAACGCTAGAAGGTCACTCACGGATGTTACATTCGAAAGCTCAGGACGGCGGACTGGGCTTATAACCATCATCAGTCTGTCTACCGTTCTTTAATAGTGGATATAGGCACCAGTACATATAACAAAGTTGTATTGGTACTGGTCAGAATTAGCGAGGTTCGAACACGGGTCTCATCGATTGTGAGTTCACGCGTCTTACCGCTAGACCACAGCCGCCGTTTCATTTCATTAAATTTGTTTGTTGGTGGCACTTATGGCACCCTATTTATTGGACTATTTGACATCTGCCAAATGAAAATAGCTGCAAGTCCAGACCTATACTTAGTTAGCTCGCATAGTAACTATGAAAATAATAGTAATAGTGAGTGCCGTTTTCTCCCGAATAACGAATTACGAGTGATAATTAATCATATTAACCCCAAAGTGTAATGAGTAACTGCAGTTGGGGTGAGAGTATCGGGGGGTCATGACACCCTTTTTTCTCATTTTAACTGGTTACCGAGTTCATTAAGTTATAGATAATAATCGAAAATTACACATATTCTTTATTCTAGCAAAATATATTAAAAATTCGATAATTGTGATTATGTATAAAGTTTGAAGAAGAACTCTTATACTCTTATATGAAAATATAAGAAATATAATATAAATTACTGTCTTTGTGAAACATGGCAGAAATCAGGTTCGATTCCCGCTCGAAATAAATAAATATTAAATAAAACTTAATAAATATATGATAATATTTAAAAAGAAAGTAAATATCTCTATCAGGTTTGAGTGCGAATCCTCATTTCGAGTCAGGGCATTGTATGTAAAATAAAATTTAAAAAAAATCGGGGTTTTGTGATAATTAATAGTAAGTATTACGAGATAGTGTAAGCTTCGTCAATATTACGGCTGTCATTACCTACAACTAGTGGACTCTACCATTCCGAAGAAAACCAGGACGAATTGCAGCCCTATTTAATATAGATTTTTTTGCGCGTACTCTAGATATTTTTTCAAACGACTATTTTATACAACTATTCAAATTATTTTAGAGACACAAGGAATTTACACAAATATGATTACGATTTTTTTTTGTGGAGACAGGTATGAAAATTAAGTTAATGAATCATGCTACCTACCTTTTGTTGATACGGCGGCTGCGATCAATTCAGCTGGCTATAGAAACCTATATAAACCTAACTAGACTAGATTTATATACACATAAAATCAAACGACAAATAATTAGAGGCGCAAAAACGCAGTTTCATCACAAATCGCAGATTAAAATAAAGAGTAAGACATACTAATTATGTTTAATAATTGGCTGTCGTCCTGGGGTAGTGCTAGGAATTCAAGTCAACACTCGTAAAGTGAACTAGTCGCGTTTCGGGATCAGTTTGGTAGAAGCCAAATGTAACCGCCAACCTGTACGGCGCACATTTTCCCCAAAGCAGCACAGCTGAGGTGACTTCTACCTGTCGACAGCAGTTGTCTCCGTTCATGGACTGTACTCTGTCTTAACATGAGATCACATGCCAAGCTCCTAAAGAAATATAAATAAAGGTAGACGGAAATAAAAAAATATTATAATCGATAAATTTATTTATTAATTGCATACAAAATGTTACATAAAGAAATACTGCAGATTTAGCGTTGATTACATTCAGTTTCGGTATTTGCTAAGCACTTAAAACAATAATGTTTAAGAATCACCATTGCTTCTTCAATTATATTCTTCGTCACTGTTTAGGGAAATTAAATGTTTTAATTATTTTTTTCCACTCCTTTTCTTAGTATTATATAACGAAATCATTTCAATGGTTAAAAACACACATACACACAATAATAGCATTATTTGAACAAAGTATTTCATTTCAAATAAACTTCACTTTAAACAACTTCACAATTCACAAAACGTAAAAAAGTCGTTGCAACTATTTCAAATCTATCACTTTTTATAGCTTTTAAGACAACTCACTAAACACAGGCCTGCTAGGGCTAAACTAATTCTCAGGTCACTTCACGGGTGCTACATTAAGGAAACGAAGCCCCAGCAAAGTAATCTGACTTGGTAATTTTTGGCAAGACTTATTCAAAACGTACAAATAGCTTTGTCAATATTAAACAAACAAAGTTGGTTAACAAAGTTGACGTGTTTGATTTTAACAAATCTTGCGGGTTTTCTCCGAACAAAGTCACTCGGTGCAAATAGAAATAACTGGTTTATTTGTACGTTACATTTACGCAGTACCCAGGACGCAGACTAATTAATTTGCAAACGTATGTTATTTTTGTGTAATTACTTATGAATAAAAATGTCATTCGATTTAATTAAATAAAAAAAATAAGTTAAATTCAATTCCTGAATATCTACTTTAAAACCTTAAGTGTTATCACACCTTATAGTAGTAAGACGAGGTTAAAAAGACACGTACCTATTCAAATTAGAGATATTCAAATTGTCGTAAATTTTTTTAAATTACGTTTAAAATACAAATAAAGGCCTAACCATTAAAAAAAAGGAAAAAGAAATGCAAAAAGATTGTTGTTACCTTCCAATCTTCTGCGGTGCTGCCAGTACGCAACCCCCAACACACACACACCCATTCTACCCGCCCTCTTTTGTTATGATACGCGGACAACCCATTAAATAACACATGGCATATACACATTTCGTTTTTTAAAAATCTAATTTAATTGTCTAATTTAATTATCTGCACGAACAACAGTCAACTAATCAAGCATCCAAATCTCTCAGGTCGTCACGTGCGCTGTTCAAACTGCGCAGTATCTATAGCAGTATACGCAACACTAAGCGGTAGACATATCGAATTCTATCAGCCAAAAACCTATCAAATAGACTTAAAAGAAGCGACCATTTGAAGATCCCTTTATCACGCATGCGCAATTCATGACGACGCAATATCCCCCACCCTCAAGCGGCAGCCATATTGAATATCCCACCCTACAGTCCAACCTCGATCTAACCAGTCACTGATTTAATTGGATACAAACGCAATACAAAAATAAATAGTATAGTATCACATATTCACAAACGAGGTCACGTCAGAAATCAGAGGAATATCACACAAAACTAAGCAACATACCATATCCACACGCATGCGCAGCAACAACAGCTACCGCACCCGAGCTACGGCAATTTTGAATACCCCCTCTGCACTGAGCAAGTTTCCACTCACGCATGCGCAGTTAAAACCGACCTAGTTTCTGCAGCAACTCCCACCTCACCCGAAAGACAGCCATTTTAAGACCCCAAACTCACGCATGCGTAGTTCAAAGATGACGCAACATCCGCCACCTTTTAGCTGCAGCAATATTCAACACCCCATCCAACAACTATAAATTATTAAAAACGAGAAGGACTGCCATACGAAACTAGGCAAGCTTTCACACTCAGCCACTCACGCATTCAGCCACCCATGCGCGGTTGAAACGCAGCAACAGTCACTACACCTAAGCGGCGGCCATTTTGTATACCCCATCGTCAGGCAGGTGCCTGTCGAAATTACGCACTATTTGCACCAACAACTTCCTTAAGCCAACAGTATCGATCAAACTAATCACCGATTAAATAGACGTTAATTATAAAAACACATTTTAACTCTTATTTTAATTTAACTTTACAGACACAATACTAAAAAAGGTAATAATAAAGAAATCAACAAAATAAAAACAACTAGATTACCTAAGTCACAAATTAAGAAACCCATCCTGAATTTATAGAAATTTTAAAAATATATAGTCACATGCACGCGCGAGAACACGTCAGAGAACACGGACTATTACGTAAACTGAACAAGCCTCCTTCCACTCACGCATGCGCGCTTGTAAACGACCCAGCCTCTGCATCAAACCCCATCATACACGAGCTATGGCTATTTTAAGATCCCAGGCTCACGCATGCGCAGTACAAGACGACGCAATACCTGTCACCCAAGCGGCGGCCATTTACTAGATGCGTATATCTCAACTTCGAGCATGCGCCTCTCGAAGAGAAGCGCGACTTGCACCAGCACCCGGAAACCTCAAGCCGACAGTACAGACAATATCGATCAAACTAATCACTGATTTGAATGGAAATTAATAGAAAACCCACTGTAATGAGATGACTTCACATAAACAATACAAAAACAAAGTAATATTAAGAAATAAATAAAAAAACTTAATTACCTAAGTTATTGAAAATTAAGAAACCTATCTTGAATTAAAAAAATATATACAGTCACATTCACACACTAGGTCACGTCAGGGAACAACGGACGACAACGCGAAATTGAGCGAGCTTCCTTCCAATGACGCATATGCAGTTGAAATCGATCCAGCCTCCGCAGCAACCCCCTCTTCCTCCCGGACACGAGCGATGGCTATATTAAGATCCCAGGCTCACGCATGCGCAGTTAAAGTCGACGCAGTACCTGTCACCTTCGAGCTGCAGCCCTACAATCCAATATCGATCTAACAGGTCACTTATTTAATTGAATACACATTAACAAAAACAAATAAATAATTCACGAGCGAGGACAAGTCAAAGGACAACGGACTACAACTAATCTGAGCAAAATTGCTTCCACTCACGCATGTGCAGTTCTAACCGAGTTGGCTTCTGCAGCAACCCCCTCCGCACCCAAGCGAAACTCATTTTGAGACCGCGGACTTACGCATGCGCTTTCACCCAGCAACAGCCACCGCACCCAAACGGCGGCCATTTTCTACATGCATATATTTCAACTTCACGCATGCGCCTGATAAACTGACGCGCCCAAACCCGGAACCCACAAGCCAACAGTACAATATCGATCAAACTAATCAGGAATGAATTCTGAATGGAAATTAATTTAAAAAAAAACTTTAATACGATGACTTCACAGACACAATACAAAAAAAAGTAATATTAAGAAACAAATAAAAACACTTAATTACCTAAGTTGTTAAAAATTATGAAACCCATCTTGAATTAAAAAAAATATACAGTCATATTCACACACTAGGTCACGTCAGGGAACAACGGACGACAACGCGAAACTGAGCGAGCTTCCTTCTAATGACGCATATGCAGTTAAAATCGATCCAGCCTCCGCAGCAACCCCCTCCCCTCCACCCCCGGACACGAGCGATGCCTATTTTAAGATCCCAGGTTCACGCATGCGCAGTTAAAGTCGACGCAGTACCTGTCACCTTCGAGCTGCAGCCCTATTCAACACCCCACCCTACAATCCAATATCGATCAGACAGGTCACTGATTTAATTAACTACACATTATTAAAAACGTACTGATAATGATGTTATAAAAATGTAAAAAAGAAAAATAAATAATTAACGCGCGAGGACAACGGACTACAGCAAAACCGAGCCGCACCCAAGCGGCGGCCATTTTCTAGATGCGTATATCTCAACTTCGAGCATGCGCCTGTCGAAGAGAAGCGCGACTTGCACCAGCACCCGGAAACCTCAAGCCGACAGTACAATATCGATCAAACTAATCACTGATTTGGATGGAAATTAATAGAAAACCCACTTTAATGAGATGCCTTCACATACACAATACAAAAAAAAAGTAATATTAAGAAATAAATAAAAACACTTGATTACCTAAGTTGTTAAAAATTATGAAACCCATCTTGATTTAAAAAAAATATACAGTCATATTCACACACTAGGTCACGTCAGGGAACAACGGACGACAACGCGAAACTGAGCGAGCTTCCTTCTAATGACGCATATGCAGTTAAAATCGATCCAGCCTCCGCAGCAACCCCCTCCCCTCCACCCCCGGACACGAGCGATGCCTATTTTAAGATCCCAGGTTCACGCATGCGCAGTTAAAGTCGACGCAGTACCTGTCACCTTCGAGCTGCAGCCCTATTCAACACCCCACCCTACAATCCAATATCGATCAGACAGGTCACTGATTTAATTAACTACACATTATTAAAAACGTACTGATAATGATGTTATAAAAATGTAAAAAAGAAAAATAAATAATTAACGCGCGAGGACAACGGACTACAGCAAAACCGAGCCGCACCCAAGCGGCGGCCATTTTCTAGATGCGTATATCTCAACTTCGAGCATGCGCCTGTCGAAGAGAAGCGCGACTTGCACCAGCACCCGGAAACCTCAAGCCGACGATACAATATCGATCAAACTAATCACTGATTTGGATGGAAATTAATAGAAAACCCACTTTAATGAGATGCCTTCACATACACAATACAAAAAAAAAGTAATATTAAGAAATAAATAAAAACACTTGATTACCTAAGTTGTTAAAAATTATGAAACCCATCTTGAATTAAAAAAAATATACAGTCATATTCACACACTAGGTCACATCAGGGAACAACGGACGACAACGCGAAACTGAGCGAGCTTCCTTCCAATGACGCATATGCAGTTAAAATCGATCCAGCCTCCGCAGCAACCCCCTCCCCTCCTCCCCCCGGACACGAGCGATGCCTATTTTAAGATCCCAGGTTCACGCATGCGCAGTTAAAGTCGACGCAGTACCTGTCACCTTCGAGCTGCAGCCCTATTCAACACCCCACCCTACAATCCAATATCGATCAGACAGGTCACTGATTTAATTAACTACACATTATTAAAAACGTACTGATAATGATTTTATAAAAATGTAAAAAAGAAAAATAGATAATTAACGCGCGAGGACAACGGACTACACCAAAACCGAGCCGCACCCAAGCGGCGGCCATTTTCTAGATGCGTATATCTCAACTTCGAGCATGGGCCTGTCGAAGAGAAGCGCGACTTGCACCAGCACCCGGAAACCTCAAGCCGACGATACAATATCGATCAAACTAATCACTGATTTGAATGGAAATTAATAGAAAACCCACTTTAATGAGATGACTTCACATACACAATACAAAAAAAAAGTAATATTAAGAAATAAATAAAAAAACTTAATTACCTAAGTTGTTGAAAATTAAGAAACCCATCTTGAATTAAAAAAAATATACAGTCATATTCACACACTAGGTCACGTCAGGGAACAACGGACGACAACGCGAAACTGAGCGAGCTTCCTTCCAATGACATATATGCAGTTAAAATCGATCCAGCCTCCGCAGCAACCCCTCCCCTCCTCCCCCCGGACACGAGCGATGGCTATTTTAAGATCCCAGGTTCACGCATGCGCAGTTAAAGTCGACGCAGTACCTGTCACCTTCGAGCTGCAGCCTTATTCAACACCCCACTCTACAATCCAATATCGATCTAACAGGTCACTTATTTAATTGAATACACATTAACAAAAACAAATAAATAATTCACGAGCGAGGACAAGTCAAAGGACAACGGACTACAACTAATCTGAGCAAAATTGCTTCCACTCACGCATGTGCAGTTCTAACCGAGTTGGCTTCTGCAGCAACCCCCTCCGCACCCAAGCGAAACTCATTTTGAGACCGCGGACTTACGCATGCGCTTTCACCCAGCAACAGCCACCACACCCAAGCGGCGGCCATTTTCTACATGCATATATTTCAACTTCACGCATGCGCCTGATAAACTGACGCGCTCAAACCACAAGCCAACAGTACAATATCGATCAAACTAATCAGGAATGAATTCTGAATGGAAATTAATTTAAAAAAAAACTTTAATACGATGACTTCACAGACACAATACAAAAAAAAAGTAATATTAAGAAACAAATAAAAACACTTGATTACCTAAGTTGTTAAAAATTATGAAACCCATCTTGAATTAAAAAAAATATACAGTCATATTCACACACTAGGTCACGTCAGGGAACAACGGACGACAACGCGAAACTGAGCGAGCTTCCTTCCAATGACGCATATGCAGTTAAAATCGATCCAGCCTCCGCAGCAACCCCCTCCCCTCCTCCCCCCGGACACGAGCGATGCCTATTTTAAGATCCCAGGTTCACGCATGCGCAGTTAAAGTCGACGCAGTACCTGTCACCTTCGAGCTGCAGCCCTAGTCAACACCCCACCCTACAATCCAATATCGATCAGACAGGTCACTGATTTAATTAACTACACATTATTAAAAACGTACTGATAATGATTTTATAAAAATGTAAAAAAGAAAAATAGATAATTAACGCGCGAGGACAACGGACTACACCAAAACCGAGCCGCACCCAAGCGGCGGCCATTTTCTAGATGCGTATATCTCAACTTCGAGCATGCGCCTGTCGAAGAGAAGCGCGACTTGCACCAGCACCCGGAAACCTCAAGCCGACGATACAATATCGATCAAACTAATCACTGATTTGGATGGAAATTAATAGAAAACCCACTTTAATGAGATGACTTCACATACACAATACAAAAAAAAAAGTAATATTAAGAAATAAATAAAAAAACTTAATTACCTAAGTTGTTGAAAATTAGGAAACCTATCTTGAATTTAAAAAATATATACAGTCACATTCACACACTAGGTCACGTCAGGTAACAACGGACAACAACGCGAAACTGAGCGAGATTCCTTCCAATGACGCATATGCAGTTGAAATCGATACAGCCTCCGCAGCATCCCCCTCCCCTCCTCCCCCCGGACACGAGCGATGGCTATTTTAAGATCCCAGGGTCACGCATGCGCAGTTAAAGTCGACGCAGTACCTGTCACCTTCGAGCTGCAGCCCTATTCTACACCCCACCCTACAATACAATATCGATGTAATCGGTCACGGATTTAATTGAATACACAAAAACGTACTCCAAAATGTTATAAAAATGTAAAAAAGAAAAATAAATAATTCAAGCGGGACTACAAGTCAAAGGACATCGGACTATCACGCATAACGAAGCTTTCACTCACGCATGCGCGTTGAAACCGACCTAGTTTTAACAGCAAACCACACTGATCCCAAGCAGCGGCCATTTTGAATACTCCATTTTCATGCATGCACCTGTTTAAATGATCCACTAATTGCACCAACACCCAAAACCCTCAAGCCGACAGTACAAAATCGATGTGACTAATCACTGATTTTAATAAGAAATAATAATAATAAACACAATACATTAAAAAAATAATAAAGAAATCGAAAAAAAACTTAATTACCCTCGTCAAAGTCAAAAATTAGGAAACCCATCCTGAATTTGAATAAAAATTAAAAGTATACAGTCACATTCACGCGTGAGGACACGTCACTAAAGAACAGACTACCGCGCCGAACTAAGCATCCGCTCACGCATGCTCAGTTAAACAGACGCAGTTTATGCAGCACCCCCTACCTCACCTAAAAGGCAGCCATTTTAAACACCCGGAACGGACAATACAATATCGATCGAACCGGTCATTGATTTGAGTAGAAATTAATAAAATAAAAACATGAGATGACTTCACAGACGCAATCATCAAAAAATTAATAGTGCTGGTTGCCTATGTTATCGCATATTAAGAAAGAAAGGACTACCACACTACCACTAAGCTAGCTTTCACACTCCGTCACTCACTCACGCATGCGCATATGAAACCAACTCAGTTTCTGGCCCCTACCCCACACCCACGCAACATCTATTTTAAATACCCATTCCGGAATCCATTATTAATTAAAACACAGCAACAGCCACTGCTCCCAAACGGCGGCCATTTTTTTTCCCCATCTTCACGTATTCGGCTGACGGTTTTCTAATATCTCTGACGTACGCATGCGCTCACACACGCATGCGCAGTTGAAATGCGGCAATAGCCACTGCACCCAAGCGACGGCCATTTTGTTTGACCTACTTCGACCCGCTATTTACACAGATACCTAGAACTTTCAAGCCGACAGTATAAATTAAGCAAACTAATCACCGATTTGAATAGAAATTAATAATAAAAACACATTTTAATAAGATGACTTAACAGACTCAACAATTAAAGAAATCAATAAAAAAAACTTGATTACCTAAGTTGTAGAAAATTAAGAAACTCGTTCTGAATTTAAAGAAATTTAAAAGTATACAGTCACATTCACACGCGAGGCCACGTCAGAGAAAATGGCGTACCACGCAAAATTGAGCTTCCACTCACGCATGTGCAGTTGAAACCGACTCCGCTTCTGCAATAACCACCACCACACCCTAGGGACGGTTTTCTAATATCTCTGACGTACGCATGCGCTCACACACGCATGCGCAGTTGAAATGCGGCAATAGCCACTGCACCCAAACGACGGCCATTTTGTTTGACCTACTTCGACCCGCTCGACAGTATAAATCAAGCAAACTAATCACTGATTTGAATAGAAATTAATAATAAAAACACATTTTAATAAGATGACTTCACAGACTCAATAATTAAAGAAATCAATAAAAAAAACTTGATTACCTAAGTTGTCGAAAATTAAGAAACCCATCTTGAATTCAAAGAAATTTAAAAGTATACAGTCACATGCACGCGAGGTTACGTCAGAAAAAACGAAGTACGCGCAAAATTGAGCAAGCCTCCTTCCACTCACGCATGTGCAGTTGAAACTGACTCAGCTAATATCCCAGACTTACACATGCGTTTTCACACTCAGCCACTCACACACGCATGCGCAGTTGAAAGGCAGCAACAGCCACCGCACCCAAGCGGCGGCCATTTTGTTTATTCGACGCGCTATTTGCTCCAACACCCAGAACCCTACAGTATAAATCGATCGCACTAATCACTGATTTGAATAGAAATTAATAATAAAAACAAATTTTAATTAGACGACTTAACAGACACAATAAAATAAGTAATAATAAAGAAATATATAAAAAAACTTGATTACCTGCGTTGTCCAAAATTAAGAAACCCATCTTGAATTTGAAATAAAATTAAAAGTCTACAGTCACATCCACGCGCGAGGACACGTCACTAAACAACGGACTACCGCGCAGAACCAAGCATCCACTCACGCATGCTCAGTTGAAACAGACCCAGTTTCTGCAGCACCCCCTACCTCACCCAAAAAGCGGCCATTTTATGCACCCATCTTCGCGCATGCGCTGTTCGAAATGAAACAATATATGCACCAACACCCGGAACCCTCAAGTGGACAATACAATATCGATCAAAGCAAGCGTCCTTCTATTCACGCATGTGCAGTGGTTTCAACCTCTCAGCCTTTGCAGCACCCCCCCGCACCTCAGCGACCTCCATTTTACGATGCCGGGCACAGGCATGCGCAGTTCAAGATGACGCAACATCCGCCGCCTTCAAGCTGCAGCCATATTGAACACCCAACCCTACAATCCAATATCGATCTAACGTCACTGACTGCTACAAAATAATGTAAATAATAATAAAGAAATCAGTAGAAAGTCCTAATTACCAAGAGTATTTTTTTAAAATCTATTCTGAAATTAGAGAAATTTAGCACACGTCAAGAAACAACGGCCACCACACGAGACTAAGCAAACATCCACCTCCGCCACAAGCCCACGCATGCGCATATGAAACCAACTCAGTTTCCGACTTCTACCCCGCGCCCACGCGACGGCCATTTTAAATACCCATCCTACAATCCAAATTATCGATTGAAGTCGTCACTTGCATCAAGTCCTCTTTTTATTTCAACAACATTTAAATCGAAAATAATATCTGCTGAGTTGACCTATAAACCGTATGACCGTATTCCGTAGCTTCTTCACCTAGCCACCCGTGCACGCATGCGCAGTTCAATACGACGCAATATCTGCTGCAACACCCTTCACCTCCAAACAGGGACCCTATTCACCTCACCTTGCAATCCAAAATCTGCAAGCGCCGCTCCACCCCCCCTTTGCTTAACTTTATTCTTGCTCCCTGCTCCCTCCCGCCCCTCCAACCCACTTTCTGACTCCATTCGAGGCTAACAACGCCAAAGCAACAATTTAATTGATTTCAGTCGCTTTTTTTCTGAGTGATGTAGTAACTTGCGTGAATAATTGACAACTCAAACCACACTATATAAAAGAATTTAATCGAAACGTCCGGTTTCAACAAAGCTCCTCGCGCTACTGATCGAACTTCCACTCCCCTTAACCTCATCTCACACATGCGCCATTCGAACTTCCTACTACGAAACCTCCCCCCCCCCCCCTCCCCACTCTCCACTCCCACTCCTCGATGACCGCCATTTTGAATTCTCACCTACAAGAACGGCGGTGTTGCCATATTGCTTTGCTGGTCTTCTCTCCTTGCGTGAACTTCAGCGCTTTTACGACCTATAAACTACTACACTAAAAATCAAAGTTATAAGGAGGAAAGAGATGATTCTATCCTGTGCGGTTAAACTTCCACCCTTACATTGCACCATTACATTAGCTTATGATTTTTTTTATAATTCCAAAATAACTTACTTTGAACCAAAATATTATACTATGAAATTTACTCTCGCGCTAGCTATTCAAAATATTAATAAGTACAATTTTAAAGCAAAGAAATAGTGGGTAGGTATATGAAAAATGAGATTCACCAAATGACATAATAATTAATACAAAGCGCAGCTTTATTTTATTTATATACTTAACTTTATTCGCTCAACACGAGAGTAACATTTCGCTGTATTTTGATTCAATTAATGCAGTAGAAGTCAGGGATAGAACCTCTCCCACCTCCACTTATAAATATTAACTCGCTTTCACCCGTTACAAAAAAAAAATGCAACATCTCAACTAACATAAGATTCCCTCCTCAAATCAGTTCTATAAAAAATGACAGTTCCATCCTACTTGTTACAGGCGCAGTTGACACACCCCCAAACGAATGCAGTACAAAAACAATCAAGGACCCTCTGCCTCCATCCCCTGCCTTCGACCCCCTCGCCTCCCTATGAAACCCTAACCATATTGTCTCCGTTCCTCGTTAGCTGTCTCACTCAGTAAAATCTCTCTCTCTCTCTCTTTCTCTCTCTCTCATTTCAGTTCCCCCCATCCCCTACCACGGACTGTACACCCCCCTATTGCGGTAGCTTGCCTCCTCCTCCCACTTTTGTCAGCCATTTTGAATTCCACAACCACAAAATTATTCGAACAAACCAATATAGACAAAAAGTACTGTGCCCCGGGTTAGAAAACGAAAAATATATTCAACGTAAATTTCTAAAATCTATAATATATATATATATATATATTTCGACGGAAACTGTAATAATACAAATAAAATAATAAGTCCTCACCTTAAATTGTGCCATCGTGCCTCGGTGTTCCACGAGCGCGGCACATTTTTGTTACATAATAAGTAATTTGAGTTTATACACCATTTGAAAGAATAAATAATTAATTAATAAGTACGCGGAGATCACGGACGTCCATATTTGACGGAGCTCGACGCGCAATTGCCTGCAGAGGACACTGCGTCGCGAACCCCGGGGGTGTAGGGAAGGAGGGACGATCGATAGGATTGCCGCAGTGTAGGACACCTAGATTTTAAATTTCGCCCTCTCTCGGCATTCTGACAAACTTCAACAAACTCTAACTGGGGAGCTTTCTAGATTTTCCACGTAAAATACAGCGCCATCTGTCGAACGTATCGAGAACTATTTTACAGTATTGTAACTATTTTTTAAACTAACTATTAACCAAATGGCCTTTGTAAGCCTCTGTAAGAATTAACATACATAATTTAAAAATAAAAAATAATATCTTAATACATGTAAAAAAAATTATATGAATTCCCGTGTCACGAAGTCCACACTAATCACCGATAAATCTCAACCTCAATGTGAAGGTAGCTTCGTATCATAGTGTAGGCGTACACTAAAAAGGATTCTCCTAAATTATTATCTGAACCGGAAATGGTACGAGTTAGGGCGATTGTTCCGAAACAAAAGTTATATAGAATGTCATCTTATGACGAAATAAAATAAAAATTTAAATCGGACAAATATTAGGTCCTTACATATGACGTTTAATTGGCGTTTTGTCGAACTAGCCACTTTGATCTCAAATAATGTTGCGTTACATTACTCAACCGCACAATAACGACGGAATTTTTAATCGTATAGTTACTTGTGATGCAAAATGGATACTGTACGATAATCGGAAACGCTCATTTGAACCGGCCAAATCCTATCCCAAGCGAAAGTTGATTCAGAAAAAGGTACTGGTGAGTGTTTGGTGGGCCGGTGCTGGTGTCATATACTAAATTCGTAAGATCTAGCTAGACAACAGCAGATCTGTATTGTCAGCAATTGCAAACCATGATGGAAAAGCCCACTCACTGCTGCATCATGACAATGTTAGACCCTTCTTCTACTTCGACTTCACGACAGACGGTCGCTAAATTAAAGGAGCTGCGATTGGGATGCCTCCGACACTTAACCATATTCCCCGGACCTTGGTCCAACAGATTACCACGTTTGTCGAAAATTTGACAATTTATTGCAAAAAAGAAACAATTCCGACGAGACAGTCCAAACCGCTTTCAAAAGATTTTATTGATTCTCACAAAATTCGCCAAAAATCTTTCAGCAATGGAATCAATGAACTACCTATAAAATGGCGAAAGTGAATACATAATAACAGTGCGTTAAAAATTATATATAACTTCATTTTTAAAAATCTCTTTACTTTTTGTATTATATACGCTAATTTTATATGTTCCTTACAATATGGTATGGTATGGGGAAAACAGTTTTCATATTTCGAGAGCTGTTAACTTGATAAACTCGGGCAGCGTCGGGCACCGTCAGCTTGTTGTATATAAAATACATAATTCATTCAAATAGAACAAACCAACGACAGATTATTTTTTTAATTTTTCCTATTTTGTGCGATGGCACACAGTTCACGAATAATCATAACAGAAAATACCATTCTGCCCGCACCTGCAATTTCCCCTACTGCACAAATACTTCTCTGCTATCAATTTTATGATCATTATTTTTGCTAATATTCTAGTACTTATTATAAAAATAAATAATCAAAGTAATTTAATAATCAGTAAGTAAGTAATTAAAAGTTTTCGTGAACACGAGCCTTATTACAAATTGTTTATGTAGTCACAATTCTCGAATTACTTCCAAGAATAATAATATAAAATACAATAGGTAATTAAGTTTTATTTAACAAATTCTAAGGTTTCAATTTTCAATAACAATATGTAACTAAGGAAGGGCTTCATGAGTAGGTGTTAGGAGGCATTTAAAACGATCATGGGCAACTCGAGGTACTTGGAATATCTGCACCTCAGCATGGCCCACCGACCCGGCGACCATATGGGCTCAGAGCCTTGTGGCGACCATAAAGAACGTGGTGGTAAAGGGCCGGCTTCTTATTGTCCGGCTGTCGGCCCAAGTCAAACTATTGTAGCCCGTCGATGAGCACGTCCCGAGAGCAGTGCACTGCTGAGGTCAGCCGCTTTGCATCACTGGGTTGGTTGTGGTTGCGGTTGAAAACTAGGCCTAAGCTTCCTGAACGATGAGACAGAAGGGTTCCATCTCCATCTGATGTCTATTACCCCGTCTCCAAAGACAAGTGATATGATGTGGATGTGGGACATGATCAAAGACATGATATGGGAGACGTTCAACATTCGCTTCGCCGTTCTCGGAGCGCGATCCGCCACCTTGCTCGTAGGCCTCCGCAGGGCTGGTCTGGAATCTAAATGCGTGCCCAAACTCCGTCCACTTATGCGTAGAGTGAAACACCGAGAGATTTTAGTCAGAATGTCAGCACTAAGAGTCCGCCCAAGATACTCGGCAATGCCTGTCCATCGTAACACATGTATAAGATACAGGTAATTTAGTTAAATGTATGAAAATAGGGAAGGCACTGATGCCTGTAACGCAGTCATAAGACTATCATAGCATCAACAGAAATTGCACAAGTTGTGTTGAAACAAATAAAGTTTTTATTGTAAATAATGCGATAAATTCATAAAATCTGTACATGTACAAGAAGTCCTGACTAACTGATTCATAATTAACATACTGACATACAGACAAAATTATTGAATATTTTGAAATTTAAGGATAAGAAAGGATTTTGCAAATGACAACACACCACCAGATGTTAACCTAGAGTGCGATTCACTGCTACCACAAAGAATTTTGTGCAGACAGCAGTCGCCTCAACTATGCCTGCTTAAGGAAATGAATGGGCACCATCAGGTTAACAGTGCACAAATTTTAGGATACCTAAATTCCTATCCTGGTCCACTCTAATTTTGTATATACTGTAATATGACATCAACCCAGCAGTTGTAGCTGTAGAATATTATAGATTTCAGAACAGTAAAGAGTCAATGGCAGAGTAAGTTTTAATGGTCAGAGCATCTGTATCTAAAGCGGAGGATATGGGTCCGAATTCTACACCAGCTCAGGCTGTTAAGTATAATTGTGTTTCGGTAGGATTCTCATATAGTTTTACATTTCAAAATTATTATTTTCATCCCAAAAAGCACTTTACAGTGATACAAAATAACTGAAAATTCAATCCTGTGAGTTAAATTTTTAATAAATGCAAATTTTAATAATGAACGCAGCCGGTCATCATTTGAACTTAGACCTTTCATTGAAATATTATGTAAGTAGTATCTCAGAAAAAATAAAACTAAAAATGTACTTAAATTAAAAGTTTTTTTAAAAGTCTATTCAGCGCAATTATTAATAAGTATAACCCTGTACAGCAATAAGTACGACTCCGACCTTATTTGAATCCTATTAGAATTTTAACCCGGAACGGAATCTACTAGTCCTAAAAAATCAATAATTCGGCCAAACCATGACGCACTTACTTCCTAACTCTTGTAAATTATATTCCGTGTTAGACAGGTAATTTATTTAGATATTATTATTATCCTTATTTTACAATATTATTCAAAATACTGCCAATTTTTATGTCGCAAATGTTTAAAATAGATAAAAAAACAAAATTATTAATATTTTGTAACAATATATAAGTACTTACAAAAGAAATCTTCCTTGTAGCCCATTTTGCACCTCGGGAGTACTGCTGGATGCACTACTTAATACCCTAAAGTTTAAAAAACCAATCGGCTCAAACAACCGCGCACTCCAAACCGTTGAGCTTATTCGACAAACTGACCGACTGAGGTAGGGAGCGGGAGGAGTATTAACGTAGTGACGTGAAACAATCGATGGTTTGAGCTAGTGTTGGACGAATTCAAAATAGATGAATGTGTGTCTTTAGTTTTCCCCCAAAATGTTATAATCAAAAATCCACCAATTTATTAAAAATATTTTTAAAACCAACTCAGTACTATACTTCCGTCGAGAGACTCTTTTTCGTTTTTATACATTGTATAATGACGTGCTGTGGTAGTGAACAACTTGTTAAGACATGAAGATTCGCTCTATTATAGTACAATAAGCAATAATTTTCCATGGTATCTCATGCCGTGTTAAATACCTACAGTTCAATATAAAAAAATAATTATAATACTAAAGACATGGCTGTATCAGCTTTGATCCTTATGTCTCAGAATGGGAGAACAAATTGAAATGGCTTTTCGTTTTACGCAAAGATTGTCTTACGAATGTTTTATTTAATATGTAAATCAGTTTCACTTTAACATCAGATAATATATAATTTACGAAGTAAATGAATAATATTATATAATTATGAAAATTTTGAAATAATATAAAAATCGTGAAAACATCTCTATGGTGAAAACATTAATAATAACGAAATGTCATTGTAATGTTATGCGAAACCGAAACGTTTTGACATTTGGTAACAAACGGCGACATGTTTTGTAGCGAATTATTATTACAAACATGCTAGAATTATTACATTATATATTTGCCGCCGACACGAGACGACAGCGTGTTCAGAGATAACTCTAAAAATCATCTCAAATGTCACAAACAGTCAAATATAAATTACAGAATGGAGTCTAAAGGTACAGCAAAGGTTCTATTCCAAAGGAATCAGCCAAATTACTATTCGGGAGTATTACTATGGAAAAGAGGAAGATAAGGCTAGCTATTAGAGGACAGACGATCCGAAGATAATTAAATAGTATATAAATACATTTTACGATGTACAATATTAACAAATAGCATTAAAATAAAGACTGGGAAAAAGTTGTTATCAAGGGAGAGACTGAACCTGAGTGTTCAAGGTTGAAGCTGCTCAGGGTAGAGAGGGCCGTGGAACATGCGACGCTCATAATCTTGCTTCTTGACCACATCCCTAACATGAAAATCTGAAGGCGTACGAAACTCACAGATATTGCGATCAAGCGAAAGTGGGCCGAATATGTTTGCAGAATAAAAGAATAAAATTTTCGCTTTGATCGACAACTCCCTGTGCTTTTGACTTAGGCCCCTGATAAGGATTAAATGAAAAAGCATAGTAATTTATTATAGGTGTATTATAATTATTTATAATCAATTTTATTAGTGAAAATAATTAATAATAAACATATGTTTGCGCAATATAAGCATTTTATTATAAAGAAGTTCCAAAAATACTCCCGATACACTATAACATAAGCATGTTACACTGATATGTATATGTTAGGGATAAAAAAAATTGTCATGTGCAAGGCCTTCGTAATACATGTTTTTATTGTACATACAGTTTTGCTTAAAGCCCCCTAGTAGCAGATTCTATGAATACTTATGTAATATTACACAACTTAGGCAGAGAAGCTCTGTTGCAGAGAACATAGCACTCCAGCAGGCTTTGGCTGAACAGTGCTGCCTTTATTGAGCAAAATGTTACTGCCAAATACAAGAAAACATTGAATTGTAAAATACCTGCATTTAATGTAAATTTTAATTAAATAAGAACCTTGCTACTATGAGTATATTAATATTTAAGTTTTACATTTTCATAACAAATTTCCCATCTAGTAAAAAGTATAAAATATATATAAATTTCAATAGACAAGCTCACGCTTCAGAACTACACAGAAATAAATTTGAGCATTTTTGTCTTCTACCATCACCTAAAAGAAGGTATTCTTTGGATTCTGAAGGAGGATCCGTGTGGAATAAGTATTAGTGCACTCCAAGAGCACGTGCGTAACTGTCTCTTCAGCCCCCATGCATCCTCTGCACAGGGGGCTGTTTGTAACATTAATGTTGTGTAAGTGTTTGTTGAGTCCACAGTGTCTCGTTATAATGCCAATGGCAAAGCGGAGTTGGGTTCGGTTAAGGCCAAGCAGGTCTCTAGTGAGCTGCCTGTCAGTTTTTGGCACTGCTTCCCTTGTTTGTCGGCAGTCCGTCGTCTGGTGGGTCCAAATAAGTTCATGCAACTCACCTGTCTTTTGACGCAACCAACCTCACACATATTGGAATGGCAGTGGGGCTATGGGGTGCGGACCAATGGTGGTCAGCGACGAGCCCCTCCGGGCGAGTTCATCTGCCGCGTTGTTCCCCAGAGATTTGCTATGTCCCTTGAACCACTGTAGCACGACACTGTTGGTGCTGCAGACCTGTTCCAGGGTCAGGTGACATTCGTAGATCAGGGCTGAAGTGATGCAGTAGTTGTCGAGTGCCGACAGAACAGCTCTGCTGTCGGATAGTATTCGGATATTCTGATTCTCGACTCTTCTCTGCAGTAAGGCGTTGGCAGCCTGGATTATCCCTACACATTCTGCTTGAAAGATTGAGCTGTCAATGTCTAGGGCCACTGCTATGTGTATATTATTGTACATTCCATGATTTAAAAGTAAATTAAATAAACAAATCCCCTCCTATAAACTGATTGATTTTTATAATATTTAGGTGGGCGGTGTTCTCTGACTAATGATTGTTTTATACAAGACATCACTAACATCGTTTTTAATCACTGACTCCTGGTTAACAATATTTTCTTGTTTAATTTAATCAAAGGTATTACAAATAGGTAATCAATATTTGAAAATAAAAATATTTTCGAAAAAGAAAATTTATTTCAAAAGTTACATAAAAATTACATTAGTAAATATATGTTTTGAGCATTTCTCATAAGATTAAACTATACTGATTATATTATTCAAAAACTCAAATCTTAGAAATATTATGAAAAAAACTAAAAATTGATCACATGTAGTTGCCAAAACAATACTAATTATACTATGTTATATAAAAACACTACTAAAATAAATTATGTTAAATTATACAAGTAGTATATGGAATGATTAAATGGAAATACTCATGGATATTTTGAAACTTAAATATTAGAAATAATATGAAATAAAAATAACAACTACATAACAAAAGCTTAGATCTAGTAATCATCAATCAATATTTTTAAACACATCTCTAAATGCATCCAATAATTTAAACAATTACTGAGCATAGAAAATAAATAATAATCTGAGATCTCGATTCAGTCACCAATCGATTGCTAAGGAAGTTTGACCGACTAATAAATCCAATCACATTGTTCCTTGATATAAAAGAGCATTGTCTACATGCTTTGAGATTACCAATTAACTATTTATACAAAATTTAAATAGGAACACTTAAAATTATAAAAACAATAAATGCAGTCAGGGCGAATTAGATTTCAAACATAATATAATATACTGAAATAGTTTCATGCATTACAATTATTTCTTAATTTTTTAAAATTTCAGTTTTAATTCACCCAGACGAATGTTTATATGGCACATAATCACAATGTTACATAATATTTACAGTAACTGGTTACATAAATGTTGTTAATTATCTGCATCAACGTATTCATCAGGGTCAGCGTCATCAGCAGCAGCATCAGCGTCAGCGTCATCATCAGCAGCATCATCATCATCATCATCATCATAGACTGAAATAAACAATTGCCATTATTTTACACAATTAAAGATATTAATATAACTAAAAATATTATTACATACCTACAAATGTTAAATTTGATGATGCTGAAACAAAAATACAAATTAAATATAAAAGTTTATACTAACAATAAGCTATCAAGAACCGCAAGCAAAATTCCAATTCTTTAACATTATCATTATTTTGTCAAACTTTAACATTCTCATCAAGATTGTCATGTATTGCGGTTTAGATAATATATGTTGTGGGTAGTCATGACAACTAGTCTGTAATCATGTGTAAGTAACTCAACAAACATAATATATTGTCGAGTTTACTGAAATAAACAATTGTAATTATTTTCAAGAAAATTAAAATATATGAATAATTAAGAATATTAAACAATACATACTTATATCATCAGACTCTCTGTGTTTGTTGGCGCTGAAACAAGAATAAAAATTAAATATAACAGTTTATCGTAACAATATTCTATCAAGAAGTGCAGTAAAATTCCAATTTTTAATATTATCACTATTTTGTCAATTCACATTAATGCACTATATAAAATAAACATTTATTCCAGTATAACGAAAGCTTCTGTCAAAATAACTAGAATACAATGTCACAATAGAGGTTATCATTACATCTATCTTACAGTGAAAACAAAAGCGAAGCTTTTAATGAGCTGGAATTTGATCACTGATCCATAGATTAATGATTGACCTCCATTCGCATGGCGACTCGCACATGACTCTCGACCATAGCAGAGTTAAAATGTACAGCTTCATTATAATACAAAAACATAATGTTTGAATGAGAAGTGAGACAATTTGCTATTGATTAAAAATTTGTAGAAATGAATCTATGTTTTAACTTTACTACAAATGAGAATTGCCCCTTGGTATCTTGAATGCGAGCACCATGCTTAATTTGTATAAGTATTTTAGTTAGTTTATAGTTTACAATATGTATTAATTTTATTACATACCTCTCGATCATGTTAACTTTTTGACTTACATTGTTTAATAAGTTTTCAAGATGGTTAATTTTAATATCTGAAAGAATAAAAACAAAGTATATATTTTAATGAAAGCTTTAATGTTGCTTGCAGCAGCATGCAAAAATGTTTATAACTTACCAAGATTTTGCATTTTTCGGAAAAAAGCTAAAGCTGTAACGCCAACCATTAAAGAAACGCTGGCCATGGCAGCAACAGTAATGTTTCTTCTATTCATTTTATATTTATGCTATCATACGCCAAATCTAAATACAAAATCATTTCTAATTAGATATTTTTATTTTAGCACGTCATATGACCGCACTCCGCCTGGTGTTAAGCCAGAGTGCGATCCATGAGCGGAGGCGACTGCTGTCAGAGAAGGGGATCTGCAAACAGCAGTCGTGCCCGCTATGCCGGCTTAATGAGATGCCTCTTCACACTGCGCTTGAAGGATCCCATGTTATAGGAAGGGTGTAAGACGTGACTGGGAAGGTCGTTCCACAATTTGATGGCACGACAGAAGAAGAAGCTAATATTAAAATTGCTTTTTACAAATCATTATGAAAATCCTTAGTGGTGAAAAAAAGACTAAGATTTCTGTAGTATGATGGTGACAATGATGATCAAAAATAAGCATGTTTTACTACAGACATCACACTCGATCTCGTTTAGTTTTCGAGAAATAAAGCTATATATTATAGGTACCTTAAGTTCAGCGAACCGCGGCGGCCAGCGATATAAACTCTAAAATTAGAATATTGTAAACTTGAATTACAATTTTCGAAAACTAATCAAGATAAATACGATGCCAATTGCTTAACTTTGATGTTACAATAAGTCATTTCAAAGGGTCATAGAAATCACAGTCGAGCCGGAGAAAATCTCAAGACACTGCAGTTCAGATTGTGTAGGGATACAATACCTTGAGCTGAAGTCTGATTGTAGTTTGACGAAGAACTTGAGATAAAACCTTTCTTCGCACTACCGCCAGCGCCCACTCGAATAGATAAAACGTAGGAGTAATAATGTACTTTGGGTAACTTGTGAAAAGCCGGTTGATCAAGACTTGTTCTGTTTTTCTATTCTGGGAAGTCAAAGGGACCAAAGCCCATACAGCTAAGTCTTCACGTTCATATAATAATATATGAAGGCGGGACATAAATCTGAAAATTTAAGCTTTGGGATAGGCGGCTCTGTAAATAAAATAATTATCCTGGAAGAAAAATAAAAACACGTTCTATTTTTAATTGTATATCCACTCAGCGTTAACACTTAAAGGACCAAAGGAATAGTCTCCCGCCAAAAACGATATTTTTAATGACATTATAACAATCTGCCAGTGTCGAAGTAAATATGTTCCTTGCCGAGGTTCCTTGGTTTGGACCACGATATACTATCTATGGTTTTGACACTTGCTTCAACCAATAACACTCTTGTACTATAGTATTACTGTCATTGCTAGTGGAGAAGTTTCCATTTTTAATAGACTAAATTGTCTCTGCTCGCTAGCTTCCCTCGAGGAAGCCAAGTAAAGCAACGCGCATGCGCACGTCACTAAATTCCCTGAAGCCTGAAGTGAGGGTCGGGGAGGAAATATATGCATGTACTACTATTAGTATATAGTTAGAAATTAAGGCGTATTGCTGGTGCGCGAACTTACTGGATTTGCTCGTGAAAACAGTACTAATCGATTATTTTGCGTCGGGACGCTTTCTGAGGCTCGAGCCTTTCTGTCCTCCAGCCAATAGCGACACTCCGTGTGTTTCCTTTGTGTCCCGAGTTTGCGACTGCGCGAGTTCTATGAATAATGATATTCGTACTGGGACGCCATTAGGTAGCGGTTGTGAAATTCCATTAATGACTCTTCAGAGTAGTTCCGTTTCGGGTATGCAAGAAACAATGATATCGCCCGAAGAGCCGTATGAAGAAGTAGATTTCTTCATATCCAACTTCACAGTGCTGGATCCAGACATATTGCAGATGTGGCTTGATGGATATAACTGTAAGTAAAAACCAATTAACTTTTTAATAATGTGTGCATAGCTTAGCTTAACACTGTATATGTAGTTTTACAAATATGTGCTATATATTTTCAGCACGTGAGACGGTATCGACACTGCACCAGACAGCGTTAGACGATGGTACTTCACCTAATCTAGAATATATCGCCAGTGATGTCCTGGACCACTACAGGTAAAATTAGCTAAATGAAGCGTTTTCACTAATCATACATAATAAATATGGATTTCAATTAAGATCGGTTTAGTTATGGGCGTGGCTGGGTGTTTTTTATTTGGCTGAGCACAATTGTTGAATGATAATTACTAAACATTCCAGAGGCTTTGTACTGCTGGAACGTCTATTGCATCATCCTTCAAAAATGGAAGAGCAGACAGTTTTCCAGATAGACGAAGGAGTGAAGGAACGACTTATTGCAAAGTATGTATCAGACGACGCATCACAAACAATTGTCTTAACAAATAGTTATGTAATAAATACCTCATTTGTTAAAGGTATTATGCTCTTGATGACTCTGTACTCCGGGAGCTGTTGGGGCTCCGATTGACGTCGAAGACTCGTAAAGATTTGGATGAGGTAATAATTAAAACAAATTGTAGATTTATTTTTTAATCTTGAAGAGCAGCTGTGGTCTAGTGGTAAGATGCGTGAACTCACAATCAATGAAATCTATGTTTAAACCTCACTAATTTTGACTGGTACCAATGTAACTTTCTTATATCTACTTTGTTCACTCAGTGACACTATTGGCACTATTAAAGTATGGTAGGCAGACCGATAATGGTTATTAGCCCAGTCTGCCATTCTGAGGTAGTACCACTACTTTCGAAGGTAACGCCTTTGAAATGACCTTGTCCCGTTTTAGGAGCAGTCTCCTCAGGCCAGCATAGCGGAGGTGACTGCTGCCTGTAGAGATTTCTACAGAAATTACAAAATAGCAGTTGTTTCCGTTCATGGACCGCACTCTAGCTTTACGTCGGGCGGAGTGTTGTCTTATGCCGAGTTACAATAAAAAAAATATTAAATGATAACTATGAATTTTTGTTTTAAGATATATCTTTAAAAGTAACAATTCTTTTTATTTAGGTAGCAGAAAGGACTGGGATACGTCTGCGTTCCTGTCGGCGTCAATTTGACAATCTGCGTCGCGTTTACCGCAGCATGGAAGATGTTCCCGGGAATTTAGAAACAAACATTCAAGCTATGTTTGAGCTGCCTTTAGAACTCGCACGGTAAATAACTCATAATTTATTTATTACAACAATACGATACAATTGCCATACCTTTGTTCATTAAATATTTTTAAAAAATCTACAATGTGTTCAAATTTTTTATACATTCTGATGTTTTAACATAAAATATATTTGTATATTACAGTAAATACAGTGTGGTTGTGTTCTTCTCCTGTCTTGGCTTCGACGTCACGAAGAGGAAGCTTCAAAATTTGACATTTGAAAACTTTTATCAATGTGGACGTGTAAGATTTATTTTACTTTAACTCTTTAACTTTGCAATTGACTAAACTTTATGACATTTACTATAGGCACTATTAAAGAGTGGTAGGCAGACTGATGATGTTATTAGTCCAGTCTGCCACCCTGTGGTAGTACCACCACTTTCGAATGTAACACCTGTGAAGTGACTTTGTCGCGTTTCGGGAATAGTTTGAAAGTAGCTAGGTATAACGAGAGGAGTGTGCGCTGTCAATCTGGATGGTACATGCTCGTCTTCTCAAGAGGAGGCCTTGAGGTCCTTCTAGTGGAGGCGACTGCTACCCAAACAGATTTCTCTGTAGTAGCAGTTGTTTCCATTCATGGACCGCAGTCTAGCTTTACATCAGGCGGAGTGTTGTCACATGCCGAGCTACAATAAAAAAAATATTTATTATTAAAAATTATTTCGGTAATTAATTGATCAAATCTCTCAATAGGCAATGATGGCGCGTTGGACATATACATGCTCTGGTCCTGAGTACTATGACACTGAAATTGATCGCGAATTCATGATGGACTTGCGCGAGAGCCGAGTGCTTATCGACAACGAAAAAGAACATCAACAGTATGTAGTTTTTTTTCTTTAACAGTTTTTTATATGTTCGTGAGTATTTATCACTGGAACTACACGCGCAAGAGTAATTTGTATGTGGAAATGAGACAGTTTATAAATTTGCACGTGAAAAGTTTCTAAATAAATCATAAAGGCCATGACATTTTATATATTATTGTCATCTATTTTTAGTCGCTGCTGCATGATCCTGAAGAATATGATGTCTGAAGCTGGGTATGCAGAATTAGAGCTTAACTTTAGGTTTGTAAACATTTTAAATAATTTCTTTAAGTAAAAAAGATACTGAGAATAATTATTTTTTTAAAAAGAACACATACACAAACTGAATAATAAATAGTCGTTTCTTTCTGGATGGGTTGAGAAATGCCTCCAGTACTCATCCATACAGTCTGTGTCAGCAGCCGGCTAGATCTTCAGTTTTTTTTTAAATTCAATTCTCTCATCCGGAATAATCATCTAAATGGACACTGATCTGATACTTGAGAGCATAGAATGGTTTAATGTACTATTTAATTCAAATTTACTTATTATTACAGGATGTACTCCCGCGCTATCATCGAATTGGCATATGGACTGCATCGTTCCAGAGAATTTAAACATTTCTTCAGTGAATGTTTGGAAAAGTAATACACTAGAATAAGTATACATACACACATTTATGAAAATGACCATGGAATATTTTTTTTCTGGTCCTTTGGGAAGGTTTGGGGTTATGTCAGACTCCAACCTAGCGTTCGCATAACAACTAAATCCCCATGACGCATAGTGGACGGAGTATGGGTACAGTTAGCATTCATCCAGACTAAATTACAACACCCTGGGGTATCAAACTCCTAATTTTTTTTTATATATCAAGCTAAGATCTCGGAAAGTAAAGATGGCCAATATTCTATGAAAACTGTACGATTGTTTTGTTATATATTGTACTTTTGTCATAGGCACTGAGTGAACTGAGTCAAGCGCAGTGCGCAGATGAGCGCGCGCAGTGACATCTCATCCCGACCCAACTGCTGGCTGCAGATTTCTCTGTCAACAGTCTCTGATAGCAGCCGCCTCCGTTCATGGATCGCACTCTAGTTTAACATTAGGCGGAGTGCGGTCATATGACGTGCTAAAATAATAATAAAAAAAAAGATACTGCCCAGGATTAATTTAACAACTCTGTCACAGTTGCTCTAATTTTATGTTTTATGTTACGGTATTAAAATATGGGTTAAAAACAGGTGCGTGGAGCCGCTGCGACACAGCAAGTGGTCTAAAACGGAGCTCATTAACTTTTTGACCATTTACGAAACTACTGCAACTGAAATTGACGATATGAGGTAATTAATGCTTCTAAAAATAATTCTGTGGATTGTTCGTCATTTTATTAGCTATACGGTTTTGGTCTTTATTATTAAAGGACGTAGGGCTTGTTTTTGTTTGCTTCAAAGTATGCTTTTAAAATTACGAATATTCTACAATTTTACGAAATAGAAAGAAAATCAAGATATAAAATTAATAGGAGTCAACCAGAGTCAATAGTGTATGTACATTTTAGTTCGATTAGATTAAAAAGTGTGACTAATTTTTATATTCGTTTCTCTTTTTCATATTCTTCGGAACACTATTTGACAAAAAAAGCAAAATACGTAAAAAAATTTAATTGCTTCACGTTCTCGAAGAATATTTTTTGTTCAAACTTCAAACATTGTTCATGGAACATTTTTTCATTTGTACGTAACGCATTTTTTTTCATTGTTTCAGGACCGTATGGTGAGTTTTGGGCATTTTTAAATAATAAATAGCACAATTTTTCGTAGTTTAAACTTCTATACGATCAATATCGAGCTATAAAATACACTAACATTATTAAAACCAACTCCGTTATTGGTCGTATATTTAATAAAATAGTGAAATTAATTGTTTTGTCCATGTTTTCAAATGTCACATACATACATTAATATTACATTTCACACACTTCATCATAGAGTCTCTTTCTTTCAAAATTAAAACAATAAGCTTTAAATTTTTTCATTAAAGTTCCCATATATAAATATAAAAATTATAAAAATGTCTCCATAAACATTTCAACAGCCCGCGAGAATTGCTGCCGACTGAGAATCCTTCCAGGTATTGTATATAAAATAATATGTTTTTTATTTGGACGTTTTTATGTAGAAATTGTTCAGTACCTTTTATATGACGTTTTGTTTGGCAGCAAAAGATAATTAAATATTGTAAAATTATTGCTAAGCATTAGCAGAGCCGTCGCGTCATTATTTTGTACGCTTGCTTAGTAAAAATATAACGTAAAATTATTGATTAATTATAAAAGTCTTAGAGAATAGTGACGGAACGTTCCGTAGTACTATTGGACAGTTTCTACAGAACTTATATATCTGAATCATATTATCATCGGTGTTTGTAGGTTTTCGCTAGTCAATTCACATCATTAGTATACACTCCACCGGCCACATAGTACATGGATACCATTCAATATATATATATATTTTAAGAACAACACAAATATAATAATTATTAATACTAACATTGTTTTCACTTTCCCAGTTAATACATATTAACATTTAGATTTATTTTATTTATTTATCACAGAGTACGTGTGAATGTTTGGATATTTGTCCACCTATCACTCCACCGCACCACAAACTTGGTGATGGGATAGTGCCACCACTTTCAAGTGTAATACCTCTGTGTGACCTATTCGCGTTTCAGGATCAGCTTGGAAATGGCGGGTTATAACTAAAGGAGTGTGTTCTGTTAATGGATTATCCACATTCGTCACCTCAAGCCGGCATAGCGGAGGCGACTGCTGCTTGCAGAATTTCTTCTCTGGTAGCAGTTGTTTTCGTTCATTGATTGTACTCATGTCGAGCTATTAAAAAAACTAATTATTTATCTTATAATTTTTAGTCCCAATTAATAAAAATATTTTAATGTAAAGTTTATTTTATATATTAATGAATGGTCCTTAAAATTAACATTAAGAGATTTGTACTAAACATTGTTCTGCAGTCTGAGACACACCAATGTGTATCAACATCACTTGCCCGCCAGGGCAGTTCAACTCTCCGGTGAAATATCCTCAAGTTCCTATGTTTCTTCTCAGAGCCAAGTATGATCTTACATTAACGATGTAGCGGTGTAATGTGAGAACTCTCTCAGGCCTGACACACAATAAAATATAGAGAATTCAAGTGATATTCACGCATTTTGCTATCTACGGACCTGCAGAACAAGCATTCAGTGTGACAAATCCCTAATCGTGATGCTGAATACTAGTGCTAAACATTCCATGCATGGCTTCTTGTTAATGCACTTATAATAATGCAATTCATACAAGTTCGAGACTACTGGTGTTTTTATATCTTGAATGTTATGCAGAAAATATAATTGTAATTAAAAAAGGTCAATGCCCATTTTTGACCCACTTGATATAAAATATTCTAAAGTAATAACTTATCGATCCAATCTATAGAAAATGTATAATTACATAAAAAACAGATGTCATCAATTATTAAAACGTTTAATATATTAATAACCTCAGTAATTGTACATCCTCAGTCTAATTACTCAATAACCTGGGTGAAAAAATTAAAACTGATTAGTGATAAGGATTTATCTTTATCCTTATTATAAGTAAGGATTTATTTCCTACAAAATTAACTAAAAATCATTGATGAACTCGAGAAAAAATTTGTGGGCCCATTTCCCTAGGCGAATGGACATTCTCCTTTAAAAGTTGTTTACTAAGTAGATTATTTAGGATGTTTGCTTTATTTTAGAAATTGTTATACAATTATTTCGTAGACTGCGTTTTATTCAGAAATTGCAAAATAAATATTTGGTCAAAATTCTGCAACGCAATAAGTTCACTTTAGTAGTATCCAACGTCTACCACCCACCGGTGGACGACGGCAGTGAAATTCGTATGAAATAAATATGGTTTATATATTAAACGCAATGTTAGTAAACATGCATGTCATGGTGTTGCTTGCAATATTGTGTGTTTGGTATGTTTCTAATTAGTTAAAAATTTGTTATCAGGGAAGGCGAGTTGGTCGAGATTTGGCATCGCTTCATGGCTGTTGCAATTCGTTGTATTGTCACAATGTACTAGTGTTTTTTATTCAAATATACTGTGGTCGACTAGTCATGTTGGTCTCATTTTAATGTCATGATGATCGGTCAATATTTATGGATGATTAATGGGGCGACTCCGCTATTTACCGCTAGATGGCGTTGATGAACTCCGTTCAACCTTGGATGAAGATTTTCTGTTGATTTAGAATTTGAAACAAATCAAGATTGTTATTGTAAATAGGAAATGCTTCATTGTTAAATATATAAATTAAGTGCATATTCGTCTCCTCGAGCCGGCATAGCGGAGCGCACTCTAGCTCAACATCAGTGTGGTTACAAGCCGAGCCGATAAAAAACAAGATCAGATGACACTAAAATAAACTGTGTAATATTTTAAACATATTGTGTAAGTAGGTGTTATTATACTTCTCATTGTATTCGATGTCTATTTAATATACATTGGTGCCACATTGGTGTGAATAAATGAGGGTATGTGAAAATTTAATGGACTGATTTGGATCGAAATTATATTGTGATGAAAGGCAAAGCCATGTGGCATTTTTATATTTCTTAGTATTGTGAACACGGTGTTTTTATTATATACGTGGAGTTTTGTAGTGTAGTAATTTTTATAATATATTATACATAATGTCTCATCGCTCGCAACTTATTATGAGGATAATCAAGATTGATTATGGGTTCACAGTTTCATCCCACTCAGTTTATTTTTCTTGATAATAGGTAGTCGAAATTTGTTCCCAGTGTGCAATCTACGAGTATCTCATTACCATAATTTATGAAATCAGTTCAGCAGTTTACGCGTTTACATTTATAACATTTGTATAGATTTTATTATAAAGTTGTGCCGCATGATTTAACATTAAGTATAAGTATTGATCACACAATTTAAACTCTCTCCACATTCGAATAGATAATGTTATTTTAATATTTAGCTGAGTAGATCACATAATTATTTGTAAAGAAGTGCCACACATTCTCTCACGGTCTATTGTAAATACATATAAAAGATACTTAGATTTTTAGTAGGGAATGTATCTGATACAGTAACAAGTGGTACGACGCAGATCGTACATATTTACTACTCGAGGGGTCGCTGCATTCGGAGAATAGCGGCTTATCAGTACAGTATCAGATACAATCCGTTTACACATCTTAAGTGAGGGCTTATTGTACATTGCTTTTCATAGGGGATATATACTCGTATATATACATATATATAAATATAGGTTTATAAGTTAAATAAGTAATTTGGTTAGGTTAACTGTTTGGGGAGATATTTAGGGAAGTAATTAAATTAGGACTTAAATTTGGCGTAATATATATTAGTATTATGCTTAGGTTAACCGTTTGGGGAGATATTTGGGGAGGTAATTAAACTAGAACTTAAATTAGGCGTAATATAAATTAGTAATATGCTTAGGTTAACTGTTTGGGGATATATTTGGGGAGGTAATTAAACTAGGACTTAAATTAGGCGTAATATAAATTAGTAATATGCTTAGGTTTACCGTTTGGGGAGATATTTGGGGAGGTAATTAAACTAGGACTTAAATTAGGCGTAATGTAAATAAGTAATATGCTTAGGTTAACTGTTTGGGGAGATATTTGGGGAGGTAATTAAACTAGGACTTAAATTAGGCGTAATATACATTAGTAATAAGCTTAGGTTAACTGTTTGGGGAGATATTTGGGGAGGTAATTAGAGTTAAATTAGGCGTAATATAAATTAGTAATATGCTTAGGTTACCCGTTTGGGGAGATATTTGGGGAAGTAATTAAACTATAGTTAGGCGTAATATAAATTAGTAATATGCTTAGGTTAACTGTTTGGGGAGATATTTGGGGAGGTAATTAAACTAGGACTTAAATTAGGCGTAATATAAATTAGTAATATGCTTAGGTTTACCGTTTGGGGAGATATTTGGGGAGGTAATTAAACTAGGACTTAAATTAGGCGTAATGTAAATAAGTAATATGCTTAGGTTAACTGTTTGGGGAGATATTTGGGGAGGTAATTAAACTAGGACTTAAATTAGGCGTAATATAAATTAGTAATAAGCTTAGGTTAACTGTTTGGGGAGATATTTGGGGAGGTAATTAGAGTTAAATTAGGCGTAATATAAATTAGTAATATGCTTAGGTTACCCGTTTGGGGAGATATTTGGGGAAGTAATTAAACTATAGTTAGGCGTAATATAAATTAGTAATATGCTTAGGTTAACCGTTTGGGGAGATATTTGGGGAGGTAATTAAACTAGGACTTAAATTAGGCGTAATATAAATTAGTAATATGCTTAGGTTAACCGTTTGGGGAGGTAATTAAACTAGGACTTAAATTAGGTGTAATATAAATTAGTAATATGCTTAGGTTAACCGTTTGGGAAGATATTTGGGGAAGTAATTAAATTAGGCGTAATATAAATTAGTAATATGCTTAGGTTAACCGTTTGGGGAGATATTTGGGGAGGTAATTAAACTAGGACTTAAATTAGGCGTAATATAAATTAGTAATAAGCTTAGGTTAACTGTTTGGGGAGATATTTGGGGAGGTAATTAGAGTTAAATTAGGCGTAATATAAATAAGTAATATGCTTAGGTTAACCGTTTGGGGAGATATTTGGGGAAGTAATTAGGCGTAATATAAATTAGTAATATGCTTAGGTTAACCGTTTGGGGAGATATTTGGGGAGGTAATTAAACTAGGACTTAAATTAGGCGTAATATAAATTAGTAATAAGCTTAGGTTAACTGTTTGGGGAGATATTTGGGGAAGTAATTAAATTAGGTGTAATATAAATTAGTAATATGCTTAGGTTAACCGTTTGGGGAGATATTTGGGGAGGTAATTAACTAGGACTTAAATTAGGCGTAATATAAATTAGTAATAAGCTTAGGTTAACTGTTTGGGGAGATATTTGGGGAGGTAATTAGAGTTAAATTAGGCGTAATATAAATTAGTAATATGCTTAGGTTGACCGTTTGGGGAGATATTTGGGGAGGTAATTAAACTAGGACTTAAATTAGGCGTAATATAAATTAGTAATAAGCTTAGGTTAACTGTTTGGGGAGATATTTGGGGAAGTAATTAAATTAGGCGTAATATAAATTAGTAATATGCTTAGGTTAACCGTTTGGGGAGATATTTGGGGAGGTAATTAAACTAGGACTTAAATTAGGCGTAATATAAATAAGTAATATGCTTAGGTTAACTGTTTGGGGAGATATTTGGGGAGGTATTTAGAGTTAAATTAGGTGTAATATGAATAAGTAATATGCTTAGGTTAACCGTTTGGGGAGATATTTGGGGAAGTAATGAAGATAAGCTAATATATATAGAGTGGTAGGCAGACTGATGATGGTTATTAGTCCAGTCTGCCGTCCTGGGGTAGTACCACCACTTTTGAATGTAACACCCGTGAAGTGACCTAGTCGCGTTTCGGGATCAGTTTGGAAGTAGCCAGTTATAACGAGAGGAGTGTGCATTGTCAATTTGATAGTGCACATTCGTCTCCTCAAGTCGGTACAGCGGAGGCGACTGCTGCCTGCAGAGATTTCTCTGTGGTAGCAGTTGTTTTCGTTCATGGACCGCACACCCGCTTAACATCAGGCGGAGTATTGTCATGTGGGCGATAATAAAAATATATATGTATATATTTTTAAAATATTATAGTGCTTTAAGCTAAATAAGGAATTAGATTAAAATTCAAAATTTTCAGTTTAATGATTAATTAGAAGGGCTAAATTGACATTGTTAAATCTTCATGATGAAAATTCAATACAAAAAAAATTAATTCGCCAATTTTTACCGAGAGGAGCGTGCCCTGTCGATGGTGCACATAAGTCTCCTCAGCCAGCATAGCGGAGGCGACTGTTGTTATTTTTATGCTTTTGTAAGTTGTTCAGTTATTTACGTCAATTAGTCAATCTAATTAATGATTAAACTGTTGTGATAAATAATGTATTAAAATACATAATTTATTCGGAAAAGCTGCATTTGTACCTATTATATAATAATTATTATAGATTAATTAGATTTAGGTAAATGTTTAGTGATAATAGTTCGGTTGTAAGTAAAATAATAACCTTAGAATCCCATTAATTTTTTTTAAAGATTAATACAGGGTGGTAAGCAGACTGTTGATGGTTATTAGTCCAGTCTGCCGTCCTGGGGTAGTACCACCACTTTCAAATGTAACAACCGTGAAGTGACCTAGTCGCGTTTCGGGACCAGTTTGGAAGTAGCCAGGTATAACGAGAGAAGTGTGCACTGTCTATTTTGATAGTGCACATTCGTCTCCTCAAGCCGGCATGGCGGAGGCGACTCCGCTTACGGACCGCGTTCTAGCGTTACATCAGGCGGAGTTGTCATATGCTGAGCTACAATATAAAAGTGATATAATTTTTAACGGTAGTTAGTATGGATGTTGAAAAAACCTTAGCCGAACTATTAACCGGATTATTATCACTAATACTATAATACTAACACTGACCGTTTAAACGGATCTGATGTTTATGATGCACTCAATGGGTTAAAAAAAACTGTAGTTGTTAATAGTAGTTTTGTAGTCCATTTAGGGAAATGACGTAGAGTAATCGTGTAATCAGTAATATTTTCTTAGGCCTTAAAAGGATATGTGACGGACGCCTTGTATATAATTCTGCGGCGCCATGTCTGCCTTGTTTAATATTAAGAACTGCATAAATGAACACATGTATTTTTTATAAATATACAGGTTGTAAAAAGAGAGAGGGCATCGTCTCGTATCGAAATATCCAAAACAAACAATGTAAATGCTAGGATTGATATACAACTGTTGTCGCGATGTTCAGTTTGATAGACGGCCGAGTGCGCTTGCCTTAGCGATGTTATGACATTGCGGCTTGATTTATTTGAATATTTTTAAAAAGTTACTAATTTATAAAAAAAAAAAATTTTTATGAATAATAATTAAAAAAATCTAGCCATAACGTTTCAGTATTGATAGTGTAACACGTGGTTTTCGGTTTATTTTCTTAATTTTCGGTTTTCCGTAATTCCGTTTATGCCCGCAGTCCTTTTACACCCTGTATATAAGGAAATATGTGTTTATTTGTGTATTTAGATTTATTGAATGTGCGTTTGCATATCACTACGCATCGTTAAGATATAGTTTAATTTTGGTCTTATCCAAGTCCATCCAGAGACCTACGTGTATGCAAGCATTGTTTAGATGCCTCCTTTCGATGATATGATCAGCAAAGCGTAGGTGCTCGATGTATTTATTCGTAATTAATGTTTATGTCGTGAACTGCTTCAAATATTTATTGCACTTCTTTTTCTTTGCTCCTCTGTATAGTTTGTTCGGTGTTTTTGTATTTGGACGGTCTTAGTGGGATTAGAATTCACAGCACTTTATATATATAGCACCAGCACAAACTTTATACACCCCTTTTTTGTTAGAAGATTTGTTTTGTGTGATAAAACGTGGGAGATTCTTTTTTTTATTTTTGTATTTTTTTTATCTATTTGGCTTATAAAACGTGTAATGAGTAATATTATGAATTATATTGTACATATTCGTTAAGTTTGGAGCCACCTAGGGTGTCGCGGTTCGTTTAGGTTTAGAACGCCAAAATTAATATTAATACAATTATTAAGGTTTACTGGTAACTTGACGTTCTGTGCTTGCATCTTGGCTATAAAGTCGCGGTTTCTTAATTTATAATGTTAATTCATAAACATTATTTTTATTTAATCAACAAATACAACCATCATTTAACATTTCAAGCAATAAAAATGTCGAAGTTTAATAGTAAACCTGTAATATAGATAGAGTAGTATTTAGATTTTAATGTTAGTCGATATGATACAATCTAGATTCTAGAAATATAGAAGAACTTTGTGTATAATTTTATTTAAATCTTAATAATATGTACTCGTAAGTTATGACTTAAACCGTCCACTAGACGGGTCGAATCGGACCGGTCTGTTTCGTAAAATCTGCCTGTCATACATTTTATATAAGATCGCATTTACCTGAGACCCACCGTCACGGTTCGATTTAGGTGGACGCGGTCTTATATAAAATGTATGGCAGACGAAGACTTGCGATGCGCCCGACCCGACCCGACCCGCCTAGTGTCCAGTAACTTTAGAGGTGGTAAATAGATTGTTAATACAATTTATTGTCCCGGGGAAGTACCACCGTTCACATGATGGAATACGCGTCTAAGCACCACGTCCACGAGCGAATATATCTCATCTTATCGTCGGGTATCTCGTACATCTCTCGTAAACAAAATATATGGGATTTGTTATAACCACCTGCCGTATTAGAATTGATAGAGTTAGGTGGCACGTCGATAATAACGCCACGATAGACTTGCTCGTGGAGGTGGTGCTTAAATAGTTATGATCTATCTGTGGATTGCTGGGATGAGTTGACTTGACTTGACCGCTACGAAGACGTAGTAATGACAAAGGCATAAGTGAAATGTTGCTACGTCTGCGTGTTGTTACTTGACTTGACAGTTACGACTTGACTTAGATAGGTGACTATTTTTGACAATACGTTGTACTATAGTTATTGTAAATAATTAGAATATGTTAGTGTTAATTGGGCCTTGAAAGAACGCTACCTCAATTAGTAGATACCATCGAAAATGCAATATTTGCATTGTTGCTAGTTAAGACATCATTCATGCATGCATTACCACTCATCTGTGTTTATATTTTCGCATCTAGATTGTATTTTTAACTTAGCGAAATCTTTAAATTAAAGAGCATATACGACAATCAGTATGTTACATATTAATTAATAATTACGAGATATCGGCTTTGTTTTCATCCGACTTGGTCTCGTATAATTTTAAATTGTAAGTAGTATTTTTAGGTAGATAAGACAAGTGGATATGCTTATTCTTGTATATATTGTAGGTTATATAAACATGTCTACTTCCGAGCTCATGTACAAAAGCTTTTGGCCGGTCGGAGCGGGCTGTGTCACACTAATTATACATATTTTGTATGACACCGTATTCACCTAAGGCACGCGCTAAGGCGTCTAGGTGGACGCAGTGTTATATAAAATGTATGGCAGGTGAAGTTTTGCGATGCGGCCCGCCCCGATTCGCCTGGTGGACGCGATCCTTACATCTCACCGTTCGCACATAACCTATTTATTACGTATCAGTCAGATATACAATCTCGTAAATAATTTGAATGATAGGTATTAAAAATGGCAAGACTTCTTTGTTTCGAGGGGATATGCAGCCACCGGGCTCCCACACATTTAAAAACTCAATCAAACAAGCAGTAATATTCATTAGATCATTAATATATTATACTACATAATACATACGTGTTAGTACGACTGTAGCGTTTAAGGTGGGGATGAAATATTTGGTCTAGAAAATGTGCTACCTCATAAAGTAGAAATTTAGTGATGTGGCCACCGATAACTATATTTACGGTGTTGCTATTTCATAGAATATACTAGGTGTATATAGATCTCGAAAGCTGACTCGGTCTCTCGCGTGAGTTTTTAAGTGTATCTATCTCTGTACGAGTATGTATTGTAAGTTTTAATAGAAACTGTTGTGTAGACGTGGGCCTTCTATTTAGTTTAATTTTTCATTATACTTTTGAATTACTGTGCTGTAATTACGCAATCGCGGCCTAATGTTACAATTTACTTTATTTAAAACTAATGGGAATAACGTCTTCGATTAACATTTATTGTTAAACTTTTCTTTTAACTTTCAATTGAATGAAATTGTTTGAGAGAGTTGAATTGTTGTGAAATCTTATGTATTAATATTAAATTTATTTGGCACATTAATTTTATGTTTAATTGTGTTTATATGTTAATGGATATTAGTGTTTAATGTGTTAATTTATAAGGCTGTCTCCGTGCTTGTTCGGGACGACATAAGTCGAACATATCGTGTGGGCTATCAATTCATCCGAATTGATGTCGTATCATTCAGGTTTATCGAATCTAATTTGTCGTATCTAAGTCGGCCCGATCGATAATTTACGAAGGCAGCCTAATGATCACAGTGTACTGGAATATGTAATTACTTCAGATTTAATATGAATTAAATTTGAAGCCAAATTCTAATAAATCTTTTTCGCAAAGTTTGGTTTTTTATTTTTCATAATTATTAGTACGGACTTCCACATTCAGAGGGCCAAGTACAAGTTTACATTTACGCTGTGATAACGTAACGCGACATCTCTTCACCAATCAGTGATGGTATTTTGAACGCCGAGGTAATAAAAAATCGAATGAAGCGATCCTATTGGTGGAGACATCTCGCGCTGCGTGTATCATCCGTGAAGTGAGTTATACTTCTCTGCTGTGATAACCGGCTGAATATATAATTTATTATTTAAAGCATAACACAATGATTCGATAAAGCCTACCTACCTATCAATCGTTAGCCATTGATATAAGAAAAAACCTGGCCGTTCACTATGGCAAGAAATTGTCGGTCTGGTTCAGCATTCTGCGCTACGAAAGAAGTTCCTAGCTATTAACATATTTGTTAATATTTTTAACGGCTGGATAACGTAGTACAGTAACACACGTACCGTGAGGCTATTACCCGAGCTCTGATCATTCCTGAAGTTAAAAAGAATTTCACCTTAGCAGATGTCACAATTTTGTACGAAAGCTACCCCTAATAAAATACATATTTTACTCCAAAAAAAATGTGTAAATTGGCAACATTGGTAAAATGCACTATGATGGCAAATACCTATTTGCTCGTTTCAGATTTTCTTTTAATAGTAGGTAGGATTGACATAAGCGTCATGTCGAAAGTCGGAAACAACTGCTGCCACAGAAAAGTAAGCAGGCGGCAGTCACCTCCACTATTCCAGCTTGACAACACGAATGTACATCATCCAGGTTTGGTAGTGCACATTCCTCTCTTTAGCTACTTTCAAGGGAAACGCGGGTGTTACACTTGAAAGTGTTTGTACTACCCCGTGACGGCAGACTGGGCAATAACCAGAACCGGATGTTAAATGACGTATTATAATAATAACACAAGCAGAAATGTAGATGGCGCTTTTATTATTTTATGTACATAATTAAAAGAAAATATTAATTAAAAATAAAAATCAAGACATAAAAAAAAATTATAATCAAAAGCATAATCAGTTTACAAATCAGTCATCATACATCGGACATGAAATTTGACAATGTTGCCATTATTGCTGAAAATTATCCTTGTTTAAAAAAAGTTATTATTTAACATTTTTATTCATTTCTCTCTGGAGGTATACATTTTCATCAAAATAAAATAATTCAAGAGAGATTAGACAATTTGGTATTATATATGTATACGAGTATGACAGAACGGGAGAGCGGTTCAAGGCCTCTATCCTCCATTTGTGGGCGATAACTAAGCAAATATGCTGAAATACGACAGTTCCTCCGCACAAACAAGTCACAACGTGTTCGCCGCGTCGTGTGTTTTCAGAGACTCTGTCAAAGCGTAACGACGCTTTTGTTTTATATTCAGTTAGTGCTTGTACTCATGACCGCGTATTCATTGTGTTCCAGTTAATTTCCGTAATCGTTCAAATTAGAGTCCGTATTCATGACCGTTCTGACATATGTACACATAAAAGTAATG